>WBMZ01002244.1:0-312439 GCA_013400975.1 Atrichornis clamosus | reverse complement strand
GGGAGGGAGGGAATAGACAATCCCTAAGAAGTATGCTATACACACTAGAATCATAATTGCTGATATTCCTTGCTGAAGTAGGGAAAGAAAATATTTAAATAAAATCACATTGCACACCATTTGTTGAGGGTTTCCTGAACACAGAAGGCTGAACCTTGTCATGGCTTTTCTACTCAAAGTCCCATATTAATTTATGTGTCCCCTTTACCATCCTATTGCCATTTCCTCTTCCCTGTTTTCCTTCACTCACCCTGCCAGCAAAGAGATTCTGTTTGCCCAGGGTGAACTTTGGCTGCAACAAGAGTGAAATAGAAAATGTATGTCATTGTGAAATTGAGTGTTTTCAGTGTTCTGGAAAAAATAACGGGAAGGAAGAGGATTGGCACAAATTAGCTAGCTCGGATATTAATAATAATGAGGTTTAATAGACTAGTCTGAAAGTGACAGTTATTTTTGACATGTAGTGGACAGTTGAGGAAAAGCAAATGAGGAAGGAAGTGCAGACCCAGCAATTTGTTACTTTGTGGTGCCTAATTACTACCCCCAGCTTATTTCCTGACAGAACCGGGAGGAGTCCTGCTGCAACTTCTGGCAGAGGCTGTTGTTTGACAAAACCAAATGAAGGGGCCAATTCTGACAAGTCTTGTAATTTTTTTCTGAGAAGTTTTTCTACTTCTGCCATGTCTTTGCATAATAAAAGTAAGTCACTTCAGTACCTACACTTGTTACAGAAGGGAAGGAATATATTCACCTGTCTGTCATATTGAAAAAAACACTTGGGATTTTCCCCAAATTGAGGATGACACAGAAAGATAAAGTGCTGGAAGGAGTTACCAAAAAAGTTATAATCTAGACTTATGAGAGAATTGTAAGAGAAAACATCCTAGGATTTTTTAGGACAAAGCTTGACTGAAAACTTAATTCCTTTCTTGAGAAATTTAAAATGATACTAGGCAAAAAAAAAAAAAGCACAAGGACATATTCCTTGAGCCTTTGTTCAAGTCATTGGAAAGACTAAAGAAAAATAAAGTTATATTTGGACCAGAACTCCTTGCAATACCACAGTTGCTGTACTGTACGTGTTGCTGCTGTAGTGGGGTCAGAGAGCTACAAAATCCACCCTTGAGCACAGACTTCTAAGGTACCTCAAAACTAACCAAAGAAAGTTGAGCAGGGACAATATCCTGCAGTAAAAACCTGTAAATATCTGACCATAGAGAAGAGCTGTTCAGATTCAGAAGACATTGCTGAGAAGAGTTTTACTACCCAAGCATGCAAACTGCTCAATTTTAACTTTAAAATTAGATTACATCTCTTTACACTACTGCATGGATAGCATAGTAATGCTGCGCTTTTTAAATGCTTAGGAAAAAATCGGATGTATTTATGAAACTGTATACCTGATAAGAAAGGGGCTTTTTTGTCTTTTTGAAAGAAATAATCTCTTTTAATGTGAAATGGTTGCTTTATGGTAAAAGGGATATACCATTGAATATAAATGGTGCAGTGATACATAAAATCTTAGGTTCTAATGTATATTTGCAGTAGTATCTAAAGACTTTAGCATTTGAAAACATATTTTTCTAGTCCTGTTTCCTTTCAGTCCTCTCATCTGGCACAGATTACTTCCAGAGGTCCCTTCCACCTTAAATTACTTGGGATGCTATGAAAGACACAGGGCAGCATGGAAGTAGAAGTAACTAAGACCTGCAGATACTTTGGTGTTAATTATACTTTAAAAAACAAACTCTACCTTCAGTGTTCTCAGCTGGTACGTAAAAGAATGATGAATTTATACAAGCCGAATTCTGCCCTCAGTTACCCAGGTTCCTTCCCACTGACTCCCTTGGACAGTGGAACTTCCTTAAGCAGAACATAAATTAGTTCATGGAGTGCCACCAGGACAATTCATTCTGGGGTATTTATATAATGTATTTTAATAAATAGATTATTTGGGGTCAGACACTGATAATTTACTTAGATTTCAGTGACATTACCACTTAAAGAGAAACTGAGTGCCCAATAACCAAGAAAGGCAGAAGGTAGCTTTGCAAAGCTTTTCAAAATAGAAAAAATACAGTTAAAAAAAAGTGGTCTTTTTAATTTCATGGGAAAATCTGATTTGACAATTAGCAATCATATTATTCTCAAATTGCTATTTCTTGTAATAATTGCAATTAGATGTGAGCATTATACAATATATTTATATTATAATTTCTATATGAACATGTGAAGATTTACCTATCAGTAAACTATACAAAATCTCATGCAAACTGTAATATGCAATAACTACACTAGTTAAATGACGAAGTATTTGCCACATTGAATTGTTATTGCATGATAATTACCAGAAATTGATATCACTCAATTAAGATGTTATTCATTCACTATAAATCACTCCGAGAATGGCTACAGCACATTTCTAATCAGCGTGCTTCATCTTGTGAAAATTCTTCTGAATGTATTATTTGGCCTCAGGCAGTAAGGCAGGTATGACTCAAGGACTCATGTCCAAAGGGTAGGAGGGGTATTTGGATCTAAGCAGGGGCCATGTCTAAGTCTGTTACAGAATGAAAACTCCCTGCATTCAACACGACAAACCCCACAAATTCAAGGGATTTGTCTTTGCCAGTGACCTTTAGCCAAGTCCTGGATATGTCAGAATAAATTATTAAAGGCAAATGCTCCTATCTGAATAGGTAACTTACTCTTTCCTTTTCTCATATCACTAATGTATAGATTTCATATCAAATTTATTGTGATAATTCTAGCAGTATATGTAACTCAAAATACTTTCATGACAGTAAAAAAATCTGAGGAAAATACCTTGACTCTTCCAGTCTCTATCCATGGGGAAACTGTAATATGATACTTTCAGCAGAACAAACTCCTAAGTTTTGTTCATGTGTTTTCTCTGTCATGTACCAATTAACACTGTTCTATCTTTTCACCATAAGGCTCAGATGGTTTGCTGGACTTCATTCCTTTTGAGTGACAATAAAAAGCAGAAGTGATTCCTACATTCACATACTCATACCAACAATGAGCTACCGTCCAAGATAAGATTTACAACCTTCAGATTGTACTCTTTCACTTACTTCCCTTTTTCTTCAGCTGGCTGAGTTAAATACTGAGGCAAAATGTCATTCAGAACTCTCAAACCTTAAAACTAAGATCTGATTTTAAGTACTCTATGCAGACATAGGAAGACTTGCTGCACTGCTCTACTTCTACTTCCCATATTTATTTTGCAAACATCTTTTAGGTTTTGAGAAATAAAATTTCAGTTGTGGAAATAAAGAGCCATTCAGAAAAACACAAATGTAGCCAATGAGTATAAATACCTTAAAAAACAATCTGAAAATAATCAATGCTTCTAGTGGCACAAATTAACAAGTTACGTGAAATGCAAATTTAAAGAATGCTAGAAGTTATTTCTGGTGCATCCACTAGACTGACACAAAAATTGCATTTTGTGAACTACTATATGTAAAGTATTACTATTTGGTACTTAGTCAATGATAACCTACGTATAATTGTAAACACTTGGTAGTAACCAATGCCCTTAAGGACCAACTATTCCATACAAGGGAAGCAGTCAAAACACCAGGATGCATACTAAAGATAAAACATACCAAGTAAACAGGATAATTTCCTACAGTGGAAAGCATTATCAGTTCCTCTCCACACTCTATTTAGCAGCCACCTTTTCTTATGATCTTTATTTTACAGCTCCAGTTTCAGCAGGGGCACAGCATCTCTCTCTGGGTTTATGCCTCTGAATGTGGCAACTCAAAGCAAGCCAGTGGGAGCCACAGGTACTTGGGAACTTGCTTAGTGCTTTGCCAAACTGGAATCATTAAGGAGTTCCCAGAGAAGAACTCTGACAGGGGGAAGTATGGGGCACCATCCCTACAGAGTGCCTCTGCACTGCCAACATTGATACATGGCATACTTCGTTGAAATCAATCTGGGTGTTGTGGCAGATGGATTTTGAATTTCTGACACATTCTCTCTCTTGACTATAGCAATTGTTTATTCTTACATAACTGTCAAAGCTAAAATACAATATTTTGTGGGAAAACAGTATTTAAATGCCTAAAGAATTGACCTCCGACTGATGTCCATGGACAAGCCAGTGACCCTGAATGGCCCCTTTTGGACCAAATTCCCATCAACTTAGTTTAATGAATTTACTGCTTTTAAAAGGATGGACAGTGAGTTCTAATTCATTATGTTTTAATGACATTTGTTCATACTTGGATTGGACACTCCAAGATCAAAGCCCCTCTAAAATAGCTTAAATTGAGCAGCAGCATTATAAAGTATAAGATCAATGGCTCTACTGGTAACATTTTTGAACAAATGAAAATCTCCAAGCTACTATTTGTTTTTAACTGAAACTATGCACATGCCATTAAAAAAAAAGTTGACAGTTGCTTCTGTAGCTTACTGATTACTACTTTCCTTGCCTTTTCATGAAGATTTAGCACAGCCTCCTGCCCAAGTTTCTCAATTTAAAGATGAATGAGCCTGCAGATGCCAAATCCTTAATCTCTACAGGTGAGGAGGTGTCTGTATTGGCCAGCAGTAATTCTGGATAACTACACTGTGTTAATGGGTTCTCAAGAGAATCTTTTTTTCCTAGATCAGGAGTAAGTGATCAATATTAAAATATTACTTATGGTCTTGTTCACAACAGCAGAAAGGAAAAGATCAAGAATTTTAAATTGGGAACCTGAGAAGCTCTTCTGAGGCATATTTTATTACCCATATATTCTGAAGAACTCTCTACTCAAGTTTTCCTTGAACTTCAGGGGATTGCGGATAAATCACGAGGAGAACACAAATGTTGCTTTAGTTTTCTCAAAGAATGAAAGCATAAATGAAAAATTCTGTCACTGGGGGAGGAGAGGAAGGGGAAGAGATGACTAAGCCCTGCAATTCTGGCACATTAAGGGGAGGGAAGGACTGTCCTGAAGCAGGAAAACAAAACCTAAAAAATAAAAATAAAAAAAAGGTTATTAAAGCAGCCAAAAGAATTCTTCTTTATTTGACTGTTACTTCAGTTCATAATAACTTTTTTTTGTATTAAATACGGATTTTTAAGAACTGTGTTTTTTATAATAGCAATATTTCAGTGGGTTCTTTTCTAATTCCAAGAAGAGTTCCAGGGCATCTACTGGGCAGAATGTCACTAGAATGGACTTCAAGAGTTAGAGCACTTACTCAAGACCTGGGCATGGCAGCCTTTCATGCTAAAATATACACTACCATGCCTTCTTGCAGAAATTTCAGCAATGGAATGTCTTCAAAAAGACATTCAGCTACTAGCATGACAAGAGTGAGTTAAGAAGCTACACAGAGCACCCTAACAGACACTATTTTAGAAAAAATGGATGAGGTGCAAAGAATAAACAAACCTTTTTTCCTCAGGACACCTTTTCTAATTAAAAGTAAATAAACTTCCATTTTATAAAGCAGACCAATTTCTTTAACAGCTATACTTATTATCAGCCTCATTTCATGCTAGCAAGAGAAAATTCAGTAGAAAGGGGTTCGGATGTCATCTCCAGGGAGACTAATTCCACAATGAGCTGATGGATTTCCAGAAGATATCATTGCTTTTCCTTCCTGTTGCCATGTGCTTTGGATCATGCTCATATTGAATTACAAAAAAGCACAACAGTGACACTTATTGCAGGAAGTTTTCATATTATTTGATTTACTACTGGAATAGAGAACTGTACTATTCACATTTTCTGCTAATCAGGTAGTACAGTGTGAGGAAGGAGGAACTATTTTAAAGTGCTCTAAAGTGAAACAGAATTTCTACTTAGATCATGATTTGAATTGATAGTATTATTTTAGTGCTTTGGCTGAAAGTTTTTGATAGCCAGTTCCTCCAGATTTAAGAGAGGCTTTTGAAGTTGTTGTGAAAGTGCTTTTGATGGTTTCTCCTGGAAGATTATGCTGAATTGCGAAGTTTTAACAAAAACTGAGTCCATTTTGGAGCATCGTGGTTTAACCTCAGTTGGAATTAACTCTAATCTAGCCAAAACCAGCACATGCACAGAAATTGTATAGATATGATTATGTGAAATTTATAGAGGTTTGGCTTTGGGGTTTTTTTTCCAAAAAGTTTAAAAAGTAAGTCTCCAGCAAATTGAGTCTTTTCTATCAAAATGCAGATCTCGTCTATACATTGAAGATTTTAATTTAAAAAGTGATCATTTTCACCTTATGCAAAATTATGCCCTACATTGGTCTATTTCATCCTGAGAAAGGATGTTACCACTACTGTAATCATCTCTTCAAACAGTTCTCGCCACCATTCTCCCAAACAAAATTGCTCCACGTCTGCTTTGCTTAGAGAACTGTGTGTTCTCTTCCATTCTTTGACCCCCTTCAACCTGCTATCTGCCCCATTCATTTATTTAAATGTAGACACATTCAAAACTTGACAAGTGGTAATTCCAGCACATGACAAGGCCTTTGATGGTGAGTCAGCTGCATGCAGAAGTCCTGTGCTTCTGAACAGGCATGATACAAGATCCCAATGTTTCATGCCTTTGAGATGAGGCACATCTTTAGCACTGTTTCATTTATGTCCTAGCACATTACACTTATTAAAGCAAACACAGAAATCCTGTTTCCAGGCAGCAAGTTCCTTGTCAACGTGCTCAGGGTGAATAACAAAAAACCAAAATCAAAATAACCTTTCTCAGTGCACATTCCCACATGCGCTACAAGAGAAGCTGGACCAGGTTTTTACCTGGCAGTCACCACAGAACCATGACATGTGTTCAATATTTCGTGTCTGACTTGCAATATATCAAACATTTCCCTGAGGCCATGAAAGCCATCAGAGTGCAGCCAAGCTGCACTTCAGTCTGTTTTCTATCCAGCGAGAGTCCCACCATCAGATAGCCTATGGGAAAGGTAAGTAACAATACTGTAGAAAGTCTCTAATGCAGGAGGTACAAAGTGCTTTAAAAAAACTAAGTCTCCCATTACTGCTTGCTGTGTAAGATTTGAAAATTTCTGTGCTAACTCTATGTTTGGTAAGTAAAAACAGGACAAGTCCTCAGTCCACCAGCTGCTTAGGTGTTTTTCTAATGCTAGAACACTTTCAGAGTATTACTCAAGCAAGAAGACAGAGCAGTAAAAACTGCAACAATTTTTCCCCACTACACATTTTAATTCCTTATCTGTAAATCAACATTTACAACTTCTCCCACTTTTTCTGATTTGTTTGACCATTTCATATCTTACAACTGCTTCTGATCCTCATTTTTCCACTTGGCAATATAACACATTCAGAAATATTAATGCACTTGAACTTACCATGGCCATGTACTAGAACAAAAGAAAAAAATTACAAGAAATATACCAGTAGAAAATTAACATAAGGTCACGAATTTGGTGCCATCCTTAACTTTTGGAGATAATAAGATCTTGTATATAAAATGAAATTAAAACTGCACACACTTGAGGCTAAATTATTTTAAGCTTTCTTTGAAAAACCATATAAATGCTATAAACTGTTTTAATATAAGGATTAGAAATGCTTTTTCAATAAACTTTCACTTCTAAATAGCACTTAAATTTGTGCCAGTGTATATACATCATGATAACTAATTGTTACAGATATTGCTACTTCACTTTGCTTTGGAGTTGGGGTTATAAAAGTTCAATCAAAGAGATCTAGAAGCTTGACTGCACACTATGTACGTAGCCTTTCCCCTACTTCATCACCATCTTGTGAAAATGGAGGTTGCTTTTGCAGTGTTAAATCAGAGTTAAGAGGCAGGACAACGTTTTATACTTCAGGACTTTCTTTTGACAGCCTTGTGTGCCTACATTAGTCCTCCCCTCTGAATCATTCCTGCACGTCTTGAAAGCCAGGCCACTAAAAGAATGCCATGGTATTTCCAAGGACTCAGCTGCTTTTTCCCTGCCAACTTGTGCACCTGTTTTGACCTTATTAACATTCTGGTCAGAATCCCTTTCCCTCTCACCCAAAAGAGATAAGGTGAGTGGAACCTGAAAGTATATGAATATGCAATATCCATTCCTTCTTCAGGTTCCTGTCCAGACACTGCCAGTCAGAGTTGATTTGAATCATTGTTTAACGGGCACTGAAATACTGTCCTGCCAAACTATGCAGCTGACCTAGAAGCCGTATCTCATTAATACTATTTTGTACAGTATGCATACAGATCCTTCAAGAACAGGAATATGTCAGAGACTTGCTAACGATATGTCCACTCCTGCTGTCATCAGTTTAGTCCAAATTCTTGGAGAAGGACGAAGTGATACTACCCTATACCTCTTTTCTATATCCTGGCTAATTCATCTATATAATGACTGAGAATTAATATCTTTCTACAATTGCCATAAAAATAAGAGATAAAACATAATTATAAGAAATAGAAATCCAGGTTTAGAGATTTCTTATTCATATTGCAAATTAACTGTTGAATTACCTGGAATGTGTATTTATATTCACCTTTATGAATAGGCAGTCTTAGAAATAGAAATGAAAAATAAATTTGTAAGACTAATCATCAGAGCCTGCCTTACCAAAAAGATTCTAGGGGAGGTTAACTTTTTGAAAAAGAGCAGCTGTCACTATAGCTAGCAAATTCCTCTAACCTTGCAGATGCCATAAGACTTACAATAGCTGTCGAAAAATAGATAAATAAAATAAAAAATAATCCACTATGTTTTTAAAGGGATCCAGGCTCTATCCTTGCCAAATTAAGTTCCCATGACAGAATTTCGTTTACTGGTGAGTATAAGTTAACAACACCTTTCACACATTTTAAAACTATATCATGTGCAAAAGTAAACTTATTGTCTGCAGGGATATAATGTGCTCCAGCTGCCCAGTGATACTCGGACAGACATTTGCCTAGACCATTTAAACAGACTAAATATGAACAAAACACATTGTGCTGGCACTCACATGAGATCAAGATGCTGGTCAGGGTGTAGTTTAAGAATTTCACTCCCGTGATAACTTCCTGGAATTGATCATTCTACATCTCAAAGAGAAAGACTTTTCAAGGACCACTTAGATCCTTTATCCCCAGTATAATAAAAGAGTCTGATTGATAAATTTTCTTGTCCTGTTTATTAACTGTATCTAGTATCACTAGCAGAACTGCTGAAGAAATGAAGAAACTTTATGTACCTCTTATCTTGTTCATAGAGAATCAATTAGTAATACTGTAAGTCATATCTCAATCACGTGTTGGTTAAAAGGAAAGAGCATTTCTCCAGTGTAATGTATTTTACCCCCAGTTCAAAAGGATCTGATAATGGCAGCTTATCTTTGGCACTTTTCAGCTGAAGAAAAGGTTAAATATATCTCATTGAACTAGATCTCTTTGAGCCTATTCATGCATACATGTTGTTCCCTGCTGATTTGATCCTCTATGCCATTATCCTTCCCTACAAAAACCAGGAAAATGTTGTTTAACACTCATTGGTCACTCTCAATTTTTATGCCATTTGCTAAACCCTTGGTCTCAGGACACGGAGGAACTTTTAAGTGCATCTTTCCAATTTTTTGCTTTTTTTTTTGATTAATAGCTTAATTTAATTCTGTCTGGTACTATCTTCAACATAAGGACAGCCTGTCTTAGAAGAGTTAAAATGAAGTTACAAATCTTACTACTTTCAAATCCTTTGCCTCTGCTTAGGAACATGTATGGTAGTCTTTGAAAGGCTATTATTAGACTGTATTGCAGGGAAAACACACTAGAATTAAAAAAAAAAAGAAAAGAAACATTTTAAAAACTTAACTCTTCTTCCTGGAAAATACACTCCACCTAAGGGAATCAAAAATGTTTCTTTTTTGTAGCACTAAGCACTGCATAACATGAGGGAAAAAAAACTGGTATCAGTAGTTAATACTTTCCTACATCTCTAAGGGATGAGAGAAGGAATGAAAAAGAAATATCGTGTTGCTTTAACAAAACCCAGATATGCCTCCAAGTTAGCAGCTGCACAATAGCAGAAAGGAAGACTTACATTAGAAGAGACAAACAAGGCAGAAGAACTAGAAAAATGCCAGAAAAAGTCAAGAAAAGGAAGACTGGACAGAAAAAGTTGTATCCAGGAACAGATGCTGAACATGAAACAGTAGAGCTGAGGTCACTGAAGGACAGTCATTGACAATGCATAAATGTATTGGCCTATCTAACCCTGTCCTAAAACCTACTGAGAACACAAGATCACTGAAAGCCCTTTCAGTCTTCTAGTTACATGGGACAGACAGACTGCATGTTAAGAATCACAAGAACAGCTATGGCCTACGGTTGTACAAATATGTGTTCATCCTGCACATTGCCTTTGTGTATGTTACTTTAGTTTTCCAGTCTACTATGCTGTTATACATAAAAAATATAGTTTTATTATTCCAGAATTGCATTTCACTGAAAAATACCATTCAGCTGCATATCCCCCTTAATAATGAATTTTACTAACAAAATCAAAGCAGGTACTATAGTGTAACATAATTTCCTACACAATATGAACCACTCGAAACCTAAAATTCACTTTACAAATAAAGCAGTGTTTTCTTGGTCATGACCCCAAGGCCCAGGAGGACATCTGAAGAACCAGCACTGCAGCCTATTGAGAGCATTTTGACAGACTCTAGATTTGGGCCCTATCCATCACCTCTGTGCAAACATATTTCTGATGTGCAAACCCTACAAACATCTATCACATGAAATGATTATCATTCTGTAATTTGGATACAAGTAACATCTTTCAGCATACAAACAACAATAATTTTTGTGGAACAGGGAAGCATGAGCCAAGGTGCATCTTTTAGAAAAAGGTCTGGAATTATAGCACCATTCATATCTGTTTCAGGCAAGAGTTTTGTTGTTCGGTGCTTGGAGCAGGACATGTCATGCTACAACGGAACTTTTCAGATATTATTAATGTTAATGGATCAATCATACCTAATCAGCTGGTACTTGCAGTGTCTTTTGCCCAGTGGTGAGAGGGCAAATATTAGCTATGTATGTCTCCCAGGATCACAGAATGGATAAGGTTGGAAGGGATGGGTCATCTGGTCTAATGTACCTGCTCAGACAGGCTCATTCTGGATCACACTGCACAGGTTAGTGTCCAGATGGTTCTTCAATATCTCCAGTGAGGGAGACTCTACAGCCTCTCTGGACAATCTGTTCCAGTGCTCGGTCACCCGCACCATAAAGAAATTCTTCCTCGTGTTCAGGTGGAACTTCCTGTGCATCAGTTTCTGCCCATTGCCTCGAGTACTGTCGCTTGGCACCACTAAGAAAAGCCTGGCTCCAGCCTTGTGACACACCCCCTTCAGGCCCTTATAGACATTTATGAGGTCCCCTTTCAGTTGTCTCTTCTCAAGGCTGAACAGTCCCAACTCTATCAGCCTTTCCTCATAAAAGAGATGCTCCAGTCCCTTAATCATCTTTGTAGCCCTCCGCTGGACCCACTCCAGAAGCTCCGTGTTTCTCCATGTCTCTCTGAGGAGCCCAGAACTGGTCACAGCACTCTGAGGCCTCACCAGGGCTGAGTAGAGGGGTACGATTACCTCCATCAACCTGCTGGCAATGCTGAAGGGCTGCAAAGAACTCAGGGGCATCAGCCACTCCTCCCAGCTTTGTGTCATCAGTGAACTTGCTGAGGAGGCATCTGCCCCTTCATCCAAGGCATTGAGAAATAAACAGCGCTGGGCCCAGTACTGAACCTGGGGGTACACCACTAGTGACAGGTCTCCAACTAGGCCCTGCGCCACTATTATGACCCTCTGGGATCTGCTGTTCAGTCAGTTCTGAACCCACCTCACCGTCCATGCATCCAGTCCACACTTCCTGAATTTGCTTACGAGGACGTTGTGAGAGACAGTGCCAAAAGCCTTCCTGAAGTCAAGGCAGACAATATCCACTGCTCTCCACTCATTCATGCAGATAGTTGTTTCATTGCAGAAGGCAATCAGGCTGGTCAAGCATGATTTACCCTTAGTGAATTCATGCTGACTACTCCTGATCACCTTTTTTGTCATCCATGTGGACAGAGACGGCCTCCAGAATGAGGTGCTCCATCATCTTTCCAGGGCTTGAGGTGAGGCTGACTGGCCAGTAGTTCCCTGGTTCCTCCTTCTTGCCCTTTTGGAAGATTTGGGTGACATTTTACTTCTTCCAGTTCTCAGGCACCTCTCCTGGTTGCCATGACCTAACCCCCCATCAGGGCCCATAGACTTGGGGATGTCAGGTCTGCCTAGGTGTTTTCTGACCCATTCCTCTTTGACCAAGGGAAAGTCTTCCTTCCAACATTCCTTTATCCTGGTCTTCTAGGTCAGAGATCTCAGAGAGTTGGTCTTGTCAGTGAAGACAGATGCAAAGAAGGCATTCAGCGACTCTGCCTTCTCTGTGTCTTCTGTTACCAGGGTCCCCCCTCCATTTAATAATGGACTCCCTTTTGTTTTTCTTTTGTTTTTAATGTATTTGAAGAAGCCCTTCTTGTTGTCCTTGACATCCTTGTCTAGATTTAATTCCAGTTGGGCCTTGGCCTTCCTTGTCTCATTTCTACTTACTCTGACAACTTCTCTATATTCATTCCAAGAGGCCTGACCCTGCTTTCATCTCCTGTGTATTTCCTGCTTATGTTTGAGTAATGACAGCAATTCTTTTTTCATCCACACAGGTCTCTTGTCCCCTTTGCCCAATTTATTGCTCATTGGGATGCATCATTCTTGAGCCTGGAGAAAATGATCCTTATATATCAGCTAACTCTCTTGCACTTCTCTTCCCTGCAGGGCCTATTCCCATAGGATTCTTCCAAGAATATCCCTGAAGAGGCTAAAATTAGCTCTCCTGAGGTCCATGGTTGTGACCTTACTCACTGCCCAGCTCCCTCCTCACACAGTACTGAACTCCACAATCTCATGGTCACTACAACCAAGGCTGCCTCCAACCCTCACATATCCAGCAAGGCCTTCCCTGTTTGTTAGTATGAGGTCAAGCAGCACACCATTCCTTGTGGGAACCTCCACTGTCTGTGACAGAAAGTTGTCATCAATGCTTTCCAGGAACCTCCTGGACTGTTTGCTTTGCTGAATTGCTTCTCCAGAAGATGTCAGGGTAGTCAGAGTCCCCCACAAGAACCAGTGCCTGTGACTGTGAGGCTGCTTTGAGCTGCCTGTAGAAGGCCTCATCCACTTCTTCCTCCTGCTCAGGCAGCCGGTAGCAAACACCCACAGCTATGTCACCTTTGCAAGTCTGCCCTTTTATCCTGGCCCATAAGCTCTTGACTTGCTTGTCATTCACTCCAAGACAGACCTCCATACATTCCAACTGTTGTTTCATGTAGAGGGCAACTCCACCACCGTGCCTGTCTCTCCCAAAGAGTGAGAAGCCCTTCATGACAACATTTCAGTACTGCGAGCTATCCCACCACATCTCCACAATCACAAAGAGTCAAAGTCCTGTGATGGCAAACAGATCCATAGTTCATCCTGTCTGTTCTCCATACTGCATGCCTTGGTGTACAGGCACTTTACAGAAGTATTTGATGGACTAAGTAACCCAGTGGGGTGGGGGTACAAAAGGATGCCCCGCAGTCCTGTCTTGTGGTCATGTCTTTGGCTGTTTGTGCTTGCTCGACTTTATAATTTAGGGACTAAACCCTGTAATTAACTTTTTTACACCAGGTTTTATGGCCAGTGCAGGCATATTCTGACTTATCAGAATACCTGTCTTATTAAAACACCTTCAGTATCGACTTAACAACACTAAAATGGCTGATTACAGGCACATATGATGTGAAAAGAAGTAGCTTTCCAGATGGCAGTGGCTAAACACTTTTTACAAGATACAAAGAGCACTCCTATTACAGTTCAAACTACAGATTCATCTAGTTCTGTGTCCAGCCTGCTATGTTCTGAAGCGACAAAAAAATATTCTTGTCCCGCCAGCTGAAGACACTTCAGAAAAATATCCTGTAGAAATAATGCCTGGTCCCACCTCCTTCTCTTTTTAATGCCTGAAGGTACTAATGATCTTCCATGCTTTCCAAAGTCATCAGTCATCATGATGCTCATCTATTCAGGGCAACTTATTAATATGAATTGCACTGTTAATCACCAATATTCCCACCTGCTCTTTAACATAATTTTGAAATAATGTTTTGAAATCTGTTTTGAAATAATTTGAAAATATTGCTAGCTAGGGGCAAAAGAATGAAGGAATTGGTGGAGTTTGATTGTAATTTCAGGAATTTTGTTCAGTAGATACCTCAACAGTCATCATGGAAAGATTCCTTAATGTGTCAATATCTGTTCAGAATATTATGCAATTGTTCTTAAAGGAATTCCTTGAGAGACACCAGCTTTCTAACATCCCAATTTCTAATGAAAGGATGAGAAATGCCTGCAAAAGTTGAAACTTGGCAAAATTTTAAAAAAGTAATCTTGCTGGATAGTTCCTAAACAAACTATTGCTGGTCTTAACTGTGAGTTTATGTACATGTAAACATGAAACTTGATCCATCTTTAATAATGGAAAAAGTAATGTGCCATATTGAGACCTTAACACCAGGTATCAATTTATTACTATCACTTTATTAATAGTTTAAAAAACATAAATTGGCTTTTGTGATCAGAAAAGGTACCCTTTTCTTAATAATTTGTGGTTGTCACATAATAAGTGGAAAGTGAAAAAACTACCTTTAATAATTAAAACAATTTGAAATGTATTTTCCCTGGTTCCCTAAAAAAATGAAAAAAAAGATGATCCAGCTATCTAGGTATACAGTACCTGCTAGTAACTATCTTAGAGTAAAAAAAAAAAGATTTAAAAATGATAATCTCTCTGGGGTGCAAATAGCAATTAATTATATACTAATTTTGATATTTCCCCCCTTTTGATCCTATTCATTATCCACTGTCATGTAAATTGTTCTTGTTAATTTTCCCAATAGTAATTATCATTCAGTTTATTAAAATAATTTCTTTTCTGTTGTTCATGTTCACATTTAACTCAGGTTTCTCTTAACTGCTTCCAACTGTCTAAGTATTTCTTCAAACCTTTTTTTGGTAATTTTGTTCATTTTTTCAAGGTAACATTCCCCCACAGGAGAAGTGTATCAGTTCCCACTGCAAACTTCCCCATAGCCCTGCCAGCACTCCTCAAACCATTTTGCAAGCATCAGCTCCACAGAAATGCAAACAATTTTGCCTTTGAGTATACATAGTCTTTAACCAACACCACTGACAATTTGTAACAGATATAGAAGCTAGAATGACAGCCATGAAATACATTCCACATAGTCCACTCCAGAGTCATCAAACAGCAGTAATAACAACTCCGTATTAACAGCTTGTGTCAGCTTTGAAGGATTTCAGATCCACAAAGAAAGAGCAGGCTCTGTATGGTGCTTGTAATTCCTCAGCTTATCTAGCTGCAAGGAAATGTGAATGAGTATGCATGACCTGAAAGGAGTTCACTCTTTCTTGCTATTCAAAAAGACAATATCCTCATCAGTATAGACATATTATCATCATATATTACCACCCTACACAACTGACAATGCTGAGGTTTAAAAAGCATGCAATACTAAACTGTACCAGAATTATTAGCCATGTATTAGGCATAACAGTCACCATAACGTGAAACTTGTTGGTTCTGTACAGTACTCCCTGGCCCAATACTGTTCATCTGCTTTTGCTCCCTTGACCTTTTAATACAATCTTTGCTCAAAACTGAGGACGTGCTACCTGACAGTTATGCTACAGAGTGGATGCACAATCCCTGAAACATACCATTCCACACAGCCTGCAGTGATCCTCCTTCTCCCTCACAAATGCTGGAACAGATCATAGCTTTGCCATGATCTTAGTCCACTGACATCAGACTGGTGGGAGAGTTGGAGTGAGAGAAAAAAATCCCATCTATGGCCCTCAAATCCTCGGTGTCTCTCTGTGCAAAGATTTAATGGAACTGTGATAACTTAAGGCTGCCATGATCCATTTCTGTTACCACCTCTATCAAGACAGCATCAAATTATATAGTTCATTACTGATTCAAAGATGTTCTTCTAAGATACTAATGCTTATCTACTGTGCTGTGCTCCATGAGACATTTTTCAGAATTATATATCATATCAGAATATCTTGCTACAAGTCCTAAGCATTAAAAAGGGAATGGAAACAGGAATAATACTCTAACATTAAGCAACACTCTTTTGTAAGTAGAAGCAGAGTCAATGCCTGAACAATGGAATAGATGGAGGTTTTACTAAGGATGTTTTGTTGGATTTCATGCTGATTCCTACTGCTACTTTCTCTCTTGAAATCTTTTTTTGCTTATTTTTATATCTATTTTTATTTTCCACTCTTATTTCTCAGATCAGTGTACTGCCATTCTTACAGGTTCTAGTGTGACAGCAAAAGTAAAGCTATCTGGGCTGTGCTCCTGTTAACAGCACTTTCCCTTTGGCAAGCACACAGCAATAAAGGAAGGCTCTCATCAGTGTCACAACATTGTTACCACGCCATCAAGTGCACTTTTAAAAGCCTCTGAAGAGGCTTATCTCCCCCAAAAGAAAAAAACATATGCCCCCCTGTATACTTGGCAGTATTTCTGCTCATTTCCCTGCTTCTTGGTTGTTTGCTTTTTTGGGTTTTTTTGCCTGATGAAATTCTACACCCTTGAAAGAAAGATTTCTCCCATCAAAACAACAACTAAAAAATGCTCTCATGGTCACATCTTCTTTTCTAATGAACATTTTTAGTAAGCTTGGAGTTTGGCTGAACTTTGTTTCTTTTCTTGCCCCTACAATTAGACAATAGTGATTTATGATTTATTTTCTTGTTGGTGCAGCCTCTAAGGAACAATGCCTTTCAAACTCATTTTCAAAACTTTACTGTTTTCTATTAGCGCGAGGAACACTAAAATGTAACCTTTCAATGTGAATCCATCAAAATTATTGCCACCTCAAATAAAAGGAAATGACAGAACATTCAGAGTACTTGTAAAATAATTTCAGATATATTTTTGGAGTCATCTGGGAAAAATGGCACTACAGTATCTAAAAATACCAATTTTTACCCTGAGGCAGACCACCTATTGAAACGAGAGACTTTGAGAATGATTTTGAAATTTTACAGTAACTGACTTGAATAATTCTGAGTCTTATTTGAAGAGAAACAGAGGGAAAGACAGGAAGGACTAACATTAACAGTCCAACTGAGTAGAAGAATTCCTAAGATGAGAAAAGGAAATGTGCACCATCTGGAAGAGACGTTTCTAAACATAGGCTATTAGGTTATATGGTCCATGATTAAAATCTGGCAAGACCCTTCTTTTCTCTGGCAGAACAGATAGTATCTTGACTCTTGAATAATATTCATGATACTGCTGCAGAGCAGGGAATATTAGCTTCTAGGGATATGAAATTCTGGATCCCCTGGGAAGAGGCCAATCTCTTGTTTGAGTTGAATACATTTCACAGATGAAGAGGAGGTAGAAGAAAGCAAAAGATCTTGCCTATTTACCATGGATGCTATCTGTTGGGGAAAGGAGCTTGGTACAGCTCCATACAGTGGGCTAGCAAATATCCGTAATAGTTTCGTTTCTTCGTTTGAAAGGACACAACTATCTAACTCGGTCCCATTAATTATTTGAATTTTTAATTTATCAATATCCACAGTCCAAACTGGAGCAATTAAAAGATGGCTTGAAATGTATTTAAAATAGATATAAATTTAGAAGTAATTTGTATAGCTGTGTTCTGTAGGCAGCTGTTCCTTATTAGTGAAATTATGCAAGATAATCTTGAAAAATCTTCTGGGTATCACAGGGGATTTGGGAGTGATGACACCTGACAAATCATTTTGCCAGGCACTACACCAGAATTTCCTCTATGCGAGGAAAAAAGAGACTAAAATGAAAAACAGGTAATACCACTCAAAATAATGTACGAAAAAAGAAAATCTTTTGTAATTGCTTATCTTTACATTTTTATCAGAGAAGAAAGCTTTTGAATTACAACGATAGAGCACAATTCATAAGTGACTTGCAGCATCATAGTCACACCAGAGAGAGGATATGCCTTGTCCAACAGACACAACTTCTTGGCAGAACAAATTAAAGCAAGCAGAGTGCAATAATGCAGCTATATTGCTTCTTACTAGGTAAGTTAGCACTGTCTCCTGCAAATACCCTGGAGGTTAGAGCTGCACAGAGCCATCTACCTCAGGGACTGAAGTTCCCTCTAAGGTTATGTTCTGTGTTTAGCTATTACCTTGATTAATCAAGAAACAGTATATTTTATTGAACTTTGGAAGATGAACATACTTTTCTACCTAATTTTTCTCTATTTATAGATGTTTTTGCAATAATAATGTCAATTGTTCTCTTCTAGTCTTGAGATCATTCTAAACTTGCAAGTTAAAAGTATCCAAAATAGATAGTCTGGTTATGTTCTACATTCTCATCCTCAGATTCTAAGTAAGTTACTTACAATAGTAGTATTTTCAGTTAAATTAATATCTTGTCTTTCTTAAGGAGTCTCCATGTATACAATAGAATATGAGCATAAAGTGGATGAAACAAGGTGCACGTGGAATAGTTTATTCACTTTAGAGACATTTGGACAATACGTCTTTTAATACTAAATTATTTTCTTAGATTTCTCAGAGATAGCAGGATATTCAGGGTCACTTGCCTTTACAAGGAGAACAAGCAGGCCAGAATCCCCTCAGGTCAGGAACTATCAAAAATGAAGAATCTTTTTCTAAAACTGATGTGAAAAAAGATAAACCACAACTAATGCAACAGTGTGGTAGTCTAAAGTTTCCAGCATGCAGGCTGCATGCAGGAACTCTCAGATCATGTATCTGATTATGAATCAGAAGAATTAGTTCCATGAATTGTAAAGAAGGTTGGATAGATTAGAGAGCATAACTGTACATAAAGTTTGTTGAAAATAATTTAGGAAGGTTTCATGAGCAGATTGGTCAGCAATGTTTTCTTCAGGCAGAGTACAGAAGCTTTTCTTCCCTTTTGAGAGGAAATGTTGGAGGTTTCTGATTTACTGCAGACTAGCTGGGTGCAGGAGGCACCTTCCTCCAGAACACTGCAGAAAGCCATTTTTCACTGTAGGCCTTGGGCAGCTGATTTAGCAGGGAAGCGAAGAGAATGAAGGTAAAATGAGCTAAAATAGCTAGGAAAGTAGCTTCTAGTATTTGAATGCAGAGATACACATACTGCAGCTGTGGCATTACAGAGGCAATTAAATGGGTGTTCCATAATCTTAGCTTGACTCACAAGCCAAATGGGATGTACCATTTTAAAATTCTGCCTTCATGTACTACATATGTGAATAAGTGCTGTATAATAATGTTCTATCTCCAGATTAGTGGATACAACATGACTAAGCGTGCTATTTTAATCACCTTTGCAATGATGATTACTCTAAGACATTTCTGAGAATCTTTAATCTAAGACTAGTCATTCTTCTCCATTTCTTCCTTGTCACAATCCACCCAGATGCTGTCTGTCACGACCTTTCTGCTCTTATTTCATAATGCTGTTTGCCAGAAGATTATTTTTGATCCCTATGCTCCTTCATAGCAAATATGCCTTATTGCTGTCTTTATATAGACTGAAAAATAGTGGTTCTCTATGATATCTATGATAGTATGTTTAAAGTAGCACAGTGAAAAGGATTGCACAGGAAATACCTTTATGTCATTTAATTATCCTTCTTCAATCTGCTCTACCTTTGTTTTTAAAAAGGGAGAAAAGAAGCAGACACAGGATGTTTTTGTGGAAGGACAGGAATATTGGATAAAACTCTCTATTCACTAAAAGACTGTCAGTGGGATACTATCGCTGCAAAGCCATTTGCTGTGGAAATAACCTTTATACTCTTTTGTGCTACCAAATTTGTATACTGATAAATAACAGTGATCCTTAGCTATTTTCTCAGGATATGAAGCTCATACAGGAAAAATATTGCAAAACCTGCAGTCATTTGATGCTAGTTAGTTTGCTACATCTTTACTACTTCATTTTTACTTAATATAATAAAATAATGTTGATCCCAAACTGGTGATCTCAGAGGGCCTCAGGTAAGCCAGCAACATCTTTTTATGAGAATTATGTTAAAGGGGCTTACCCAAAATTCAAATGGAGGGCTGTGTGTTATCTTCTGTTCTTTACAGAAAGTGTAGAAGAGGTGATGGACCAAAACTTCCTATATATCTGAGAGCTCCCATTCTGCTATGCTCCAACAGATGGCAGGGCTTCCAGGAATTTCTAGGGTTTTTCCTGCTGGGATCCTATGTAAGGTATGGTTGTCCCTCTGCGTGAAAAAAAGGCAGAAGAACAAGCCATCATAAAACATAAGGGATATCCTTGTGTTTATTTTGCTAAATGAATTTACATAATTAGAGAAGGAGAAAGCTATAATTACTACTTTTGACTGCTAGATAGCATTGCTGATTTTTTAAGCACATCTCCATAAAGGGCAAAATATGAAAGTTCGTCTTGTTCTAAAGATAGCATTTGTTGTCAGAGCATTACCTGTTCTAAGTGGTGGAATAGATCTGGAATGGCTCATGCCTTTAATTGTGTCTATTAGATATTCAAGAAAACAATTTATTTACTGGGAACAGCTTCACAGTTTTGTGTAAGGTTGTCAGAAGGAGCATCTGCTACCTACTTGAAATAAAAACCAGGCAATTATGATATACAGATTATAGGAATAGTAGTTTGTGGAAACTCTGGTCGTGCTCTGCCCTCAGATCCCTTTCTGTAGTTCAAGAATAAGTCTTCAGGTAGCTAATAGTTACTCTGAAACGAGAAGACTGAAAGCAGTACTTGCTATATGTTTGGAAACAGTGTTAAGTTCTACCTGAGACTGTAGAAGTGAATGAAAATGAAGGTTAAATGACACCAACTTCAATAAACCTGACTGATATTGTTTAAGATGCCACATTACTAATTGTCTTGCTGGTAACAGTAGCCCTAGAAATGCGACCTGAAAAGAGTTTATGATCATTGGCAATTAAGATGTATAAATGGATGTTTCTGATGTAGCAAACTTATAGAATCTTAGATTGTGTTGAATAAACTTCGTGGTACACTTCGAACTTGCTGCAAGATACATGTAATTTCCTCTATTTAGACCAGCATAGGCTTGGTTTTAGTTACCACAGAGCAGGAAGAGCCATAGCGGAAATGACAGACAATTTGCAATTCTGATATGTTTCAAGTCTACAAAGAATTTAAGCATATTCTGAATTTTGAATTTGTCCCACTGAAGTATTTTTTAATAAATTTAGTTAGTTACGGTTAAAATACAAGGTATTAAATGTCATTATGACCCTAATGATATCTGCAATATGAGTCTATACTAATGAACATATTGTCACGCATAACTTTCTTTCTAAATTATACTAATCACTACAAAACCGTGGAGTACGTAATCAATGGATTTTGTTCATTTCTATCTCTTCCACAAACTATTAGAGGTAAAGGGCAGGTCAATCAAATTGTAACAAAGTATTTCATGCCACTATGGAGTGTGTGAATTAGGTGATCAGGCCAAAAGTGGCCAGCTTAATTCAGCATAATGTATCAGCCAAACTGAACAGCTGCCTTGGGGTATTAGTGGCTCAGAGCTTTAATTTTTAATCACTACATGTAAATAACCACGTCAGAAATGTAGTTTTGATTTAGTTATAGAACTGAGAGTATATATACCTCCTGTCCTAGAATCACGTATTAATTTAAGGGCTAATTTCTTTAAGTGGTACCAGAGTAGGCAACCTGTGAATGCAAAAATGGGTATACAATTGCATCCAGATATTTTGGGCTGGTATTCAGTGCTGATTATATGAACTCGGACATCAAGGAATACTAAATGCCTTTCCTTAACCACAACACAAAATACCTAAGAATTGCAAATGACCTTTTCTCCCCTCCCTCCTCCCCCAGTTTGCAAGATCTAAATACTCTCATGACAAAGTCACTTCAAAAAAGTATGCCAAAGCACATTTGAAATGGCCAATTGATGAGAGATATATCTACCTGAGTGGAATTTCCAGAAATATTTACTTGGATAAATGCTGACTCTACTGTATCTGTGTTTAGGCTCATTGTGAGGCTAGTTTTTGTGTGTCTATTCAGGCAAATGAGTCAAACAGCAGAACAGTTCACAAAAGAGAGAATAGGAACATAGAAAACGTTGAACTTAGAAATGTGACTAGTCATAAAAATGTATAAGTTTCTTTTAACCAGTGCTGGAACACAAAAATACTATATGACTCATCCATCCAATCAAAGCTCTTTAAAACAGCTCAGATGTTGAATTTCAAGTATTTGTGAACAATATATACACTAAAACTTACTCAGAGGAATTATCTCATGAATACATTTGAGAAAATTATAATATGTTCATGACAAATTCACATGCAGAAACAGAGCTAAAACTAATTAAATTAATTACTTGCCGTGAATTACTTGAAACTTCTAGTCATCACCAACATAAGACACCAAGCTTGTGAAATAAGAGTAAAAATGCTTTAAAGCAAGAACAGTATCAGTCCCTTCCTACTCACTATATTCTGTGATTCTGTGATAGCAGCCAACATTCATGTCCTTACTCATGATTATATTATTTACATATGTTTTTAGCTACGACAGAATACAATTGGTCATTTTTACATTTCTTATTTTTATTAAAATTGTTTTTGAAAGAGCTTGGCATTGTTACAACTGCTGGAAGCATGCCAGATCACTTAGTACAAACAGAAAAAAATTAACTTTATGCCAAAGAGTTTATCGTAGGAATGCTTTTACTTTAGCTTTCTGGCAACTTCTTACAAAAAATATCCAAAGAGATTGCTTATTTGCATATAATCAATATGTACTATATATTTGGATAAACATAGTGTCACGGACTTCTGTGCAAACAGATTATGAAACAGCAAAAGAAAAACCTCATTTGTTCAATTTGATATTGTTCCTGAAAATTACTTACAAGCCTTAAAACTGTTAATTTAGCATGGATCCCTAAATCATAAAATAAATTCAAGTGGATATGCTCCATCAATCCAACAGTATGGCTTTAGATCTACAGTCAGTGAAGCGATCTGTGCAGAGCTCACTTAACCTCCACTAAAAAGATTTTCTACTGCTGAGTAGTTGCTAGAAACACAGAAAGAAACCTGAGTGAGAAAAGCAACCTGCAAATTGGAGATGTGCTAGTATTTCCCTAATCAATAACAAATGACTGATGTGATAGTACTTTGAGAAGGAGCTGCGAATTCCCCTAGAAGAAATCTATTTAAGATGTGTTCCACAGGAAGGAGTGTCAGGACCTCAGTTTGAACTTGGGGGATAATGGCCCACAGCAGGGCTTTTGAAGGGTTTCTTTCTCTAACCAAAAAACTGTGTGGGGGAGACCAGTCAGAATAGCACACTGTGGACACAAACCTGGGTACCATTCTCCAAGGAGCAAAAAGATAGGCATATTACAGCAACTTTAATGTCTTAAGATAAAGACACTTGTGTTTGCATGACAGCAGGAAGAATAACAGTAGTTTGTTGCTTGTACTTTTGTTTCTAAGTGTTATAGAAGCTTGAAGGAGTTTGCCTTCTGAAGGGTACAGATTCCTCCAGAAGGTTCTCAGAGCTTTTTAGTCCCAAAAAGCAGAACCAGAATACTCAAGGAATATCACATGTTGCAGAAGAAAGGACTATTATTCATGTTTAAAGAAAATACTTTTCCACATTTGCTTTTTTTCTTTTTCCTACCACTTTTACAGGGTGGACAAGTGTTCTGGTTCTCTGTTAATTCAGGTGTGATGTACAAAGCACTTGCCCAGGGAGACTGACAACTTGGCTAAGTGTTTTTCTAAGTGTCTTCATTCTTAAAAAAAAAAACGATTCTAGGAGATTATTTTCTCTCTATCTTACATTCTTCTGCAGTATTTTTTTCCTTGTTGCTACTGATCCCCTTCTTTATCAGTACTGTTTTGATATGCTGAGAATACAAACTCTACAGAAAGTCAAAGGGGTTCACATCCTATTTTTGCTTACTCTTTGCCCCTTTCTTATTCTCCTGGTCTTTTGCAATTCAGGCTATCTTCATGATTCCTTGCATAAAAGGAGGAAGACGTTGCCTCAGTCTTTTGTTCTTCCAACAGTTCAGTTGCTATGCAGCTGAGTTCTCTCCTGGCCTCTGTCTGTTGTTGTATGACCATATGTAATGTCTTCTCACTTGAAAAAAAAAAGAAAGGTAGGGGGAGGTTAGCAATGATATTGTGTACTCCATTTCTCCTGCAGTTTTAGACATGCTAAGATAAGCTGGCAGTGAAGCAACACTAATTCAGATCCTCTGGGGACCTCAACCTTAGTATTGATAATTCACCTCTACGGAAATGCTCCTACTTGGAGGACCAAATCAGAGCACAGCAGTAGATAATGCAAACCTGCATTCTCAGTCCTAATCCAGAAGGTCCTATTTGCACTGGTTAGCATCAGTTACAGAAGATGTGGAAGACCTCTTGGCCTCACAAGCTTATGCTATCAGTATGAGCAAATTCAGTAAATAAGTGTCAAAATTACTAAACCAGCACAGGGAGAAAAATCTTGATAATGTGAGGTGGCCACCTAAGTAACTACAGATTGAAAACTAGATAGGCACCTATTGCAGTGCCATTATCTAAACATGTTGATCAATTCATTAATAGTAGGTAGATTACAAATAACAAAGTAGGCTAGTTGCTTTCTAGTAAATTGATTGAATGTTTTCTATTTCTTCTTTGGAATACTCACATTCTGCAAGGCATTTATCTTTTACAGTAAGAATGAGATTCCATCTTTGGGGCCTAGCATAGTTCCTACATCAGAAGTGAATATTAAAAACCATCAGCCTCTTAAAGAGAAATGTAAAACTGAGAGATGGTCTATAGAGGACATTGTGATTGACATATGCAGGTGGTTGGTAGAGACATTAATGAAAAAACACATCAAGTCCTGGATGCTTTCTGCTAAAATTATAAATTATGACATCTATTCCCACACAAAAAACACACACCCATAAAAGCTGTGACATTAAAAAGCAAAATACCTTGTCTGGTGGCTTCATATTTTGGATAGCTCTTTGTTTCACTTATAGTAAGCTCTCCTGCAGGTCCAGAGATGTGCTTTCCCTTCCAGGGGTGCCGTTTCTCTTGATCACCATTTTGAATGCTTTCTGTAATACCTGCCCTCCCCTCATTAAACAGGAGGTTGTTCTTTGGTGCTGTTCAATAACATAGTAGGCTCTGCAAATGCAAAAAACTTCACAATCTATTCCAAATCATTTAGGAAGAAGCAGATGTATCACCCTACCACAGAGATTTTTTTGCTTTCCAAACTTAGAAAGACAGGGCTTAGTATTCGGTCCCATCACTCCTTGTTGCTGTGACCAATGTCTGGAATGCTTGGAATAATCAAAATGAGAAGTTGAAAGTGTTTCCTAATGTTCCTTCGAGATGCAAGAGCCAGTGCATCTCCTGCTTTGTTGTGGATTTCAGCAAAACCAACTTACATAGTAATTTCTGACATGTAAATAGGTCTTTTGATCAAAAGGAACCAACACCACTTAGAAATATTGAAAATACAGGTTGCAGAATCCATCTAAGCAATCAGAATGAATTCATTAAGTCTCAAGAGGTAAGCATTTGCCTCCTCCTGTCTCAGGAATGACCTTGGCTGTAAACCATCCAGATGCAAGAAGAGTCATAGTCTTGGAACTACTACTATAGTACAGGAGAGTGAACTCGGTCAGAGGTTGAACAAAAGCTGAACTACGGCTTCATATTTTCCTGGTGTTTTTCTCTAAGCTCTTCTGGGCAAAATAGTCCTTTTGGTGCAGTAGGGAAAAAAAGAATTATAGTTCTCATAAAAACAAATACAGGCTGCTGCAAATCTAATTCACCCATTGCACCCAAGAGTAAAAGATCAGTGATCTGGATTTGATTAGCTGCTGTATATATATATATATATATATATATTCAAATNTATATATATATATATATATATATTCAAAATTTTTTTTCTTCCTGTAGAATGGGACTTGTGAGTGTGTGCCAGGGCATTTTTTATGGTACACGGAGAACAAGATTACTCAGCTAGGTTGCTCAGAAGTTGTCTTTATCTTATAATAAAAATGCAGTAAGACTGCATGAAAGAGAATGAGGTATAAGTTGGTCTTTTCTTTCCATCTCAAGCACCAGGTTCTGCCAAAGCTCCAAAAGAAGGGCTTGCATCAATTTATAAAGCAAGGCAAGAGAAGCAAACAAGCAACCCACCGAACAAGACTAAATCACAACTTGCCTTTGAATCAATGAGCAATGCCCATTAGCAAGCCTGAAGCCTGCAGAGAAAAGCGGCTCATTCCAGCAAGAATAGCTCTGTTTATGGCTAAACCGCTCCGTGGAACGGAGCCAGGGAGTGAGCCCAGGCACCACACTGCTGATAATACATGTTAATTAACTGAGAGCCTTCACCCTGGGATGGCCAATTAGCACTCTCAGTGGCATAGTTCACAGGACAGCCTGCTCCAGGGACCATTCTCACTGGCTAGTTCACACATGCTCATCTGTTCTTTTGGAGGTAAGAATGAGATTTTTGCTGAACAGATATCAGCCAGCTCACGCCACTTAAGTTTAGAACCCACAAACAGTCCCTAACCATGCTCAGTTAGCAACCTAACCCAGCCTCTCTATCACTACTCTTAGAAAGTCCTTTAAATAGTCTCTAACTTTGCCAGTACCTACCTTATCCTATCTAAGTACATCAGCAGAGAATGGCCTTGATGGCTTTCTAAAACCTATCCTCTGTTTCATCACACACAGGACTTAACTGCTGTTCTTAAACCCTTAAAAAGCTCATACGTTCTGCTAGTTTGTCAGTGTTCTTACTCCAGCTGAAAATAGAAAAGAAGAAAATTCAAGTTTTGAAGTTGTAAATACTACATGATAAAAAAAAGTGTCAATCAGAGGATTTCCACAAATCAGTTAGCAGTATGAAAGTTGCAGAAATATCAAATATATTTTTTGGAGTCTGTATCAATTTTAACATTTAAGAAATTCTCCACAACTATGGGACATATGCCCTTTTCCTGAGTGGAAGTATTTTGCTTCAGAAATAAGAGAATTTGCTTTCAAATCTTTTTAGATGAAGCTTCCTGCCCTCTGAATTACTCCCCAAATCCAAACTCCACCTCAAAAAGCAAAGAGATTCTGACTCCTCTGGCTGTTGCCTGCTTCTGTTAATGGGTAAGAACATTTCTTTGCTCAACTTATATGATGTATTTGATGTAGTAGAAACTTGACTACAAGAAGCTACTGGACCACTTCAAGAATGACCAGAAACATTCTGAAATGTTTTTTGCTCCACTCTGTAAAAACAGCCGAGAGGATCACCACAGCACTCAGATTTGGTGACTCATAAAACTCAGAAATTTTCTGGCATATTACTCAACATGTAGTCACTGCTATGATGCAAACATTGCTCTCATCCCCAAACACTGGAGAAGAGATCACTATCCAGACGTAAAGAGGAAATTTTTCAACAGAACAGAGCTCAGTAACATGGAATGTGGGTATTAGCACAATTTTATTTCCCATCATATATAGTCACCTTTGAACAGTAGATGTCATAATAAATCAAGAGTAGATTGTCATAATAAATCAAGAGTTTAGAATGTAATAATTAGTCTCAAGAGGTACCAATTTCCCTCCACTGGCCTTGGAAAATGCCTACAAAGTAGCAAGGATAATTAACTAATATGCTTATATCAAAGAATAAAATTATCTATCTACATTTTCATGAACTTAAATATTACAGTAACTAACAAATATATTTCTTTGTTAATAATAAGCACAACATTTCATCCAACATAACTTAATTTCTCATATTTGCAATGACAAAGAACTAAATGGCAAGATTGTGATATTTTGTGGAAAGGGTCAGCTTTCTACCTGCATGCATAGTCTGATCAACTTAATGTTTAGAAATCTATGAAAGTTTGAAATAAGTTTACAGAAATATAGACAAGCCAAGCCAAACAACAACAAAATCATCAGGCTTCACATTCAACCTAAATAAAAGAGATAGAGTGTTATACAGAAAGGAATGACAAGCTAAAGTCAGATATCCTAGAAATGATTCTTGAGTTGAAACACTTGAAATGCTCCTGTATCCTATATTGTAGAGTTTCTCCAAAGGTAAGCTGCTACATCTGTGCATCAGTGATCCTCAGTAAAGGGATCTCTGTTATATGCAGATTTTGACATAAAGGATAAAGGAAAGCAGAAGGTTCTCCTGGAAACTTTATAGCAACATTCCAGTGCCTCAACAGGGCCTACAGGGAAGCTGGAGAGCAACTCTTAATCAGGAACAAGGACTAATGGGTACAAATAGAAAGAGTGTAAATTTAGGTTATATATTAGGAAGAAATTATTTACTGTGAGGGTGGTGAGACACTGGAGCAGGTTACCCAGGGAGGCTGTGGATGATCGAACCCTGGCCATGTTCAAGGCAGGTTAGGTAAGTCCTTGAGCAGCTCGGTCTATTGTGAGGTGTCCCTGCCCATGGCAGCAGGGGTTGGGACTAGATGGTTTTTAAGATCCATTCCAAGCCCTTAACATTCTATGATTCTATGATATAGGCAAGTAGACTACTACATCTCAATCTATGAACTTGTCAAAAGACCTAAACTATCTCAAATTGCCAATAAAAAATTATGGATATATTGTAAACTACATAAACAGTAAGGTTATTACATTCTGGAGGCTTTTAACAACCGGAGGAAGCAAAGGAGTCACTGGGCACATGCCATTGTCATGTTGCCTTCAGCCACGTCTACGCTTCTGGGAACCCCAGCCCCCACATTGTGCCTGATCCCTACAGCCACATGGGCCAATATCCCAGTCAAGCCTGTTTCCTTCCTTAGGGAGGTGCCCGATGCCTGGGGCTGCCCTGGTGCCCTCCGGATGCCCTGCTCCTGGCTGGATTGGTGGAACAGGCCTGGCCTGCCAGGTCCTGCCCTACTGCCCCGGGGAACCCCTGGTCTTGTGGGACCGTGTCACTTCTGGACCCTTGCTAAACCTTGTTGTTCTTCTGTCTAATTCTCAAAATCCATTCCTTCCCAGCACCAATGGTAAAACATCACTTTAAGTGTTCTGCGCAGTGACTCCATCAAACAGACGGTGGAGCTCTGCGGCATGCGGTACCCGTCCGCTTAGTTCAGCTTGGAAATACTACGGTTTTAAATAACAGTGCTCGAGACTTCCGTCGGTACCTCAGAGATAAGTTGAGTCATTTCTGGCTCAGGCACTGGCAGTCAGAGGGAAGAAGCTGTAGGCGCGGTGGGGGTGCTCTGCGCCCACACCGCCGCACCTGCCAGGCACGGCCGGCTGCTGAAGCACAGCCAGCGCAGCGCCAGGCTCCCCTGTGCCATCCCTGCCCCACCGTGAGACAGACAACGGCTCCCAAGGGCAGCAAGCCACAGCTGAGGCGTCCACAAGCACCAGCTGAACCCCTGCCCAGACGTGTTGGTGTACCCCAGTAGTGCAGCTACTGACAACACTGCGCCTGTGGTACCATGAGTTTCAACAGATATTCCCTTGGGTAAAATTTGGGATGGAACAATTCGTTTGTAAAGGATAAATCAGCTTCCATGGGGTAGGCCAGGTTGTAAGAGACCTCTCAAATCACATCTTCACGTTGCAAGTGCAGGCAAACAGAGGCACCCTGTTGGTGCAGGACAGCCCAGAAGAGTGTGTTTTGTTTGCTTTTCACCTGATCAAATGGAATAAAATTAAAATCACTTGTAATAAAATATGGATATATCTAATTTTTCTTCTAGAGTGGATAGGCACACTGATTATGAGTTAGAAAGTCACTGCACCAAGCACTGTGCAGATAATGGGGTGATCCCCCCTCTGAGGAGTTTACAAAGTTGATGTAGTAATGTCTACAGAGTAAGCAATGAAGGAAGCAGCAGACTTTAATTTGCAGCTGATGTCAAAATTAGAAAGCAATCCAAAAACCCTAGGTATCACAGAATGTGAGATTGCTGAAAAGCAGAGCAAAATTGTTGGAAACAAGATAATAATGGAAGATACATAACAGCAAATGCCTAGATTATTCTCACCCATACTCTGTATCAACTCTTTAGGTAATTTTTCAAAATTATGTATCGTAATAAAGTAAAACACAGTAATAAGGGCAGGCTGCCAAACAGTATTTACAACACAAATCAAAGGGGTATGCTGGAGTACACATTAAAATTTAAACCTTTCATCTGCTGCTGGTATGACAGTTTTGTGAGAAAGACAGAAATGGAAAACTTTTGTCACTAATTAAAACTCCCCGTTGAGATCCAAGTCATTAGAATTTCATATAAAGTGTTGTTATAGCAAGACAGTAATCAAGACAAGTTTTGGTATAAGACAAAAAGGACAGGGAGTTAAAGATACACATTTGTCATTGCAGATAGCACAGGGTATTTTTAAGCTGGTTTAATGCATGTATGTACTTTATGATACCAGGGTAAAAATCATGCTGTAGGCACAAACGCTCCTGCCTTTTCTGGAATACTAGAATACAATGCAATGAACAGAAAAATAGAGGAAGAAGCAAAAAAAAAATCTTCATTTTTTCAAGCACCTCTTTAGTGCTAGTAGGTATATGCCAAAAGCATACCTGTATCCTTGTGAATGTGTGCTCTAGTGCCAGGGCACATTTTCTGAACACTGTTCGTTTACTAATATAGATATAGCTATGGAATTCATTGCTCTAAAGTCACAATTTGGTACTGTACCATAAGCCAGAGAGACTGTGTCTGTTGCTTGCTTATTACTGCAGCTGGTACTAATCCACCAGGAATAATGGACACTTACACAGAATTTAAGAGTTAGCATCCTGGGCTCTCCAGATGGAAATGAATCCAATAATGGCTTTGCAAAACATGTGTGAAATCAGAATTTTAATCAAAACCATTCTTCAAAGTTTTCTGTCTCTAGTAGTTTACAAAATTGTCTTGGTGTGTCAAGAACCACCAGGATAATTTAAAATCTGCCACATTGGTCTGTGACATTTTGTGTGTTCTCCTGAGAAATAACATACTATAAGAGGCTACTCTAGAAATAAAGCTTACAATGACAAACAATAGCTAGGATATAATAGAAATATTCTTTTCAAATATCAAGAGAAAAGAAATATACTTTCAGGCTTCTGAGTTCAAGGTCAATTCTGGCAAGGCAGGTTATGAACCATATGAAAAAGCTTTTCATGTCAAAATGACTGACCTCTCTGTTCTTTACCTTGAGGAGTAAGACAAGCTTGAAATGTCCAAATGTTGGCAGAAGATTATTTTGTATCCATATAACACATGAATGTCGTAGATCATGAATAACGGAATTCCCCAAGTATGTACTCTTCCTTTGTTTAAGGCAGGGCTTGTGGGGCAGAACTGAAGCACAGGAGTGTTGTAGCAGTGCTAGTAGTGTTCCCATTGCACTGATTAGAAAAAAAAGTTAAAAATAATGCTCCTTACTTCTTCACACCCACAAATGCCTCCATATCGGTTACAATGATAGTTCCTGATTATGTCAAACAACAGTAGTCAAAATAATTGAAAAGCAAACTTCCACTATTTGTTAAAGACTGAGTAGTTTTTTTGTAGCTCAAAGGCATGTCTGCTCCAACTTCACTAAGAAACTCTGGCACAAATAAATGTTGCAAATCCCCATACTCAGTACTGGCTACTGAGTGCTTAATTATATCTGACTACAAAGAGAATTACTTTCTCTCCACAGATACATTTCTGCATTGTAATACCTAGTTCTAGTTGGCCTTATGATTTTCTAGAATAGCAGAGGTCACAACCGTATTTCAACAAATGAATCACAATCCATTGCACAATTGATCTTCTATTTACTTGGCATTTTTAGGCAAGCTTCCTAGAGCTTAGAAAGCATTTACATCACACCTTTGCAATACTTCTGATATGGATAGTTGGCTTTGGTAAGATGAAATAATGAGTACAAGCTTTAGAAAAAGCGCACCACCTTTTTTTTTTTGATTGTATAAAGATGGAGCTCTTTATATCTGCCAGCCAAATCAGTGGTTTTCTAAAACATGTCACAGCACTTTTCAGACTGGTTTACTCTTCTCGATGAATGTTTTTTGGATGTTGCAATATTTTGGGATCCTTGCGTACGGGGATATACCTCTACTTCTAGTCTTGTTCAATGACTGAAGAAGATCTCCATTCTACACCTACCATGAAAAGAAGTAAGAATGTTAATCTGGTAAAGTGGAGCACCAATCCAGTTAAAATTCCCTGCTTAGGTTGTGTGGCATGGCATTCAATGAAAATAGCTGATGAGTAAATGTTCTACACCTTTAACAGCAAATGTACAGCCTGATTTTACAAGCTTTCTTAACAGTGAATTAAAGGGGAAAAAAACCCCAACCAGACACCAGATGAATTGTAATTGTCAGTAGCACATGATATGAGGTCTCATTTCTGGCCTGATGGGAATCTGTGTTACATTGTGGACTTCAGTGAGTCTGACAGTAATTTCTAGTATCTCAGTAGGGCTATTGTCCATAGGCTTATACTTGCTGCATATGAGCCCACACGTCCACCAGAAATAAATATAAGACCACATATACTGAGTTATCTTAAAAAACCCCCAAAATTATCAGAGTTGGCTTTTTGCTGTGCAGACTTGGAATTTATCATATTTGTTATGCTTTATTTTTGATATTATTCTCTGTAATATTCTGGAACTCATTCATTAGCATGTTAGGAAAATTCAAACACAGCTGAAACAAACCAAGTTCTGTACTCTGTTTGTGGAAATATTTGGAGTAGTTACCTAGCATTAATAACATGTACCATGTTAGCAAAAATAACCAATTGTGTAACACCAGAAATGGCAAAACAAGAAGAAAAACTTTTCAGACTCTTTTACGAAAATCCTACACTTTTTGTAGAACCAGCAACCCACTCTAAACTTTCTCATAATGGCAGGATTTGTAGTAATGAATAACACTTTTTACTAGACCAGATTGGCACATCTGGGAGATACAGGTATTTGGGAACAAAGGCCTTTCTCCAGGTCTCAAATTGCAAAAGCAGCCTTTAAAGAAGAATACAAGTTGAGAATATGCAAGCTGCATATCTCAAGTTGCGTATCTCAGGCCATCTGAGAGAAAAAGTACCTGGTATTTGTGAAACAGTGCAATTGCAAAGGGAACAAGTGATAAGTATAAACTGATTTTAATAAAAATATGAGTGGCTGCACTGGGCCATAGCAGAGCTCTAGAGACGTGTTTAAATCAGCATCCTAACTTAAGCAATGGTCCATAAAAAAAGCAAGTTCCCCTGGTTTTTCATGTTCTGTTGTCACATCCCACTTTAGGTGATAATGACGTTATAAATGCAATAAATGTACTACTTTAAAATTCTACTTTGATAATACTTCACAGAGAAAATGTAATTAAAAGTCCATTGTGATTACTGTACAAGTTTACAAATTCAATAATGTAATTTCGAAGGCTGAAATAAAATACAGCTCCAGCGGTTTAGATAAATACTAGCTAACTACTTACCAATGGAATCACACATTATAAAATTCTCATACCTTGGTCTTATTTGACCAAGGGTATTTTGTCCTTAGTCAAGAAATATGGTATTAGTGCTAACATCCAAATTAAAACTAAACATTTGGATTCTGACATTATCAGAATATTTAGGAGAACAATACAGAAAAACAAAAAAAGAGCTCAGAATTGCTGTGCACTAACATTCTCAATCTCTGTTAGAAGAGCACCAGACCCACCTAGTGGAATTTTACTTTATTACAATGACTCCAGAATGCCATCTTGTAAGCAGTATCACAATATATACCGCTTGGTGGGAAAGTTAGTATGTGTTATTGTCACTGAATGACACAAGTTCGGGCTGGGGAGATTCCTGCTAGGTTTCTTCCTGTCATGCAGGACTATTATGCTCGTTTTCACCTACTTTAAATGTATCAAAAGATGACGTTTATACTGCTCATTTAGAGAGACAGTTTTTTCTAATTTTTCGTATGTCATGAACGGTTTTTTTACTCTAACTAAATTAAATATGTCTTTTTTGTGTAACCTTATTTTTTAAGAAATTGAATACATCACTCTGACAACTTTCTGGTTTTAAACTCCAAAGCTCTAAAGTTCTGTCACGTCCCTTCTGCAGTGCATAACGGTATTGGCAACAGTATTAAATTCTTTTACTGATATCTTCTAAACTATCTGGTGAACATTTTCTTTCTTCTTTCAATTTCCTGAAGCACATACTAGTATCTTTTCGGGGATCTGTGCAAAACTGTGTTAAAATGACGCACAGAAATATCAACGACACTTTAAAATATGTTTTGATAACATGCCTTTTTATAACTGTAAGAACATATTCAAACTATTTTGTATTCTAAACTAGTCACAGGCATACGGGCAGGAGTTGGTGATTCTGCATGTATGACTCCTCTGTTTTCAGCACATAGGAAAGCATAATCAAATTTCATTCCTTCTTTGCCATATACATACATATTTTCTCAGAGAACACTAGAAAAATATTTGTAAAAGTTTTCTAGGCCTCAAACGTAAAGCGTATATATTAATTGAACTAGCAATGTGCAGAGCTATACTTTCAGTAAGTGCTTGGTTTGACTGCTGAGCGTAGAATTAATATTTATTATCTTGCTATGAAGTTTACAAATTATCATCATATAAGAAATTTATCCTTAGGAAGTATAAATGGGTTAAAATCTGTAGGCAGAGCTGTAAAGAGCACAAACCTTAGAAAATCTGCTCTGTGCTATTTTAATGGGATTTATCTTTCTTGAATAAGAAACATGGGTTCTGGATAGAACACAGGAGTTTAAAAAGGGAATTGAAAGATATGTTTCATATTGTATTATTCTAGATTTTTCAGAAAAATGACATGTCAGAAAAATGAGTTTATTTACTTTAGCTATTCCTTCTATACAAAACTAAGAGCATGAACTTAAAAAGACATGGCAAAAATTGTTCTCTTTTGTGATATGCCATAGAAGTAAGAGAGACATAGTTGCAGGACTGAAAAAAACCAGACATATGATACATGATGTTCCAAAGGAGTAGGCAGCATTTAGCAGTCTGGTACATCCAGTGGCTGCTAATGATAAAACGTGTTGGTATACGATGGTGTGCTACAATAACCTTCTCAGAACATGCCGAGACTTTCCACTATGTCTCCTCAAGTAGGAAACAGGTTTCTACGGGAAACAGGTTTCATCTCAGAAGTTTTGACACTGTAACTATTTTTTTTAATTATTATTTTTCCTAGATATCATGTTTTTAAGTCAATAATTTCTATTGTTTTTTCTCAAGTAAATATTTAGACCAATACTCATCTTATGGCATATAAAATGCCCACAATAGAGACCTCAGTACTCACGTAAAGGTCCCTTTAATTAACAGAGGAAAATAAGCACCTTTAAGGCATGACTCATTTGATGCAATTTAAGTATTTGCTTTAGGACAGGATGAATCATAACACAGAAATGGCTGCATATCTTCAATGATTATAGCAAAAAACTAGACATGTATCTCCCATGACTGAGTTGTATATATGAATTCCCCTGATATAGTCTGACACTGAAATTTTATCCCTTCACAGATCCGTTTTTTGCTAAAGCAGAATACAACTTAGCCTGTTCAATCCAGGTCAAAGAAAACACTAATAATTTCATTCCAATTGTCTGCAATTTCACATGATCACCTAGGTACATGAAATAAACTTCCAAGATGACACTTTTGAATATTTAGATATTTATTTTAAAATTATATAGACTTTTAATTTAATTTAAATTTTAAAAAATATTTTTAATAGATTTCAAAATTTTCTTTTCGGAACTGTGATACTGTTATGAAAAAGAGTGTCTGTTTCTTAAGCCAATTCACTTTAGCAGAAATAAAATAATCTGGAAAGTTACCAGTATATCCACGATTGCATACAGTAGGACCAATTGTCACAAGGAACTCAAAAATTAACACATGTATATGAAAACTATAGGCTTTTCCAATAATGTCTTGCTCTACTTCCACCCACTTAATGAATGGAATATATAAAATGATTAATTAATATAATGGCATATGAAAGACAGTTATGAATTTTGACCAACATTGCCCTTTATTTGGCATAATTTAGTAAAGTTGTGCTTTAAACTCTTTTTAGAAACTTGAAGCATTTGAAAACGGCTGGTTAGATGTTGTACTCTAAAATACTGACAATGGACCTGAGGGTTCTTCTCTTATCCATGAGGAGGGAAATCGGTTGTGTTAAAGCTCTCTGAGAACATTGTTAGATTTGCTTTTCTTTGCTTGTGCTGTTATACCGTGTGAAGACTGGCAAAAGAGACACCTTAAGAAATAAAAGCCAGGGGAGGGAGGACACAAGCAAGTTAAACATAACACAAGAAGCAGATCAGGGTAAGTATACATGAAATTATATCACCCTATCAAATGATTGTGTAATGCTTCTTGTTTTATACTGCTTTGTACACAGCTTCACGTCTCAACAGAGCACCTCCTGGTACCCTACTGCCATTGAGCACGTGCATTTAAAACATCCCCAAGAGCCTCATGGCAAGCAATGCACTGAACAAGCATGCTGGGTTACTAAAATACCAATAACTTTTATGAGGAGACACAGAAGAATTGTAAGTTTTCAGCTGCTGGCAAGTGCTTTGGTGAAAGCACTGAAGGTGTAAGACCTCCAGATATGTCCCAGAATGGACATTGCACTGAGCAGTGCTTGTTCTTCATGTACCAAGACTACTTATTTTGGGCATGTCAGCTAAACAGGATTAGGAACTCAGGTGGGAAACTCACAGTGAGAGCAAAGTTCTGAAATGTTTCAATGGAAACTGCCCTTGAGATAAAAAAGACGAAGCAGAAAACAAAATGAACAAAGAAAAGAATTGATTTCCCCCAGTATTTTTCAAAGCTAACTGTCAGCTAGCTTCTGAAATAAATAAAGCATGCTACTAATTATTATTATTTCACTAGTTGCATGTAAACACTGACTGTGGGTATTATCACTAATACTAATCTCTCTTAAAATTCAATAAAAGATATATTACACAGAGATAGCACTTTTGGCAGATACTTGGGAAAGGTTTGGAGGTTTTTTCCTTTTTTTTTTTAAATAAGTTTTTTACTTTCAAGACATCAGGAGGACATGACAAAGACTGAATCCAAGTACAAGATTTCACATATTCAGAATTATGTGTACTGTGAGTCTGATGACAGATTTCTGCAGTATCAGCAAACACGTTTCTGACCCTCTTATTCATTTGAACTTACCTTGAAATTTTCCCATCAGAAGATTTATATTTCAGATCCTCTGAGTCTATTTAGTGTCTTGATAATTGTTCCATGCACAGTCAAACAAAGTGAGTTTCAAGACCAAATAAAATTCTTCATTGTCTTATTAATTGGTCTTTGCTTAATTATGAGCAATATATACACCTGGATTCTTTGTAGAAAAATGCAGTAGCTCATTCCATACTTATATAGACAAAAGTACTTAGGTTAACACAAACAAATAGGATGCTAAAATGCCGATGTTTATGGAAATGTAACAAATTGTCAGCAATAAACACAAAATCTCAGCCATTTTGCTTAACAGCACCTCCTGCAAAATAGTGAGGGGGTTTTATCCTTGACACATTGGAATAATCTGTGTTAAATCCCTGGGGAAATGCAGAGAAGATAGCAACCAGACTCCTTCTCTTCCTTATCTGAATTCCAGCGACCATTAGAAATCTTATGGTGAAATGCTGAAGTACATTATATCAAAATCCACTGGAAAATATTTTGCTGAGAAACTCAGCTTAAATGAAACATCTCCAAAGATTCTTTTTTAAACTCTTAAACTCCTTCTCACATCAAGGTATTCTTGACACAAATCTTCTTACCTGAAACACTATCCAATGCTTTATTTCTTCTATAATATGTGACATGTGGTCATCTTTCACATTTTCTGTAAATCATCATTTTGATAGCCATAGTATTGTTTATTAATAACATCATAAAAATACTGAGACAAACTATAATTTTTGATCATTTTTATAGAGTGTTCCAGGAGCTCTCTATCAAACCTTGAGGATGATTCCCTCATGCAAAACGTCAGCAAGCTGATTTGACTAAAGAAAAATAGAGAAAGTCTAATTGTGAAGGCAATTTTGAATATTTGAAACTCCCTATGCATCTGTTTTGTCATTTGCTTCCATTTTAAATAGATAAAAATAAGGACTTTAATCTTTTTTCTGTTTTATATAATACTTAGATACTTTGTTTCTTCGTAATTCATTTCTAGTTGTTCTTGCTAAGACCATGAGCACCTAATTGCACTTCTTTCTGACTCTTGACATCTCATCCTTGCATATAACTCCCTCATTTACTACTAACTCTCCTCAGGTCTCAGTTTCCTCTTTCCCACGCTTCAGTTCTAGTGAATTTTCAAAGCCAACCACTCCATATGCTTAGCGGCATATTAAACTTCTGTCATTTTCTTTTTCTCTCACATTGTCACATCTTATGCTTCTGATTCCCAGGGGGCCACAAATTAACAAAAAAAATGTTCCCAGATCAGAGCAGATAACCTAAAATAATGAACTTTTTTTTTGGTGGATGTCATGTAGCAGTGCTACTGTATACTTTGCTATTTAAAAGCAGGTAAGAAAAATTACTTCTGCTTCAACTAAAGAAGCAGTGTAGATCTATCACTTCTCTTTAATAATGCAAATTTATGAACTAGCCTGGTGTTTTGCCATCCATCCTCCTTGGCTGTGGCTTTGATGCTTATCTGTTGCTTACATAAATCTTACATAAATTTAACTCACAAGGCAGGAAGCACAAACTACCTTGCATTTGGTTCTGTTCACTGAAAACACAGTAGAGCCATATTGCGTGTGGGAACACAAATGTTTTAAATACTTGGCTCTGCATAATTCTTCTTGTGCTTCATGTGTGCACATGAGTGCATATGCATTTTTTTGTGGCTTACTGGAGAGGAAAGTATTCTAAAGAAAGACACTATGACTGGTTTTTTTGTTTTCAAGTAGATCATGCATGTAGAAGAGGAGATGATGAAAAAATCCTTTTGATGATAGAGACTGAAAGACAGTCATTAGCACTTCATCTGCAACTACCCAATAGGATTATTACTGACTTTATTACTTTAAATGGTAGCGTGAAGTCCAGACCCTAGAAAACCAGGATGGCGAGGGGCTTGGGCTGATGCCTCCAGAGTGATAAAAAATGCTATCTGAAAAATCAATATATGTCTTTTACTGATGAGTGTGTTCATCCAACCTGACTAGCTCAGACAGGTTCTGATCCAGCTGTCAACATATGAACAAAAGAATAACTAAGGTCTAACTATATTTTTTCCAGTAGCTTCTGTCACTAGTGCATCTGAACCAGCTGCTTAGTTCATCGATGAAAAAATCACAGATAAAACATTCTAATAGATTTTGAAACTGACTTTCTGTTTTGAACTCCATAAAACTATACAGATCTCTCATTTTCTATTAACAGACTAACAGATTTGCAACAGCTATGTTGTAATTCATTATCTGAATAACATTTTGAATATCATTGCACAAGGAAGCAAGTTTAACTGCATTTTCTTAAATTCTTTTTCAAATTATAGTAGTGAATTCAAATCCGTACACATACTGCTTTAGGATGAAAACTGCATTTTTAAGATCTCTATGTGGTCTGAGAACATTCTTTAAAATAAGCACTGAGTAAGAAAGTACAAACTGAGGTAGGAATATAAATCAGGAGTTAAATGTGCATAACCTTGCAATGTCTTGATCATTATGAAAGGGATCACAAATACCTGCCAACAACTATTGCAAGGATGTAAACATTGGGGCTGCCAGGGTGTTATTTACACCTATAGAAAATTTATAACTGGATATAATGGTATGTAATTCTGAAATAATACACACTGAATATGACAGGTTTCTCGGCACCAACAGCTATTAGAATTGTGCATTGTCCTTTATGGAAAATGACTGAAACCTCATTCCTTTGAAAGTTAAAAACAGCAAAGGACAAAAATCCTTGAAGATGACTTTAAGGACTCAAGCCCAGTTGGCTGTAGGCTGCAATAGAACCTTTTATAGTTAGGTAAATACTGCCTTTTCCCTCAACTTTATTGTGTTGAAAAATTTTGACCTTACTTCTATTAATAATCTTGGTATAAAACTTTTCAGTCTTTTTTGAAATCCAGGACTGCATCTGTAGCATACAAATGCAGTGGATTGCAGAGATACCCAAAGTAGCTCTGAACAATGTGAGTGGGGAGAATCAAGCAGAAGAGTCAGGGTAACGTTGCTGTTCTAATTCTGGCACATTAATCACACCAATAGGTCTATATGGCACAGCACTGCCTTGGCTCCTGCACCTGAGAACGTTAACAGAATCTGCTGTACAGGGAAAATACTTCTGAAATGTTTCTGATCTTCAACATCTTTATAGTTAAAATGACTGCCATTCAGTCCTCTTATTAAAGTCAGTCGCAAACAGAAGACAAATCATGATAGCCAAGATCTGATACACTTGGGAATTTTAATTGGAAATACCAACTCCTCACAATATCCTATAGAGCAAAGTAGAAACGGAAAAAAAACGATTTAACAACATTTTAAAGAAGAATGATTTCTCCTTTTCACACTACTGAACACAGTATTCTTTTAAAAGCACCAAAATAGTACTGCAGTCCTTGAAAACATTATGTAATAAATTCTGCAGCTCTATTTCTTTGCAAGAAGGGGATATTTCTTTATGATTTTTATCACTGCAAATTACTTCAAAGTAAAGGCAGAGGTATTAGTTTACAACATTAATGCAACTGTGTTGTTTGCTTTTATCTGTCATCAAATTCAAGTATTTTATATTGACCTTCAACCAACATAATCTGTTGTAAAATGCCATAAACTAAAGCTATGAGAGGTAGGTTTTGTGGGCAGAAAACGCAAACATTTGAAACAAACAATTTGTTTCAGCACAAGTATCACAAATATTGTCTACAAAATAAAAATAAAATACGCATAATGAAATTATTTAGAGCAGTTATCTTTTATTACAATTGACAATTCTTGTTGTAATGAAAGATGCTATCCTAAGCCTTCAGAGGTCAAACTGAAAATAAGATGTGTAAAAAATTTCTAAATTAATATCAGCTTGATCTGAAAAAGGGCATTCTTTAAAAACAGAAATCAAATTTTCTTGCTGGCTCATTAACACTTAAAAGGTTAAGCTGGTAAAATATAACTCTTTATTCAGGCCTCTTCTGAGCTACTGAAGGCAGAACAAGTTGTTGCCTAGGACAACAAAATATTTAGCGACTGTATTTTATCTGTTTTTGTATAGAACTTGAGGGCCAGCAGAGGAAGATATTTTCCAGTGGTTCTAAAGGAAATAAGAAGTCTGTTGTACTCCCTGGAAAGCAGATGACATTCTGAAACTTGAAATATGAACCTTCTGATAGAACAGTGAGATTTTAGACAGAAAATGAAATGATAAGGCAATTTATTTGTTCCCTGAATGGAGAGAGATTTTGTTAGGATACTTAAGAGACAGTACTCTCTCTCGCAATAGGCAGAGCAGGTTGCTTTATAATGCAAGATAATTTTTTTATTAAATCAATCATTTTTGCTACCTAGTGTGTTACAGGACAAGAAAATGATTCTGCAGATGGAACACAATAGGTACTAAAATTGCTCAGCTTTGATTGTTAGTGCTAAAAATGCCTGCCAATCACTACCTGATTATAATTTGTTTTGAAGAGAGCGTGGGGGAAGAGAAGGAAAGAAATAATAGAGAAAAAGAGGGGGAAAAAGCTCTGATTTTAAGAATTCTAAAGCAAAGGTTTGCCTCAGGAAAGAGGGAAAAGCAATTGCTATCCGCAAATTCCAGTGGCTAGATTTATGCATCAAACATGGTTATTTTACTATCACTTTTAAATCAGAAAACAACACTTCGTTGTTATTGCCATAATATAAGGAAATAATAGAATTAGGGAAATTACTTCAAAGTACTTATATTTTGTCTTCTATTTAAATAACCTCTAGTGCAAAATGACACCAGATGGAATACAAAAGAATCATTAAACTACCAAAAAAATAAATGTCATGATATTGTTCAGAGGGCAATGTTTCCTCTTTCTTTCCTTACCATGTTGTATTGCAAACTGAATAAAGCACTGTATTTGAACTAAAAGAAGTGATTTTCCTCCCACTTCTCCTGAGTCTGAGCACTACCATGATCCAAAGTGGGAGTGGGAAGAGGTAAACAGTAGATGTTTAAAGGAATTGCCATGGCTGATGTCATCTCGTGATCTTTTGCAAGTAGCAGTACAGAGCAAAGAGAATGATGTATTTAAAAAGTGTTTTCATTAGCATGAGGAACAGATGGATGTTTGCACATCAAATCACTTAAAGGCTGTAAGATCACTACCTATGCAAAATGTAAAATGCAAAAACTGCACATAAGAGTTAAATATGTTATGAAGTTAAAATACTGGCACATGGATAGGCTGAGGGTACAGAGCTTCCAATGAGATTTCTAGAAACAGCCACTGCAATACTACAACATAAAACTGTTTCTAAATTATAAGTAACATCCACAGTAATTTAGGAACTGAGTGACTAATGGAGCTGCTACCAGGATTCGAAACAGAAAGAATATGACTGCAGAAAGAATAATTTCAAATGCAAGATCCAAGGAAGCACATTTAATATATGATTGCAGTTGAAGAAAGCAATTGAAAAGAAACAAAGATATGCATTATTTAAACCATTTTGAGACATCTGTAGGTGCCCTGGATGAAAGACATCTACACAACTACCATGTATGGGAAAAAAATGTTATTTGTATAATATCCTATAACTTTTTTTGTACATGCAATAAACCTACTGATCCCATTTCAAAGGGAAATAGAACAATTTAGAGAGTTATCCTTTGTATTTCCAACCACAGTAACTAAGACATATTAATGTAATCCCATTTACAGCATTGTTCTCCTAATGCAGGAGCAACTGAACAAATTCATAGACATCTTACCTCATGAAGAAGTAATGCATCATTATGAAAGCTATTCAGTTCTATGTTTAGCTTTAGACTTTTTGATGTGAAATATATGCACAACTATCCTGTTGTCAAAAGAATGCTTAATATTTGATCCTATATATATATTAGGACAGCTTTGCAAACTAAGCCAAAAAATTTAAATAGATATTGAAAGTTTCCTTCATATTTCCTCAAATGAATCAAGGTTGTGCATTACCCGCTTCAGAATTGTAGTTATTTAACATAAAACCCACCATAAATGTAGTAGAAAAGGTTTTTGTAAATGTCTTAATGATTCTTATACACAGAGTATTACTTTATTAATAAGTGAGAAGACCCAAAGTACAGTCTGTCCGGCAGAGAATTTTAAAATTCTTATAAAACTTTCAAAGGCTAGAAATATCTGTTCCTCAGTCAAACAGGCACATTTGATTTTGCAGAATGTCAGAGATATTCTCAAGCATTTTATGCTATCTAGAAACTTTGAAACAAAGGACTTTTCGTTTTGCACCAGTACATCACAGTGGTTGTCTCTAAAGAAGTATTGGCTTACACAAATTAACTTCAAGAACTTAATCAAGTACACTAGTAATATGCTTCTGAATGCTTGGAAAGAGTGAACAAAGAAAAAAATCATACAGACAACTTTCTACACTCAACAACTATAGAAGATATTTTTAATAACAAAATACCTAGTAACTTGAGATCCCACAGTCTATTGCTATTGCAGCCTCATGGTCTTGAAAGCTCTTCTGATCATCAGAATTGTTGATGCCATTTAGAAAGCAACTACAGGAAGAGCTATGGGCATCTTTATCAATCAGCAGTGTCTCGGGGAGATCAGAAAGGACTGTGGCTCCAAGCACTCAGTTCTCTTCAGTGATATGAAATCTAGCAGAGGGCTCTGAAGCAGCAAAGAAAAGGAACAGGAATTGTAATTCTGCAGTTGCAATGTCCAAGAATACGTTTAATTCCTCTCCAAAAACTGTCTCTGCAGAGTGGCACGCTTGGGACATTAAGGAACAAGAGAAGAAGAGTCACAGAGTAATTTTTCAAACAGAATCTGAAGGACAGCCCTCCTCAGAAAAAGACATCTTTTCATGCTATTTAGCATGGAAATTAGGCTGTCAAGTGAGCACTGGTCAAAATCCATCCATTTGGTGTGCACTACCCAATCAAACTGTGGAGTTACTATCTGCTTTGCTGGAGTAGATTAGGCTTAGGCTGCTAAGTGAGATGCTAACCCAACCAAGGAATCAGAATGCAGTACACTGTGGCCCATGTTTAAGCTGTTTAAGCAAAGACTATAATTGCATGGACATTGTAGGTGTATTAGTCAGCTAAGGCCTCATGAGAGCTCTGAGAACAAAGTTCAACACCCTGGTTTCTATTACTTAGACCTAAAGGCTCAAGCCAGATATAATATAAAGAAATTCTGACTTTGAAATTAGGCATATATCACTGCCATTCTGTGATTGTATTGGTGCTGTAAAGACAAGGACCAGAAAGACACAGAATAAGGATTTCTGAAAGTATGAAATTACTAAATGACGTAAGACTCTTAAGTTTGCAAATGAGACCACTGAAAGGAAAAAGTGTGTAAAATGAACGACAGCACAGAAAAGATAAATAGAGAAGGAATTCAAGGATGATTTTGCTGAACTGCTAGCAATGATGTGTAACTTCTCCCTCAAAAACCTGTTATCTGAGGACTGGAGACTGACAAAATTTATGCCGATTTTTGAAAAGAGTTTCATGGAATATTCACAAAAATACTGGCCTCTATGCCTTTCCCAGGTGGAATAGTAGGAATTTAAAAATGCATACTAGTAATGGACACACCAATAAAGACAATTAAGAAGACTTAAAGTGACTGCATGTCAGGATGCATCATATCTCAAGAGCCTACTGGTGTTCCCTGAAGCAGTCAAAATCATGTAGAGAAGTTTAATGATCTGCTTGATCTGCTTGTTTGCCTAGATTTCTAAAGTCTTTTGATGAAGCTACTCTTAAAACACTTTTAAGAAAAAAAGCCAAAACCCACAAAACAGCAGTCACAACATTAAGCCATAAGAAGTGGTTCTTTCATGGAAAAATAGCTATTTAAACTAGGAAACTTCAGGAGAAAATGCAGTCTTCAAAGTGGAAGAAGGTTTCTAGTGAATTCCTGAAGATATCTGTGAATGGACCTCTGCAGTTCAATATATTTTACATTCTGTAGGGAAGAAGACTAGCAGTAAGATCACGTAACTTGGTGATGATAAGAACTTATTTGAGGTTAAAAAGTCAAGAACCAGTTGGGAAGAACTGGCCCAATTCCAGAAGTCCCTGAGCTGAAAATTATTATTTTAAGAATGCTATGCAGAGAATTCATAATATGCTTGTCCATAAAATACTTGCTATGTAGCCTTCCCTGGTCATCTGTTTATGGTGATTTTATAGACACCACAGGGGGCTAGGTGGATCCACTGATCTGCTCACTGTGGGCATTGTTAAGCTCTTTCATTCCTACAGTAAAAACCTCATGGGCTGCAATAGTCATGTAGCCACTTTAAATAAAACTAAAGAATCACTTTTTCACGCAGGATATAATTCAATTAAATTGTGGAACTCATCAGAGATCTTGTGGAGGGTCCAAAGTATTTAGCTATAAACTGATGAAAGGCAGTTCATTGGTAGCTATTTTTTCCTCTAGTATTTTTGCTCTGATCCTGAACAGCAAACATTATATCCCAAGGGAAACCAGGAATGCAATCTGGGAGAGGGTATCAAGAACACTTCTCCAAAAACTCAAAATCTGGACAGTAATTGAACAATTTAGTAAAGATTAATTTTACAGAAGACAATGACTGAATCATCCATGTGAAAGAACTATGTATGAAAGAGAAGCTCACAGTGCAGAATGAACTAATTGAGAAGAAATGTAAACCAGGTCACTTCCATGTAACCCTCCTCCCAGGAGTTCAACTATCTGTGATTCCAGACCTACTTTTGGTACAGAGCAGCTGTGCAACTGTTCTCAGTTTCCTTCTGAGAAAATTGCTAGGGCGTGAGAGGGAGCTGTGAGAGAGCGCACAGGCTGGAAGCATTCAAGATAAGAAAGGTAAAGTTGCAGACATAAGTAAGATTGTTGAGACAGGGAAAACTGGCACCTCAAGGATTCAAGGAACAACACTCACATGAAGAGGTATAAAATCCTAAGGAAAAAAAAAGGAAAATTAGAAGACAGCAACTCAGCCGTATCACAGATCAGCCTGTTCCAGTGGGCCCCAGAGGCCAGCTCTCTCCTACCTGAGTGATGACTACTTGCCCATTAGACTGAGTGACTCATTCAGTGGGAGTTGATTTAATGCCTAGTTCATTAGTCCTACAATGCACTCTGTGTTAGACGATAAATAACCTGCTTTGTGCTTTTAAAGTGTTTATATCTGGCCTGAAGAATATCTGTGGTAAAAGTTCCCTGAAGAGAGTGACTCCCTGAGGGGGAGGGTTACGTAAGTAATCCAGCATAACAGACAAGAATATTATGATTAGTCATATAGAAAAGCATTTAAACTTCAAAGCACAGGTGCACACTTTAGGTGGGTTAGGGGATTACAGAACATACTGGGCTTTTTTTCAGCAGATGATATGTATTTCTGAAAAGTTCCTCATAGCTACAGCATTGAACAAATGATATCTGAATCTGGATACAGAATCTGATCTCTCTAATGAGTCAAGAACCTGCAAGTCAAAAGCAGAAGTGTTGGGAAAGCATTTGCTAGGAGAAGGCACTCTGAATGCTTACAATCCCAGGAAAAGAAAATTGGAAAAATATTTCTCAGAAATCACATTCCAGAAGGAAATGGATCTGGGAAGATTCTGAATTATCTAAATGAAAAATTAATTGGTGAAACAAAATTTAAATTTTGAAGTCTGACTTGTTGAAAAATGACTGAGAATGCTGGTTGGAGCTTGCAAGAAACACAAATGAGGAACTTTAAAAATTACTCTTCTTATTCAAATGCTTTTAGTAATTGCTGCTTAATGCATATATATATGCATAAAAGTCTGAAAGAAACTAGTATCTAAGTCAGAGATGACATTACTTTGCCAGAATAATTTGTAATTAATTTTAGGAAGCTGAATATTAAATTTGTTTCTTAATGCCAGTGAGTTGGCTGCAGGACCGGAAAAGCTGAGGGAAGATGGCCTTTACCACTAGTGTCTCAGATATTCTCCCTCTCTCATATGCTTCATGTTCTCCTCACAGTGGTTTTAAATGAGCTTACCTAGATGGTAATTTACCAGAACGATAAAATTCTGTTGGAAATAAAGTAAGAACTGTTCTTTTTAGGAAGACAAGAAGATTCAAAGTTCTGATCATTCCAGCGGCCTATGGGTGTAAGGGGTATCTCATGAAGGATAACTTTAATCATAGAATCATGTAAGTTGGAAAAGACCTATAAGTTCATTGAGTTCAACCATAAACCTACCACTGTCAGGCCCCACTAAACCAATACCTAAGTGCCACACCTACATGTCTTTGAAACACCTCCAGGGATGGTGACTCGACTATTTCCCTGTTCCAATGCTTGACAACCCTTTCCTTTTGGTGAAGAAATTTTTCCTAATAGTCAGCATGAACCTTGGGGTAATTTTCTCTTATATTATTGTTTGTTACTTGGGAGAAGAGACTGACCCCCACCTTGCTACAGCCTCCTTTCAGGCGGTTGTAGAGAGTGGTAAATGCTCCCCTGAGCCTCCTTTTCTCCAGGCTGAACTACCCCAGCTCCTGCAAACCGCCCTTCATAGGAATTGTGCTTCAGATCTTTCATCAGCTTTGTTGCCCTTCTCTGGATAGGCTCCAGGGCCTCAATCTCTTTCTTGTAGCGAGGGGTCGAAATAGAAGATACAATCTGTACCATCAAATCTCTTTCTACCCCTCCAGGACCCATGGATTTCTGAATGGCTAAACGAAAACAAGAACCAAATATGAATTAAGGGATTCCTTGAACCAAATCAGGTATGGTTTTTTATGCCAAATTCAGTGGCTGAAACTGTTGCAAAATGATGTTAAAATGAAGAAGCTATCATTTCTGTACCCCTTGATGTAGTTTTATTGCATACTAGGCATAACTTTAAGTTAAACTTTTTGTACCATCTACAACTTAAAGCACCAAGAGCCACCCAAGCAAGGGTACTCAGAATTCTTTTCAGGATATTGAGTCTGTTTTTCATCTTATTTTTCAAGTGCCTGGGTTTTGACCTAATCAAGTGAAAAGTCCAGTTCCCGTCTGAGTGACTTTGACCTTTATGCATTCTTTTATGAAAAACTTTCTGTAATAAGCTTTTCTTTGCCATCACCTGAAGATGTGAGACCTTTGAAATCGATTTCAGATAGCAGGCCTGCTGGTCAGAGCTAAGTATCTTGTTCTGACAGACTGCACAATGCTTCAAACCAATTTCTTGTCCATTTCTGAAAGATTCCCATCAATTGGAAGAAATAGTAATAGTAAATACCTTTCTAAGCTACAGATTTTCTCAGGGAACATTATATCATTACAGTTAGCTCCTACTGATTGGGGGAGTCTATATACTGGCTGGACTAAAATACGAATTCTTAGAATGCAAAACTGCTCTTGAACAACATAATTCAAACATATCAGGTGGGAAAAATATTTACCTCTATAGATTCCTATATCTATACAAGTACTTATACAACTATTAAACAGCTTCTCCTTGCAACTCATGGCAAAAGGGGGTGTTTTTCCAAGAAGTACAGACCTGCAAATGGAACATAATGTTAAACTTTAAAAGTAGAGGGACATAGTGGTCTGGTTTAAACTAGTTTTACAGAAGTGTATTCGTGTTAACTTCAGTGCACATAGCCTCTTTTCATCTGTTTAAGGAAGTTTGGAATCAAACCACAAACCTTAAATGATGTTTTAATTATCCACTTGGGGGAGCTAAAGGGTAATTTGTCTCCCTATTGATTATGGCAAAATGTTTGGGATGCAAAATTACAGAAGATAATAAGAGCAGAATCTCCCACTTTTTTTCAAGTCATTGCTGGTTTCTAATCTATATTAGCTTCTGAGGCAAAGGCTGTCCAGTTCTTATTAAAATTCCAGCCACTTACAGAAAAAAGGAATCACTGTTATAACTAGCTTAGCAGCATAATGCATCAATCACATCCTGACTTCAATTATGCACCTATGAGATACACTGAATGCAACAGACAAAGCATGTAAGGTAGAGTTTGGTCCTTACAATACATTTTGTGCTAGGTAACATCAATTGTGACAGCAAGAAAATAAATTCTAACATGCAAATTCTAACAAGAAATTAATTTCTTTCAATTAATATGAAATAACTCCTTTTATATATTTCTTTGTTTTCCTTAGATGCTGGTCTCAGGCTACACCTGCTTGTGCCTCATGCAGCAGTTACTGTGTTGAAACACGGCTTTGCACCACAGTTATGTTCTTAATTTCACCAGCCTGGGACACAGTGGGAACTGTTTCCTACTATAGAACTACACCAGCTGCTTTATTTTATGCTTGATTGACTACAGTTACTGGTAACCCTTTGACTTTCTGGGACTCAGGCACTAACCAAAGGAAGAGAAGGAATATATCTCTTATATTGGAAGGAAGAGCAGAGCTTTTTGTCTGTGAAGAATCAATAACATGATATTGGGCCTTTCTCCATGTACAGGTTCCCTAAAGTTCATATAAACTGACATTACAGTTGATTTCAGAAGTCACAGCAAATCCAAAGCTACAATCATCATCTCTTATAAGAGAAAACACCACATAACTTACATGAAAATTCCACTGGCAGAGCTGTACTGTCAATGTCTTCATTGTAACAGTACAAACTTCACTGTAATAGTGCAAACTTCATCTTATCCCAAATTACCCTGCAGTGCAGTCCACATTAAAGTTTATGGTTGCTGGTATGTGGGCACCTAATTTAATTGACTCATGTAAAAGAAGTTTCAAACAAAAGTGATAATTAAATTAAAAAATGTGTTCTTTTAGCATAATTTACTAACTACAAGTTTTCCTTATTTTATGTCTAATTTAGCTGGAACATGTAGAAAAAGTAAACTGTAAGTATCTTTGCAAGAAATACTATTTCTAGGCACCTTAAAAGCAAAGATGTGTGCTTTGTAGCTATAAACTCCTGAAATATATTTTTAAATGTCTTTCAGCATCCTGAAGGCAAACACAATCATGCTGATTGAACACCATGCTAAAGACAATGGCAAAGTAAATGGAAGCAAAGGGTACAGTCAGCCCAGCTACAGGCATGAAAGGTGTAGTCATTAACAGCATTTGATGACTGTATTTGTAGTGCAAATTGCATTTCTGCTTTCTTCGCGATGTGTAAGGGTAAGTACTTTATAATGTATTTAGGAGGATCTACTGCTACAAATGGATCAACTTACATTAATTAATTCAATCTCCCATATTTTTTTCACAAGGTCCATCGATGTATAGCCATTAATTAGAAAGGATTTGGTATAGTCACCCAGTTCAATGGAATCCAGCCATTCAGCTACAGAGGAGGGGTTGTAGCCATCGTGACCGATCTGCTTCATCTGAAAAACAAGAATGAGCCAAAATTATTGATGATACTCATTAAACACCTTTCAGAACAGGAGACAGATGTATTATTTTCTTTGGGTCAGTTATCTTATTCTCTGATCAACATTTTTTTCATGGTTAGTACAACAGCAAACAATTTTGTCAGCAAAAGCAGTAATTAGACTCAGTTTTCAATGTATCTTTTTCTTGTGGTTGCTTGCCTTTTACACCAGAGTATACTAAGATTGTAGTTGGAGTTTAATTCTTACTAGACATCAGACAATCCATAAGCTGGGCAAGACAAAAGGGTAAAAGAGACATTATTAATATCCTAACTATCCAAGAAGTCAGATATTCACGTAAGATTTCACAGAAGGGGAAGAAATTAGACTGAGAAATGGTTCTTTTGGTATCACACTGCAAATGAAACATATGGTCTTGGTTATATTATTCCTAATTTATCTTTTCTACCAGGCTATATGTTATTTTATAATGGTTGAAGCTGCACTATATTTTTCTGCCCCCAGGGAAGGTTTAAAAAAAGTCTCTTTCCTCTACCTCCTCACATTTTTCATGGAACTCCTGGGAATTTGACATATTTTAGATTGCTCACTGTCTGTAAAGTTGCTTGAGATTGGACATTTGAATCAGATATTATTGGAATGGAATTGACAGAATGATGTACACAGAAGTGCACCACTTGCATTTATATAGAAACACAGGCACCTAATATCATAAATCTTGTTTTCATAAAAAACTAAGAAATACCACTGGCATCTTATTTTTCTGAATTTTGTTAAGCTACCAGGAAGTAAAAAGCTGTAATTTCTCTTTCCCAATTGCCTCTCAGTGACACAAGTGAAGACTTTCAAGCTAGCCATTAAAGATAAAAAATCCCTACCTGTGCAGTTTGCTATGCCATACTGTTTTTATTAATTTTAAAGTAACCTACAACAGTGGCAGAACTAGAAGTACAATGAAGTAGAAAAAAATATGCAATAGCCTCAATTTTCAACACCATTATGCACATATCATCTTTCTACAGAACTGTAACTATTGCTAACTTGATAATACACTGAACTGGTAAATTGTTAAGAAGTTTTAGAGATGTAGAAACCATAGGTTTTGCATAGGATCTCCTGACTGTGTGAGGGTAACACTGCAAATAGTAAAAGCCAGTCTCCTGTTTCTGCCTGCTTAAATACATTCCTACTTTATGAGAAACAATGGAAGTGTGACAGAAACATAAGGCTTTGAACTTAAGTTTGAAGTGAGTGACAAACTAATTTAAAAAGTGGAGAATTCTGATCTTAATATCTTGCCTGAACCAATTTATTTCTCACAATTTGAATTTGGAGCAGAGAAAAAAAATATTAAAGTCTGCATTTGAAAGCCGCAGCACTGTTCGTCAATCTGTCTGTTCAAATGCAGAAAACCAGCATGTCATGGTCTTGATCCTGGCTTCCTGCAGTGTCAGAGAGGAGTGATGCAGGCACACTGCATCATGAATATGAGAGTTTACTCATAGTCTTTTGCTGCAGATGTTGAGTATAAAATATTAATGGCAATATTTAAATGATGTACTGAAACCCTTATCTTATATCATGAAAGAAAGACAAGAGAAATCACACAGTTAACAATGGGAATCATAGCCTTTCAGGCTGCTGCTGTAACAAAGGAATCATACTGGAAAGTAAGTGCTCAGTTTTGTTGTTGAACTTGACATTTTGGAATTTACTTTCATCCTAATTTAGAATTAAATTATTCTATGTCAAAAGCATGGCAGTTTCTTCTGTCATTGTCATTCAGACTTCCTTTAAATATTAGTTTGACAGTAGTCTGTCCAGCAGACTGCAAAAACATTGGAGGATCCTGGGAACTTTGACTCCTAGGAAACTTATTTCAAGAGCTGATTTTAATCAAGGCATGCTTAAATAGCTGACACAAGAAAAACAAGAGCCTGATAAATGGAAGAAGAAAAATCTAGTATAGAGAAGAAATGAAGACATTCAGGTACCACAGGGAACACAACAGTTTTGGAAAATATAAGGGTTTTTTTTTCCTTTCTCTAACAAAGAAAAGCGAAGAACCATGAAAACAATTTTCAACGTATCCAGATGGGGCAAGTTATGCAAATTATTTCTTTTGTTTATTCCTATTTGATCTTGACATTTAATAGATTCTGATTTTAATGTGGTTTTTTTTTTTTGACCTGATGATTGAGAAGACCCATGAAGTCTGGTCTGTAATGCTGGTAACCCATTAGCCTCTATGAAAAGTAAACACAACATGGCAAGTTTCTAAATTCTCAATTCCCACGGGAGATCTCCATCAAAAGGGTTGTTAAAATCGATATTCCTCTACTACAGCAGAGTTGTGAAGGGCTGCAGGCAAGTAAACACAGGTGAACAATGCAATAAGAAAAAGGCTGAGAGCAACTGAAATGGATGTGACGATTTTGCTCTTTGGATTTGGTGCCAACAGACAAAATTGTTATTGGGTCATTCATCAGCCTACACGAACACACACTGGCCTGTAGTTGGGCAGCAGCTGGCCCTGTGACCATTTTCCCTCTCCCTGTCCCAGAGATTCGGCTGCTTGTGTTCCAGGTCATGCTGTGGGTAGTGCAGCTGCTTAGCCTTGGATCAGACCTGTGTGAGGAGGCGCACTGAGAGGTCTGGCCAGGGCCACCCCACCTTTTGCAGGAGCTGCCTGTGAGCTTAGGTCCACGTCCTGACACTTGCCTGAGCTATGCTGTAGGTGTGTCTGTGCCCGGCCATGCACCTTGCTGACCCTCAACCACTGACTCACCCTCTGAGCGACCTTGTCCCGTCCTCATCCCGGGGGATGTCCTGTGGGTTTGCCCTGGGACGTGGCTGCTCACAGTCACTGCCACTGTCCCTGCCCTACTCACCTTGTCCTGGTGCTTCCTGCCCACTGTGTGCTTGAGCTCCCAGCCCACATTCCCTGACAGGACAGCTGGTCCTATCGCAGAAATTTAATCTCAGAACTAGAATATTTACTATTAGTCTCAGCACAAAAGCAGTATTTTGTTTTGTCATGAACTGAAAAGCACTCTCTTATCTAAAACAGACTTTCTAAAATGTGTCTAAAATGAAAATTAATAAAATTTCAGTATCTGTCCTCTTGTATGCAAAGTTTCTTTCTGTCTTTTAATAAGATCAACTAGCTTATTAACTGTCATTCACAGCTGCCTGAATGTCTTCCTTTCAAATATTTATTGACTGACATATTGGTTATCTAGATGTGATAGCATCATTAATAGCATCTGCTTTTCATATAAAATGTTACTGAGTTTTTAAATAAAAACACTTTGAAATATCTGTCTGGAAGAGTTGCCCCTTTACTTTGTCAGAGATTCAGTTTAGTTGCATCTTATCCCAGTCCTCATTAACAGGTCATGGCTCTTAAACTGTATTTTAAATTCTGTACTGCACAATTATTTTAGACTCCTCTCACAGATCATTTACACCCTCAAGGCTTCCTTGTTTGATATTTTTTGAAAGAAAAACTCCCTCCTACCTACTGAGTGTATTTCCATGTATAATATTTCAATCATTTTGCACCAGCTACAACACACGCACCAGTGGTGTCAAACATCTAAGCAAGGTGCATAATGTTTGACTCAGATCAGTGTAAAATCTCTGAGCTGCAAGTCATGACAGTGTTTCAAGTATTAACTGCTCATAAATAGGGGCACTATTGTACTTCCACCAACACTACTACTGGTTCTTTCAGTTGTTTAGAGAACAATACCAATGTTAGTTCTTGCATTGCAGAGGATTTTCATGTGCTGACTGTGGAGAAGGCTAGGAATAGAAGCCTATAAGATTTTGAGAAAAATAAATGTTTAGGAAGTATGATTTTAAAAAAAAGCATGGAAGAAGATACAGTTGATACAAGATTTCTCTCCTAGGTCCTATTGATCTATCACTAGTATCACTTCCTTTGAAATGAACAGAAAGCAGAAGCCAGGAAGAGCTATTTCTCATGATAAAATAGTAATGTCAAGTAGTATCCGAATGAGTTGAGAAATCCCTCACAAGAGGCTATATGCACAACAGACTTTTCAAAATATGTATCACTGTTGTATCTATACAGCACTTTACATTAGGATAAAAGCTACTTGAGCTTTTGTCTCTGAAAGGTAACCAAATAAACACAAATAGAGCTTCAAAGTAATCACATGCACCAGAAACATCAAGGTAAATTCAGTAGCATGGCCTGTTACTGGTTTTCTCTGACCTTCTCAGACAGATGGGGAATTAATACTTCCTTAAAGGTGATATCATTATCTGCTGGATCTTAACACTATGTGTATCAAAATCAAGCTTTTTATGTGCTCTAAAAGGAGGATGAGATTACTTGACTTTCACAGCTTTTTAAATGATGGCTATGATTACACTGAATTTATCCTTGTGTTGGTTTGGAAGAAAGATCTTTTTAGCAAGCATATAATGCTTTCTTTTACACTGCTGGCCCACTCAAGAGCATTTTTGGGAACTTACATGAAACTATCAACTACAAAGTTAAGAAATTTTAGATGACTGTAATGGCGAATATATCAGTTCGGTTTTTCCCCCGTCTTTGTGAGTTGTCTGTTATATATTATGTACTTTACAAATGTGGTCAGTTGGACTCATGTTGAAGAGGAGATCATTCCTCCTCTGGAGTGTTGAAAGGAAAGGCTAAGAAGAGTGACACTTCTACAGCCCAGAGAGCCTGGCTGGCACAGGGGCACCACATGAAGCTGGTGCCTGCAGTGCCTGGGCAGAAATTGAGCCTGCAGTCAGGGGCAGAAGGGCAGCTTTCACAGGGGACGGGCACAAATCACTGAGGACCTGAGAAGACTTTGCATGTGCTGCTTTTGAGAAAGGCACTGAGTGAAAGCAGGGGTCTGCCTGGAGAGACAGAGCGGGTGAGGAAGAACTGTATATAAACCTTTTGGTTTTCTATTCTGTCTACCCTGTCATATATTTTAAAAGTTAACTATTCGAGCTTGTGTCCTATTAATGTTTGACTTTTCTTTCTGCTAATCAAAAGCCTTCTGTCATCTTGTGGAGCTTGCTAGAAAAAGGCAGTACAGGCACATTCACTTCACAGCATTGCCTGATTCAGGATCTTGCCTCAAAGGTAGATCCAGAATACCCCTAACTGAGTTCAGTGTTTCCTATCTAAGATGGCTAGAATTGCAATAGGCATCCTTTCTATGTTTTTCCCAGTTGGAATCTGTCTTCCAAATTTAAAGAAAAGTAAATGCATACATGGAGGGGTTTGTGTTTGTTAGTTTGTTTTGTTGGGGTTTTTTACTGGAGAGTGTAAACAGATCCACATCCAGAAGAGTGAAGAGACCTCCTAGTCCTTCATCAGATACAATGTGTGACACCAGGGAAGATCAGTTCTCATTCAGTGATAATGTATGCAACAGTTCAGGACATATCCATTGCATAAAATGTAATCTTAAGAAGATCTAAATCTGAAATTTGTGGACTAAGTGAAAACTGTGGCATTTGATCTCATGAAAAAGTTTAAGTCAACTCTTTCAGGTTGTCATCCTAGTCTGGCTACCAAAAAAAAGGGGAATAGTGTTTCCTCTCATATTGCATATTTTCTTGCCTGCCCACTATTCTCAGAGCAGTCAGTAGATATTGTGGAGTCAATCACAAATAAGAAAGCATAAAAGAAGCAGGAAGATCAGTAAGACATACTGGATGGCAATGGTGGCAGGACCAGCAGCGTGCTACTGTTATCTATGTGATACAGATAAATGACAGCGTGTCACGCCTAGAGTGGCTCACTGATAGGCTCAGTTAGAATGAAAATGTTTGTGATACTGCTTTCATCAGACAGTTTTGAGGCAGATGCCTGGAGAGGACATTTGGTCTATGGGACCAGTTTAAAGCTAGTCTGAAGTAAACACTTTGAACTATAGCTTGCATGTATCTAACTGTTTTTACGGACCCATTCCTATTGTGCTGCATTATTTAAAAAACATAGACTACACATTTGTGTTTCTGACTTGAAAAATTCATGTATTATGCTGGATTTTAACACTTTTTTTTTCTGTCCTTAAGGTTAAAGGTCCTGCAAGTACTGCAATGAGCATGTGAATGGCTTCCTTTCAAACCAGAAAAGTAATTCCCATAGGCATTAGAGGCAGGGAAAACAGCAGAGTAGAAAGCACTTCCTTTGAACAGTCTCGTTTTTCAACTTCACTTTCAGCAGACCAGAAACAAGGAGTCACAGTCAGAAAGGGTCATAACCATTATGCAGCATCTCCTAGTTTCAAAACTGTCTTTAGGAATGGAAGAGCTAAATGGGAGGTAATTAGACCCTAGAATTGAAATCATCTTGCTGAGCTCTGGGGTGTCTAAGCCAACAGCAATATAGCAACTGCAAACACATGATGTGATCATTCTGTTACATACACAGCATAGCTAATGAGCACATACACAGTAGTTCTGTCTTCCTAAATGCCAGACTTACTGTGCTTGCACAAAAGGGTGTTACATATGAGTAATAAGGCCAGCACTTTTTGGAAGCAGAGCTTTACTGCTCTTTAACACCACTCACAGACAGCATGCGCTCATAGCCTGCTCAAATCCTACTTGTCTAGTTCTGCAAAGCACCCAAGGAAGAGGCTGGCTGGCTGCACACCACAGCTATTCCCAAACTTGCTTTGTGCTGAGACCTCTCTGTGCAGGAAGGAACAAGCTGCTTTAAGAATAGCTCTGAAGCCAGGAGAAAGCTGCTCTCAGCTAACATCTTTCTTCCATCTGTCAAATGAGAGAATGTGTTCCCATTACGTGCTGGGAGAAGGAGCCATACACTGAGCATCCCACACAAAACCACAAATTCTGAGATAAGCTAGGATAATTGTAATTAAAAAAATTAGCTTTTTGAGGAACCCACTGAGCAGTCACTTGCTTGTAGGTTTGGGATGCTGAAATAACTTGACAATGCTCCTTGGGTTTCCTGTGTAACTTAACTGTGACTAAAATTTTATGTCATGACTGCTATTATCTTCTTAGTCAATTAAGCATACATTGCACATAATTCTTTTCTCAGTATTATTGTTTTTTCTCAAGGTATTTGCAACTTCAGTATCTTTTTATATGTTGTCTCCACTTCTCAATATATCTGAACTTCCTTTTAATAAAGCATATAAAATTCCTCTCTAAACACTTACTGATTTCATTTTTTTACACAAAAATCTTAAATGCAATATTAAACTCTGCTATGAAACTTGATTTAGGACTGATGCCATGTATAAGAATTTCCATTTCAAGAATTAACTTTGTAAATGATATTTCTACCAGACTATCTTAACCTTATATAATTAAAACAAGGCATAAAGTTATCTAGTTAATATTAATGTGAAACTTGAATAATTTAAATTACATTGGCATAAGATGAGAATTAGAGCTACAAGCTCTAATCCAACAAAAATAAAGGGCATTTTGAAAAGAAGAATTCTAACTGAGAGGTTTGAACTCTACCTACCTACTGGTGAACATACAAGTTTACCCTATTATGAAATGTTCTTCTCAAATACAGAACATCAGGGGAAAACATTTTGAGAAATCCAGGTAGACATACCTTTTTATACCAGTTAAACACTTCATAAGAAACTACAATGATTAATTAATCTACATTTGACCAACATGTGGATATTTTTCTCTATTTAAAACTACTTCAAGTTCTAGAGCATGGCTTTTAATCAGGATTCTGGTTTTTGACATCTGGAAATTCATCACTCTTTAGGAAGGCAGCAATTATGAGTAAAGAAGACAGTCTTTCTTTTCAGCTACTAAATGCCTGTTGCATTTCCAGACTGCAGAGATGAATATTGATCAGAATAACAAAAAGAGCTTTTAAAAAAGGTATTTTAAAACCTTGACAATAGATTTGTTGCTCAATTTTTACTGTCTAAACTTATTCAATGCTGCCTGGGACTCTAAGGAAGTGGTTTTCGATAGGAGTTTTTTAAAGCACTCAACTTTCACCTCAAAATATGAGCTAAAACGTATCTCAAGACAGGAAATATTATTAATAAAATTAAAAATAACGTCATCAGCAATGTTATTAAGTAATAAAACACAAGGAGTCATCAAGTTTTAAATTAAATGAGGAATAGAAAAGAGGTACATGTTCAAAACAAACTAATAGAATTTTTATCTAATGAGATTCAAATTAATGAGATTCCAATTATGGTTTGAGATCTTAATATATTTAGATGGCATGCACTATTTTGAATGCATGATGACAGAGCTGAACTTATGAACACACATACAGACATACAGAAATGTTTCACGGTTTGTTGCAGGATGCGAAAGTGTTTTATGTCTTTAACAAGCTGTTGTGAATACAGTAAGGGTGTGTCACATTAGATAAAACTTCACGTGATCCTAATTTTTGGGCTCTATAACTATTCTGACAGTCATGCCTTCAAAAGAACTCATGTTTATATAGGAAATTATGTATTTTTACTATGTGAGCTCTCTTACTTTGCTGAGTCATTTAAGTGAAGTAATGTGATGCACAGCTTCAGCTTTCAACTGCCTTTGTTTTGGTGTAACAGCCTTGCACCAAACACATGTTAAAAATGTGGTCCTTAGGGACTGCTTTTTTTATCTCCACAGGGAAGATGCCAAAAGCTACCTCACCATTATTCAGCCCATGCTTGAAGTTGTCCTGTGTTACTTAATTATCTTTGGTTCAGAATTCTTCCGAGTAACTGCATAACCATATTGTTCTCAACTCGTTTCAAGAGTACCTAGATTTTGATTCTGTCCTCCTGCCTCACATGAAGCAAATTTTCAAAGGACCTGGTTGTAGTTTTAAAACAGAATCTGGTCTCAGCATTAGCAAACTCTCCAAAAGCAGACAATATTAGCAATGTTTTCATAAACACCAGCCACTGAGTGCAGATAGCACTAGCTTACTAACAATCGATTCATTAATTTTGAAGAATGTAAACAAGAATACATGAAAGTTAATCTCTCTAAGAAGTATGAAAAACAATAAATATATCATTAGCTATGAGCTGGGCTAAAGATTATAAAAATTTTTTTTGAATGATAGCATTGCTGAAAAATTAATGAATTCATAGTTAAACCTTTAATATATTTTGCAATTCATCAAATGCCACTTTTAATATCCTACTTCTTGTACCATTTATCTCATTTATCTAATATGGTACGTTGAAAATTATTATCTTTTATGATAATCTTTATCTTTGGTGCTTCCATGCAAAGACTCACATTGTAGTATATATGGATTGACTAACACCTCCAGATATAGAAACTGCTTCACAATTTCTGATTTTCTCATACAAAGGAAACCCTTGTTCTCTTTTACAAGTCATCCATCCAGTAAGCCTTGATGCATCAAAAAGCCTTTTTCTACAATGTCAGCTTCATGTTCTAAAGTGAAAAGTCCTTTAATAATTTTTGTTGTTCTTCATATTATGAAACTTCAAGTAGACTAATCTCTGTTTACTTCGATCATTTCACACATGCTGCTACCAGAACACTCAATGCACTTTACATTTGGTTTTATTCCTACCCTAGTATTTTGCACAAAGTATCAGCATCACATTTGACAGCCTTCTGAGCCTTACCGGTGTCTGCTACTCCTCATTCATTCTCCTTATAAAGTTTTCCAAATTAAAATAGTAATTTTTCATGCTAGGTCCATTATCTCTCATTTGGAATGACAGTAGAAGCCTCCAGTGATATATTCTGCTATGCAGGATATTCTATCACTAATTTTAAAAACTATAGTTTAAATTGGCTAGCACAAAAAATGATTGGAAAAATGACTTCAAATTTTTCCACCCACAGCTGAGAAGTAAAATTCATATACATAGCAGAAAATTAAATATGAAACCTGCAGAAAGTCTCTGCATCTCACAAGAAAGGCAGGTATTAGGAAAACAATGTTCCCTTCAATGCTTTTAAGAATACTTATATAAGGGGCAAAGTATTTCCAGAGCAACTGCTATGTAAAGACACACAATCTGGGATTCATGGACAGCCTTATTTACACATAGGTAATGGCAGTCTATAAATAGACTGGAAGGACCAAATTAATTCAAATAAATTCTAAACAGCCATCACTTCAAATTACAGATTTCACTTTCCTTTACTTTGTCAACTACATCTATACCAAGGGAGTCCAATGTAATGACATTATTTTATGCTGTATTTGCATATGCAAAAAACATGTATACAAAACCAGTAATGTTTATCTCAATTCGAAAAAGTGTTTTAAATAATGTGAAAGCTGTAGGGGTTACTTCCCTTGCTTGTATGATAACAGAAACTATACCTTTGGGAGAAGCTGGATTGCTTGGAGTATTCTCTGTCTGTGCCCAGAGTTAAGGATCCCTATTTCCAAGAGATCCTGGTCCTCCATCACGTTGCTTCCCTAAAAATGGGAAAAAAAGGTGGAATAAAAATGAAAAACTTAACAGATGCCTTCAAAAGCCTGAAACCAGCCCTTCTGTCACATTTAAAAGACAACACTTTGCTTATAGCATCTGACAAGAACAATAAATTACTGATGATTGCATTCATTTCCACAATGACAAAATATGGTGAAAGGAGCTTGAACCCATGGACAATTACCACACTGCTGGTAGCACTGCCAGTGGAGAAACTGTAGCACTCATTCAAGCCAAATACCAGATGTGAACCTTCTTTCATTTGACTGGAACCAAGGACATAACTACAGAAATGTTCACAAATTTGATTTTTCAATTCACCTCCTACCTCACCCAGCTATACATGATGTTCATTTTTCTCTAGTCTGAAAAAAACCAACTTAACACAGAAGAAGATGAGGGAGAGTAGATGAGGATAAAATTATTTAGTTCATTGATAGTAAAATGATGAAGAAAGGAACTGGTATCAACAAATTCTACGCAGTCCCCATCCCCTTAAATTTAACTGTACCAGTTCAATCCTAATTTTACTTGGCACTGCTTTTATCTCCCTGCTTGTGGGCAGGTCAAATAGTTCCAAACGTTCAAATAGCTGAAAAAGACCATCTGTTCAAATAATACACAAAATAATTGCCCAGAAAAGTTCATGAAATAAATCTCCACAATTCAAGCATCTCTTCTTAGGACTGGCTGGCAGAAGGAGCTACACAAAAAGGGTAATACAATTCCTAAAATCAAGGAGTCTGACACCACCTAGATAGCATTTGAAAATGCTACCTAGAGAGCCACCTAGTTCAGCATTTGAAAATTAATGATCTAATGAGCTGGCAGTGACTATTTGGAATCATTGGAGGCACAACAGTGGCTCAAAAGGGGAGTTGCAGCCAGGGACCAAATCAGTATTGCCGGCAATCCTGTATTTTGTTTGACCTCTTCATTTCAGACAAAAAGTAAGCTTAAAAAAAAAAAGTATTTTATTTTTAAAAAGTTTATAACTATTATAGTTGAAAACAAAACATGCAAAAAACAGATGACCTGTCGTGATCTGTTAGCCCTGTTGGACTCTCATGACACTAATTTGCTGGAAGCAAGAATTCTTATTTGTACTCATTTAGTTTCATCATGAAATAGGCTTTATGTGAGCAAATCCATGGAAAGTTCATCTCTAACTTTGCATATGGCTTGCTGCTTCTGACTTAGCACAACTCTTAAGAAGCAGCAAAATGAGAAGCTAATAGGCACATAACATAACATGCTTAAATACTTCGCTGAGTCAGGGCTTAATAAAGGATATGACTTCTTTCTGAATATCAAATCTCCTGTCCCAAAGCACCATGGCTTTCTTTCAAAAATCACACTGGAATTTGCAACACTTCACCCTGTTCAGCTGCCAACTCCTCACTCATTTCAGATGGACTGATTAGTTTACAGGTGTACTCTTGAGGACTCTCAAGTGCTACTCTGCAAAGTACCCTGCAAGATCTAGGGGATGTCTTTTTAAGGGAATCATGGAAACCTTGCACAGTAAGTGGTATGATTTAACACTACAAGTCTGAAAGAATCTGTGTGCAGCATTCAGAGCAGGGCAGGCAGAAGCCTGCTCACAAGAGAGAAGCTGTGCAATGATGCTGGTTTGAGTAGATCACCCAGAGTAAGAGTGCATGCACAGGCTGTGCAAACAGTGATAGCAATGAGGTGGGGTTAATACCCTCTTCATCTCCCTGGTAAACACAGAAAAAATGTAATTTCCCCTTTCTGCCTTTCTCTTTTAAATAACTAAAGGAGGCTGTAAACTTATAGGAAAAACTCATGAAAATAGCCATCCATTTAAGGCTGGATTCCCCAGCTGCTGGAAATAGCTAGCATAAATGGATTTATGGAAACTGAGCCAATTGAAGATCCAGTACAAAACAAAGACTATACATTTCCATTCATTTTAATAAATGCAGCTATTTTGTTTACAGCTATTGCTTTCATTTAATTTCACTGTTTTTTAGATTTCACCTTTCATTACTGCATGATGTTTATGCACAACCATGGTGTACTCATCACTGTTTAGTGGTGCCAGTAACCTTAGCATACAGCTTCAAATATAGCAATGTTTAAAACTCAATTAAACCAACAGGCACAGGAAAAATCCTGTATTTGCACATAGTTGCTGCATAGCAGAGAAAGCATTATTTTATTAATTCTTTGCTATTGTTTCTTCCTTATATATTATTTAACGTATTTTTAAAAGTATGTCAAGGTTAAAAAAGCAAATATTTAAAACCCAAGAAAGCCTGGAATTCATGTTGCCTCCTTATTCCCAGTCTAATAAGGCAACAATCTCATCTCTCAATGTGCTCAGGTTTTACAGCTTTTGCTGTGTCAACATTAAGTGTCAACAGTAGCAGACACTCATCCCTCCTGTAAAACTGATCTTATTGTCTCCTGCCATGGAGCTAAAACAACCTTTCATCTTTCCATAAGATCAAACCAGGAAAATTTAGATAATCAGTGTAATCCACTATTGCTTAGCATAGAGGAATAAACTCATGGTAGTAGAAAGCTGCTGTTTGGTTTACAGAAATACCTGTGAAGAAAAGAAACAGTGTATCCCCTACAGTCCTATCTCCCTAGTATCTGCTCACATTGCCCCCTTAATCCTAGTCCTTGATTACTTTTTTTTACCTGATTACTTCTCTTGTGCTCCTCCAGTCTCCTTCCATAGGCTCCTATATTGAGAATGAAGAAAATCTAACTTCCTTCCGCAGCAGAGTAGATAAAAGGAGGGAAATTCTCTCCCTGCTCTTAGCTTCCATCTATTATAAGCTGGGCCAAATGTAACCTCAATTAACTTTACAGAGATGACATGGTAAATGTAATTAAAATGAATATGAATGCAAGACTGTCTTGTCACATTATTTCATCCTTAAAAATAGTTGAGTTACATTAGCTGAAACATTCACCAAATAGAAATTATCCTAGTAGACACCTAGAGAATTTGAGTCCAAAGATTTAACTTTTATATGCTTATACAGAAAACAGGTTCTTATAATAGGAAATACAGGACAGCAATCTTTACTGAGCTTATGTTTTTCTGTAATGAAAATGGTTCTTATAATAGGAAATACAGGACAGCAATCTTTACTGAGCTTATGTTTTTCTGTAATGAAAATGTAAGAGACTTTGCGACATTGCAGTTTCTTAAGTCTATAGGAAAACTTAGTTGGAAGGAAAACTTCTTGGAATTAAAGCCACAAGAATACATCACAATTGCTTATACTAGGACAGATTCAGACCTCATTCACTTCAGTTTACAGTGTTGAAATTCCTGTCTTGTTAATGCATAATAGTCTTCTGAACTGGAAAGATCCTGCTTCTGAAGTTCCAGTTAGGAAAGAGTGTATCTGAAACCCTCCACTCCCCAGATTTGTGGTTCTGCACAACTCTTAGGATCATCATCTTTTTGCCTGTAAGCACACACAGGAAGCCAATCTCCTGAGTAAGAAGGCAGTAGTTTCACAGAACAGTTGGGCTCAAGAATGAAGGAAAAACGACTCTGCATGTGGGAGACTGGAGGCATATGAAAAACAACATAATTTTAAAAACCCAGAAATTTTGCCAAATTCTGAGATAGTTCCTATAAATAAATTCAGAACAAAATGCACAATGGTACATTATAAGATAAAGATCTCACTGGCATTTACTTGGGTTTTTCAACACAAAATTACCCCTGGCATTCTCCACCTAAACAGAATATTTCCCAAAAATTCTGGATTAGACCTTTATAGCAGATTCCAAATGTATTTAAGTACACATATATGTATATGGAATCTTTAGAACACAACGTAATAAGGAATATGACAGATTTATAGAAAAAATACTTTATTAAAATTAGCCTAATTTTAATATATTAAACAGCTCAAAGAATCTCTAAAATCTAATCAGAGCACACGTTTCATAAACTTGTAGGCAACTTGATTTACTTGAAAAGAGAGCAACTTTCAAGATTCTAAAAAAAAAAAAAGAAAAAAAAACCCCAGCCCATATGAATTCTACTTCCTGCAGGAACAAAAGCACTTTGACGATTTGTCCCTGAAGATAATAAAATATGGTGATTAGAAGAAAATATTAGGATGGCACACATGACTGTATGTTTCCCGATCCTCCTTTTGTACCTATGTTTTTAATCTTCCTTTGCGTATTTTCTGTGCTGGAGAACTATCATGAAAAATTCTACAGTCTGGTTCTGTCACCTAAGTAAAATGGTACAGAAGCTTTAAAATAGCTGGCAGATGTATCACTAGACTTATTTGAAAATTCAACCACTGAAGAGATGAGCTGTGGGGAACAAACCATCTGCATATGATATTTGGTCTTACTATTGTTTTTCACCTTGGCTGATAGATTGAAAACCTGATAAAGGTTGGAAAGAAGTTTCACAGATTTTCATTACAAGGTTATGGGAAAAAAAAAACTTCGCTGGAGAGGTAAATGCATATGTAACTTTTTATGTATATGGACTGAAAACTGACTGAAAAAACAGAAACAACAAATTGATTTTGCATTTAAAGCTTTCTTTCTCCCTTGTGAAGGAAAAAGACTGTTACATGAGAAAATAGAAGATTTGCGGGGCTTTTGGCTGTAGGCTGGAAATACCAACTTAACCAGTTCTGTCACTGTTCACCTGTGTCAGCTAGAGGAGGAAAAGCAGTAAATCTGCTGCCTAAAGCTGTTTTCAGAGCTGCTGCTCAACAGACTGAATTGAATTCATTTGCTGTGCAGCTTACAGGGCTGCTGGAAATATGACCTATACAGAAAGGAAATTCTGCTGGGTTGTACACTTAGCTGGAGTACCCAAGAGTACCATCATTCCTGTCACTCAGATAAGAGCGGTGGGAGCAGGGCAGGAGCAAATGGGAATATTCTGCCATTACACATGGCTGGAGACTGAAGTCAGAGATAGAAAACTGAGATCAACAACACCAAAGAGCTCTGTTCTTTCTTACTCTGGCCACCCCAAATGCATGACTGGGAAGGAAGGGAGCAGATATCTGGTACCAATTGGAACAAAGATTGTTACGAAGCACAACCTCAACAGCTCAGCCTCCTCAGACTGAATGGCTTTGTTTCTGACCCACCCAACCCTAATATCCTTCCAAACTGTATCCTCTTGAAATAGTTGACATCTAAACTGTCTTCTGGCTGGGAACAAATTAGAGACATCTCACAATGCGAGACACACTGAATAAGTTAAGGACACACTGAATAACCAGGACTTTTATTTTCATAATCTAAATTATATGACAAAAGATTTTTTTCAACACAACTTAGTTTTTCCACATGGTATAAAAGGGGTTTTTTCAGAGACTTGCAAGAAATGACTAGAGAAATGTACCTTTCAGTAATGAGCATTGCTTCTTATTAGTGCAAAATTTTCAGGCAATGTGTCACATGTTTGATTTCCAATCATGAACTGGCAAACAACCAGAATTTAGCAAGCTTCATTAGAAGTGAAAAGGTTGCTTCTCACTAGTATTGCCACCGTTAACATGAAACCAAGATCTGTAAGAATGATTGTCGAGTTAAATTCCTAATTTGTACTTTCAGGTCATAAAGATTTATCAGATTCCTGAAGATACTGCAGAAATTATTTCATCTACAAACCTGACAAGAATATGTTAGAAAAATCCCTTGCAGAAGCATGGAATTTTGTCTTGGGAGAAAGAGATTGATTATAAAATATGTTAGGAAGAAAGGACCAAGCATGGTGCAAAATAATCATTTGATAACATTCTTCCAAAATTAATTTGCTTTAAAACTACTTGTACTCATTCTCAATCCTCACCTTGTTCTATTGTCAGTCTTTGCATTTATTACTTTCTTAGGAACTAAAAAACCCATAGAAACAGAGAAAATTAGAAGAGAGTTTTCCATGTTAGTGTCATTTCATCAGGAAGTAATAATAAATTACTACTGAAATGGTAACTGAAAAAAAGGACATTTCACTCGTAGATAAGAGTGGGTGATAGCAATTCTATGTACAAATTTGCATCCTATGCCTAAAAAGTGGTGATGTAAGCAGGGCCAGTTTAAAAAGGAGTCCCAACAGACCTGAGGCACATATGACTTAAGTTTTAAAGATCTCTCTCTGGTTCACATTCAGCTCTTCCAGAAGGGAACCTGAAGCGACCAGTGCTATCAAAAGCTTTTCAAATATTGACATTCAAATGATCACATACTCACAGACCTTTCACACAACAGGAATAGTTACTTAAAGTGTAGTGGTAATTAAACAATACTGATAGCTGGGACAAGGATCCTTGTAGGAAGAATTTCTGCTATTTTTATCGCTCTTCCTTGTAGCACTGATTCATTACAACCAACACAATTGTCACACGCAAATTAGCTGCACAGAAAAGGTGGCAATTGAAAAAATTACCTCTGATGTAGCACTTGGCCCACTTAATTACTAACACTGTGGACCCAACTCTGTCTACCTATTTAGTCATAACAATTCAGTAATATAATTATTAATACTTACGTAAATTACATCTTAATGTCTTGAATGTATATTGTGAAGATAATTTCACTTCATTTGAGTAATGAAAATTCCAGAGAGTCTATATTGTACCTTTATTCAGATTACTTGCTGTAAAAGCTACTTCGCTTAGATGCTAAATTTCTCAAAGGACTCACTTTAAAAATCAATATTACTGTGAGCTAATTAACAGATTTCTAAATTCTCAGAAAAATACTCCTTTCTGCAGTAAGTGTGTAAGACTGTGGAGTGCAGGAAGGGGCAAAGATGATACTTTCAAATGTAACAAAAGTGCTGAACATCTACTCTGCATGTAACCTGGAGTTTTGTTTGACCAGCTAGCGCTAGTGGTTTTGTAATAAATAAGGAGTTGATAATAAAATAACAAAACAACTTTTCTAATAAAATAAGGCAGTGATTGCTGCCAGCCAACACAGCTTCACTAAGAGCAAATTGTGCCTTACAAATCCGGCAGCCTTCTGCAATGTGGTTACAACTTATGTCCTCTACCTGGATTGTGCAAAGCATTTGACATTGTCCCACACAACATCCTTGTCCCTAACTAGAGAAACATGGATTTGACAGATGGACCACTCGGTGGATAAGGAATTGGCTGGATGGTTGCATTCAAAGTGTTGTGGTCAATGGCTCGATGTCCAAGCGGAGAGCAGTGACGTGTGGTGTCCTCAGGGGTTGGTACTGGGACTGGCACTGTTTAACATGTCTGTCAGCACCATGGACAGCAGGATTGAGGGCATCCTCTGCAAGCTTTTAGACAATGTAGTCTACACGGAGGAAAGGGATGCATCCAGTGGGACCTTGACAGGCCTGAGAGGTGGGCTCATGTGAACCTCATGAAGTTCTACATGGCCAAGTGCAAGGCCCTGAACATGGATCAGGGAAATTCCATGCATAAGTACAGGCAGGGAACGGATTGAGAGCAGCTTTGAGGAGAAGGGCTTGCTTGACATGAACCAGCAACATGTGCTTGCAGCCAGAAAGCCAGCTATAGGCTGGGTTGCATCAAAAGTGTGGCCAGCAGGTCAAGGGACGTGATTCTGCCCCTCTAGTACATAAGGGGAGTGAGACTCCACCTGAAGTGCTGCATCCAGCTCTGGAGCCCTCAACATAAGACATGGACCTCTAGACCAGAGGAGGATCATGAAGACGATCACAGAGCTGGAACACATCTGCTATGAAGGCAGGCTGAGAGAGTTAGGGTTGTTCAGCCCAGAGAAGAACTATAAGATCTTTAAAGTCCCTTCCAACCCAACCTATTTTATAATTCTATAATTCTGTGATTCTATGAAATGTAAAAATTTGGTTCACCTTTCATATTGTCCTACAGAAGTATTTCCTTCCCCTTATTTTTATCAACCCTAGTCATGTTTTTGTAAAATGTGAGCCTCCCAAATCACCTCAGAGAGCATAAAACACAAAGATTCTAAAATTCTGGGCAGGATTCATGTCTTAAAAATAGGTTATTCCCAGGAAAGGCCTGTAAAATGGCATCAAGGAAAGCACGTCCAAGGAAATCCTTATGCTTTCACCGACTTACGCCCTAAAGTTATGACTGACATCTTCAAGCACTTGTTCACCTTCTGCCTGCAGCTGAACTCTGCTCACACTGGTGGCTTTACCTTTGGGCCACTGGTGTTTAAGCTCTGTTCTGAGCAGACAGAGCAGCTAGGAAAACAGGTCAGTCCTTTGTGGGAGTCTAGAAAGTAGGCCCTCCTCCGAGATGCCATCAGAGCTTGATCTGCTAGGAAGTCTCAGAGCATGCTCAAGGCAGAAATACAGGAGCACAACATGAATTGGCTGCTGCTCTTTCTTAAAAATTTGTTGAAAGGAGAAGAATGCCTTCATCTTTCTTTCTCATAGCCCAGTCCACCTATTAGAGGATTCATGCAGAAGGTGGAAGATCAGATTTACCTGTCTTTCTCAGACTCAGATTTCCTAAAAAGAGAGCAAACTCTGCAACAGCTGTAAGGAAAGGACACTCTGGGCTTGAAGAGCAATTGTTCATTGGTACTGCTGAAACTAAATTGCTGTGAAGTTTAGTCAGTAAGCCAGAAAGGAATATTATCCTTTTGACCAGTGACAGTTGGACGTGGTAAATCAATCCTCTTGTGCTGTTGCTAGAAATGTTTCTAGTTTATATATCCAATGTCTGCCAAATATAAAAAGCAGAAAAAAAGCTAAAAGTTTGGGACATTCTATTTATTTCAACCAAGCATCCTAACTTCTAAGCTACAGAATCATGCTTCTGTTGTAATTTGAAAGAAAACAATGAGCCAGATGTCCTTATCCAAAGGGACGTCTTGCATGTCAAGACCCAGGGAGCAGGACAGTAAATCCAACCTCCAAGTGGTGTCTAATGCAGGGATGAAAAGGGAGGCAAAACTTTCTGATGTAACTCCTGCTTTGGAGCATCTTAATGGCATCCTCTGCTTAGCACTGCAACTCCCTTCTTTAATTGCCTATCTCTTACTACTAAGTTATGCAGGATCTTGTTTGCCTAATTCAATAGTAGAGATCCTGCTTCCAGAAACAGGAATTGTACAGTCAAACATCCTGATGCTCACCAATTGCTGCCACTCACTATGTTCTTATTACGGTCTTGGAGGCCTCACTTGGTTGTTTTTTAGTTCACCCTGTGTGCTGCAAAATGAAGGTGCTGTTTAACTTTCAGGTGCCCAAACCATTTCCAGGATCTAGCTGCTAGTAACTGGAAGTTGTTAGGTTGACTGAACCTGCTGGTTTGTTTAATATTACTAGATATAATAAAATATGGAGCAGCTCCCAAAAATGAGAAATACTGGAAACTGAATGTTTTTTTCTATGCACCACTGATTTGTTATTTTAAAATATATTTCACAGTACACCATGCTGCTTTTGATATGTAGCCGTGCAGCAAGGGTAAAAGGTATGAGACATTGCAAGCTAATAAGAAATCGGAATGTACTTTCTCTAGGTAAAAATTAGTGTATTTATTTTGCCTGTCAAATATAGTTGTTATATTGAGAACCATTTTAACATATTCTTAGACTTTTGTTTGCGAAGACAAGCACAAAGGATAGCAGGATTGAATAAGGTTTTGTCATCTCCCACTGCACACAGCTATCTTTTACATGTGATTTTTCTTATACAAACCACTGTGATTTATTTCCACAGTATATACAGAGATATTACTAACCAAATCCCTGAGGCCCAAGAGGCAAGTGGAGATGGTCTCCATTTTCCTCAAACCCTTTCTAAAAATAAGAGAACATTTGATTAAGGGTTGACATTTTTCTTTTCTTCCTTTGCTTGTTCTTGTAATTCATTTCACATGGGAAGTGGGCTGTGTTTTTCTTATCCCTTCCAACTCAGCAGCCAGGAGGCTGGCTTTGCGGGCCCACTCCCGTCGCCACGGCAACCAGCAGATCGCTGTGATGCGATCCCATGCGCTTTGTGTCACTACACAGTGCTATTGTTCTCCAGCAACCATTTGGGAGATGCATGTCAATATTCCCATAAGGGAGGATGGATTATTGTTCCACTGGTCATCCTGTGCATCACACGTGGATTACTGCATCACCTTAAGATGCGTTTCACTTCCCATGCAGTGATTTCAGGAATGACTGCTTTGCACCATGAAGCCTCTGTTCAGCACCAAGCAGACCCTGCTGCTCTGAAATATTGTAGGGAATCCAAATTGAGGCTGTAGTTCTCAAGAATCAGCAGCATGACCCTACTAGGTGAGAACAAAGGTCTCCCTAACTTGTTGGTTCAGTGTTTCTTCTAGTGGTAGAAACTGCCCAGAAAAGCAAAATATATCAATAATTTACCTTATATAATTTCTTTTTTCACTCTCATCTTTGGGCTAATTTAAAGTTAAGCACATGGGCATTTAGCTACACCAGAGACTGAGTAATAGATATATAGCAAGCGGAAGACCTGATTTTCCTAAATATAAATCTATCATAAATTTGAACGGATACATGAGATTCAACTGCTCTTTATCATTTGGAGGAAACTGATTTGCCATGCCTTTTCTAGACTGCAGCAAAACTTGACTGCACAGCAAAGCTTTTTTTTTTAATGTGGTGCAGAGATGGCAGAAGCCCTGAACTAGATTTCTTACAAATTAACTCTGGGAAGATATACTCCACAAGTAGAAAAATAAAAGCACTCCCTTCAGAACAGTGTTATGATGGCAGTCCTAAACTTGTAGAGATAATAGAAGAAAGGATATTTAGAATCATCCCCATTGTACTTTTCACTGGCGAGGCCACACCGGGAACCCTGCATTCAGTTTTAGGCCATTCACTACAAGACAGACATTGAAGTGCTGGAGCAAGCCCAGAGAAGGGCAACGGAGCTGGTGAAGGGTCTGGAGCACAAGTCCTGTGAGGAGCAGCTGAGGGAGCTGACATTGTTTAGCCTGAAGAAAAGGAGGCTCAGAGGGGACCTTATTGCTCTCTAGATCTACCTCAAAGGAAGGTGTAGCCACACGGGAGTCTATCTCTTCTCCTAAGTTACAAGCAATAGGACAAGAGGAGATGGCCTCAAATTGCACCAGGGGAGATTTACATCGTATAGGAGGAAAAATTCCTTCGTTGAAAGGTCAAGCATTGGAACAGGCTGCCCAGGGAAGTGGTTGAGTCATAACCCTGGAGGTATGTAGAAGACATGCAGATGTGGCACTTAAAAACATCATTTAGCAGTGGACTTAGCAGTGCTTAGCTATGGTTTTGACCTGATGATCTTAAGAGTCTTTTCCAAATGAAATGATTCTATGATTCTACAGAGTCATAATCACAGACAGGTTTGGGTCAGAAGGAACCTTCAAAATGATCTAGTTCCTGTCATGGGCAGGGACAATCTTCATGTTGCTCAAAAGCCCTTTCAATTTGATGAATGAGCCCAAAGAATGAGAGAAACACATTCTATTTATGCTAACTTTATCTAAAAATTAAAGGCTCCATTTTGGAAAACAACTGGGTAGTCACTGATAGGTAAGAAGTGCACTGGAGTGATTCACTACACTTCCTAGTATTTCTTTTTCAATTCTCAACAATATATTTTTACTATTAAACAGTACCATTTCATGTAGCATGGTCTAGCTATGTCATGGATAGCACAGCAACTGTCACCCAGAACCTACAAAAAAATAAATGGCCACCCCTTTTTATCTATTGACTGGATCTCATATAAAGTATTAACTACCACAGGCTTCAAAATAGTTTGCCCACAAATTTTAAGTATCCTGCCATTGAACAATAACACTTATAATTCCGAAACATAAAAATAAACAAACACATCCAAAAAATAAACAAATGCAAAATCAGATTTCTGGTTGTGTAAGCCAGATAGTAAATTGTCTACTTTCTGTTCCCTTTTTCCCTTCATGTCTGTTTCTTCTCCCTGTGCAATTTATCCCCAGTCCACATATTTTATTAAGAAGTAATACTGTGTAGTTCTAATACTGTGACCTTTCTTTCTGCACACATTCTCTGCTTTATTTACACCTTTTCACTCTTTTGCAAATGTTCCTGTATTGTTTACCTCAGATACAACACAAAAGCAGTAATTAAACTACCATAGTTATGTGTTTTCTACCTAACCTGAGTAGTTAGAAGTTACAGATATGCACACAAGATGTCATTTTTACACCAATCCATAAATTACTAGTATATATAACAGCAGGCATAATCTTATTACCAGTGAATGTAAGGGGGAAAAAAATCCATCCATTTGAAGAAGCCTGTTCAGAGAAATGAACTATGTAACCTGTGTTCAGCCAAAGCAAGTACTGGCTATGAACTGAAAGTCACATATTGGTCTCATACACACAGTCCTAACATCTTGATACAGCCCTCTGAACTATCCGTCCTGCCTAAAAATAGGATTTGTCTTCAAGAGTCTTTTATATAAAGGTAAACTTGTTCTGTTTTTAGTCTGAGGGGCTGATTATTCTTCTCATGATGTACTGCATTTTCTTAAAAACCTGAATTAACATGTTCAAAACTAATGAGAGGATGGCTTGATATGCTCTTAGAGTAGTATTAATTGCATGCAGACTAATTCAGTTGCAAAACACTATGGAAGGATTCTGCAATGTTGCTACTGATTTTCAAGGTACGTGTGTTGGAATATCTACTGCAAAGTCCACTGATCTGACACTCTAGTACTTCACTTCCCTGTCACAACAAAACGTTCTTGCAAGCCAGTCCACCTTGTCTGGCACCCTTCTTCCTGATGCTGTTGTGATGAGTGTTTCCACCAATCCCTTTGTATACAAGGATACTGCATTTGACAACTAACATTTAGAGATTCTTTGGGGCCTTCCCCTACCCTAATTCAAGACAAGTCTTTTACTGACACTTTACACATTTCTCTATTAACTAGCCTTTTATAATTTAGCTTTTCTTTGCATTTTTCCATGAGCTAGCCTTTTCTAATTTAACTTTTCTTTGCAATAAAAAAGTGCTTCTAACAGTCCTGGTGAACACTTGTGAGTTTCCCTTGTCCCTTCTGCCTCTAATATTTGGTCCAAACAGACCAGTGCTATCAACAAATAGGACAATATAACTGTATGCTCCTGATCTAGTGAGACAGGATTGTGGGAGGCTGTAACTACACTTGATATAATTTCTAGACATCAGTACACCTTCTTAAAAGGCAAAGTTACTGCAGTGAATAAAACAGACAAAATAGGAGTAGCTAATCCTCACTAGACATTATAGGAATGTTGCGAAGTCACAAAGCTACAAAATACCAGAACATAGCTTGTTCAACACTGGCTAACTACCTTTCACCCCAGGTTACATATTCTACATGGCATCATACACGCAGTATAATTATATTTCTGAATAATCCAAGAATTCAGTACAGGAGGATGGATGGTAGTTACAAAATAAGGCAGCTGATATTTCTTTTTTTAGCCTTTATCATTCTCTGTGTGGGTCCATGTCTTATATATAGTTTCCCATTGAAGACCTCCCCAGTAAGAATGACTCACTTTCTTTAGACTTTTTTTAGACATTCATTGAAATAATATTAGACAGCTCCAAACAACGAATTAATGTATTTTATAAGACTCCATCAAATCAAGGTGGCATTTTAATACCCATTATACAGATAAAGAATTAAAATAGGACAAATTAGGGCTAGAATTAAAAAAACCCACAATGTATTAGTTCTCAATGCCTAAATGCAAGGATTGCCTTCATCCATTTCAATAAGTACTTAGTATCTATCTACGTATGTATTCAAGGGACAACTGTAGTTATATTCAGTTTTAGCTGTGAGCACTCACACTTCAACAAGTCAAAATCTGCTCCTTCCCTTCCACATGCATATCAAAGGATTTTCAGTGCAACAGTTTAATCAGACAAGTTTCTCACAATTTGTAGCTAGCTGTCCAGGTAAATGAGAAGTCTGAGATAACTTGAAAAATAAAAAAATCTGAATAATATGGTACTACAAAGAATACTGGAGAACATGGCCAACTCAGTGCAAAGACTCATCTTAAGCCCAGCCAAGGAAACCAGTTTTCACTTAGCACCAGCTCTGTTGGGTTTGAGATGTGAGTGACAAGAACATTGCTGTGAAAACCATTCAGTTAAATGTCCCACTGCTTTTTAAAGGTAAAATGTTTTAAGTCAGTAAAAGAACTTGGATTTGAAGCAGATATCCTCTGATCCTCTTTGTTTTCTTTTATTCTAACCCATTTTTTCCTCTCCTTCCAGCCTTCTCTCCCTCCACCCCTCTCTTCCTTCATACCTCTGTCCTTTGATTTGGATCAAAAAAAGAGACATATGGTAATTTCTACTTAGGAAAGAGGAAATGGAGGAAAAGAGGACATGGGGAGCACTAGAAGAGTCCAGCAGCAATGGTGAGGCAGAGGGAGATCTCAAAAACCAAACACATTTTGGGGGAGAGGGTTAGACAAAGAGAACCTCAGAAACAAAGAGAAAGGAAGAATGGTTCCCAGGTAGCTCCAAGGGAGATGAAGAGAAATGTTAAGAAACAGTTTCTGCCGTGAGTTTGGCTTATAGAATAAAATGTATGACTTAAAGATTAAAATAATGATAAATTACATTTAGGTAGGCCATACACAGAAAAATGTTCCTGATTCATTTTGCTTAATTATTAAATTAAATTTTGAATACTTGTTTTGCTATTCTGCACTATTTTGAGCTTGAGTCCAATCCTTGCCACCAAATTAATTCAGAACTTAATGGAAGGTACTCAATGAGATTCCTCAGACAATCTGGCTACCTCACTCCCTCCTGAGAAAGTGTGCTTTCCAACTACAGGTACTTAGAAATCCGGACTACCAAAAGTTAGACAGAAGAAGATAACTGTCCACAAGATAGCTCAAAACATGCAGATATTTCTATCCTCTCTTGATTTCATATATGTAGGCCAGCAACATTACATAATTTCCTAGCCAGATAGTTAAGGGAATAGAGAACATTTTCTCCAAACTCATAACCCAAATCAAAAGCTGACCTCAGAGCAGACCCTTAGATACATTGTCCTATGCACTCTCCATGGACCAGGCTGCTTCTGCATGTGCTAGCATGTATTATTCTCTTTTCCCCTGAGTTTCCATTTATTTTTTTGAAGAACGAGGGAAATCAGAACGCATTTTAACCAAATATATATTTGAAGCAGAGTTAAGAGATAGAGAGAAATCAACCATACAAGCAGGGATAGCAGAATTTTCTGACAAAAAGCCCTATATTACCAAGAATCAAAGATTTGTCTGTATGTGTGTTCTTTGGTATAATAGTCCACTCTTGCTGCATAAAGTTATTTTTTTGAGCAGAAAGCAAAGATCTGCTATTTCTACAGGCAATAAAACAAATACTTAAAAAATCAGAATGTCAGGAAATAAAAAGTTCACGGACAGAATAGACACATTTCCAAACTCCAAGAGAGATGGAAATGGAATAAAATAACTTGCATTGTCAATTTGTAATTCATTTCTGGCAACAAGAGGGATGCCTAGGGAGTTCAGAGAAGCTCACAGGGCTATAATATTAATACTATGTTTAAAAATGGAGCAAGGCTAAAAACCAACTCAGTGTTGTGCAATCTTTTATCCTAATGCAGCATAGCAGCTAAGAACTGCTATTTCTTTATAAATGCCATCTTAACTTACTTCAAGAAGTGGCCTTTCTATGTGATTAAAAGGGGAGCTGTTTGCTCAGAGAGCAAACCTGAAGAAGTGAAAAAGCTGTTAAACAGTGTGGCTACTGAAAAACAGAACCTATCAATCATTTCAGAGATTTTAAGAGTTGCAACCAGCTGCAACAAATAACTTTTTTTTTTTTAGTGTAAACTCTAAGATACCAGGGAATAACATGCAGATTTTCCCTCTCTTTCTAACTGCAGAGGGGGATTGTGCACAGAGAGGCCGCTCTTTGCTAATTTTTGGCTGTTAACTAGGCATTCAGAGAAAATACTATTTGGGATTAAATCAGAAGGCCATCTGATATGTCTTTCTCCAGCATATTTTTATTCATGGTATTCCAGTTTTTAATATTCACACTGACAGCACTTCTATCCACAGTAACCTTATCCCTCCACCTCTGTCACCTGGGCAAATACTTTGGCTTTTATATTTCAAAACTTTCATCTAGATCTAGCCTTTGGATCAAAAAAATTTAAAAAATTATTACCTAATCAAAGGCTTTTAACACAAATCTAGATCAGCTATAGTACATCTTGCAAATTTAACCAATTGTTGTTACCATCAATAATGTTATTAAAGCATTCAGTTTCCACTAATTCAATAAAATACTGCAAGATAAGAATAATAAATGTCTGAGACGGGTTTTCAGTTAAGTCAAGGGTTGCATTTACAAGTGTATATACCCTAAGTTTCATCAGTACTAGACAGTCTAAAGCAAATACAGTGTATTGTTGCATGGAGATTTTATCCCATATGCACAATAATTGGAGTTTAATGAGGGACAGCAAAAGATACAGAATATAATATGTTCCATAGTGAATAAAATGTTTGAAATGTTTAATGTAGTGTTTTAAAGACTACAGAAGTAAATTATTTGGGTATTAAGTGTGTTTCCTGTTTTACTGAAAATATATTTCAATCAGGAGTGGGGAAAGAACAAGACCAGAGATCAGGTGTGAATTTAATTGTCTGACCTTTTACTTACAATGAATCAAAGCTTTCTATTAATTCAATCAATCATGAATATGTGGAATAAAAATCAGTTTAGACATGGCAGCTTGCTTTATCTACACTGGGCCTTTACCTTGTTTTCAGCAGTTGAAGAATATATATTTTGTCCCATTTCAAGTCAACATCAAACTTTCTTAGAACTGAACTTGTGCTTAGACCCATGTGAAACACAGGCAAAGTTTTTGGAGGTGACTTCTGATGCACAGTTCTCAGCTTCTGAAAAATTGTGACAAAAGCGTTTCTAACTGAATATACTAATTTTCAATTGTCTAAAGTTATAATCTGAAGTATTATATTTTTATCTTTTCTAACTGTTTTAAACCCGGTTTCTAAAATGCAAATGCGAATGAAAAATATGCTTGGATGTTTAGGTACTTTTCTCTAATGTTCTAGATGAACAATACTAGACAAATATACATCACTGCTGAATGAGAAAAGGCAGTTTAGGGGTCTCATTACTGTTTTAAATGACTGTTGGGCTAAGGTTATAAAATTTAAGCAATGCAACATTAGAAAAATAAAAACTAGTTTTGTTTATAGCTGCTAGTTCTTTGAAATGTGTGCCTGTGCATACTCAAATCTCAGTCCACTTAATGAGGAAGGAATTTTGAGGGGAAAAAAACTAGTAAAGAAACTTGTGATTGAAGACTCCTATCACAAGGCATATGAATATGAGGGGTGAATAGAGGTCATCCCAGTACTGAACTCTCCAGTTCTTTATTTCTGAGCACATGGAATATTTCACCTTCATTAATTACCTTTTTGTGTAATATGAGTATGCACAAACGTGAGTGTGCGAGCGTGACCATGTGAACAGACGGAATGGACAGCATGCTGACAAACGCTACACGAGTGTCACCACTTTTCTCATTACCAAGGTTAAAATGGATGCTGGGGTGCTAGTACCATAAACAATATATGGGCATGGTGTGTGGGAGAAGGGAAAAATTTCACCAATGTTTCGGAGAACAAAAGATTTCTAAACTGAAGGACAGTAAGTTTAGATATCCAGGAAATTTAGAAGCAATCAGGCAAACTCTGAACCAGGAAAGCCTTGCTTGCATGGCAATTCTGGTACATCATTCTAAAACAGCTTTTAAAAGGTAGCTGTAATTTTACCAGCAAAATTAAGCTTGTTTACCTTGTTGAAATTTTAGTTACTTTTGACAGAAGGAAAGATTCTTATCTAAATGATGGAGGGCACAATGTGTTGTACAGTACATCTGTTTCTTTATTGGTTTCCTTTAAATAGCTTGCTCATCTCCCAACTGCTGAGTTACTTAATTTAGCTTTATTCTCTTCCCATTACATCCCATTGCAACATTCCATATACTTCCCCATTTTTTCCCAGAGTCAGTACTAATTACAGTAACTATCTGTTGCCAATAACACCACTATCCATTTCCTTCTTGATCAAGGCAAAAGTTGTATAGTGAATGGTTGAAGACAAACATCTCAGGAGATTGGAAATCTATACTAAGGAAGAATCCTGTGATCTGAAATATATATTGGTATTACATTTATATTTTAGCTATCCTCTAATAATTTATTTTCAGGAGTTCTCAAAAATGATTGCCAAAGGATCAGGTATTTTCTCTACAGTTTCTTAAGACTCTTCATCAAGCATCACCTAACCTGTATGATTCAGGTATTCTAATTAACCAAGTACTCTTCTGTGTGCTTACAGCATGATAACTCTCACTCTTCCTCTAATTTCTCAGTGGTTTGCATCAACACTATACTTGACTAATTTTTATACTTTGTTCTTTATGCTAAAACGAAAATGAATTTTATCTGATTCCAATGGTGATTGTAACCTTCTTAATATTCCTTTTAGCTATAGCATATTGATAAAAACTTTTCTGAATGTATTCTACTCACATAGTTAATGACTGCATTTTCTCTCTAATTTTTTCCTTTTTGTATTCTGATTATTCATCTGTTCTTTCATGATGTATTCTCTCTTTATTTTAGTTTGTTTCTACTTTTTGATCAGCATCAATACCTGTTCATATAACTGCCTGAGCTTTTCTTACATCATCCAGTCTTCCTTCTAACAGGATAACATGCCTAAGAATCATGTCTATTTCCAGTTATCTGTTAGTACTCATTAATCTTTGCCTGAAAACTCCTTCTGTCCCACCATGCCATTATCTGTAATCAAGATGCTCTGTACTGCTCTGTCCTTTAACTTAGTCAGGGAAGTCTTTCATTGTGTGAAATTAATTTGCCTGCTGTTCCAGATTCCATGTAATTGCTTCTTGTCGGACAATGTTGTTCTAAAACAGTAATATACACAACTGTATACTATGCTGCTTTGAGAATTTCTTTCATTCTGTTTGGGTTTTTAAAAAAAAAATTAATTTTATTAAAAAGTATTCCCATATGAAGTAAGGAAGAATAAGCTGTAACTTCTGATTACATACAGGACACTGGTTTTAAAACTGTCAATACAACTAAAACCTGATTGTCCTGTGAATCCTCAGTTTTTCACTCTGAAGAATAAAAACTCTTAGATTTTCTGCCTTTCTTAACCTTTCAATTTTCTGTTACTTTTAATGATGTTTATATATTTTCAAGTTTTCCGTATCTTTTTTCAGTTATCAAGAAGAGCATCATATACATCACTCGATACACAAATATTTCTAATTCTTGAAGTTTTACCATTCTTTTTGGCAACAAAATCAGCTGGAAGGTTTTGGCCTTAAATAAATACGTTGCAAGAATATTTTACCAGCACTACACCTCTTATTTTATGAGTTATTAAAACATCATACTTCATTCTAATTATTAGAATTTTCATCCACTTCATTAAACTAACTTTCAGATGAAATACTTGCTACTAGTTTCTCATAAAATTGTATTTAGCGCCAATAGCCAATTTGTCACATATGTAGTCTCAGAATACAACCTATCAGTGTTTGTACGTCAAAATGAAGGCCACCCTCTGCACTAGGCAGGCTTCAGCCAAAGCACAATGTTTAACACTAACACTTAACACATCGTTAGAACAGACAGGACTAATTCCAGTTCTCACGTATCGTACTCACAGGTATGTACCATGAAATAGCCTCACTGTTAGTGATAACTGTACATGCAGTGGCTTTCAGCGTCTGGATTTAGCCCTTTGTTCCTAGGAGGGTACGACTGAGCCCAGTACACTGCTCTGTACCTTGGACAAGCTCTTTTCTCTCAAACTGCTGCAGAGTGAGCTTAGCAAAGTAGCACATATACACCAGATGTCGCTAATCAGAACAGCAGAGGTGAGTGCAAGGACATTCCACTGAAAATACTGGCACCTGGATTGCTGACCAGGAGTACAGCCCAAAGTCCTGCCTGTCTGCCTTGTATGTACAGTCTTGTGTGGAACAACATTTTAATAAAGATGGACAAATATTCCAGAAGAACCAGAGAAACCCTCACCTAAAGGTGAATTCAGCAGAACCTAGCATACAGGCAGATGGACCCATCCCTGATTATACCTTCAAGATACAACTGTTGAGACAGGTTTAGATGAAAACATACACCCTCTGACTCCTAAGGAATCCACCACACCTGAGATGTTCTTAATGAAGTCAACAGTCTGTTTGGAGATATGTCCCTTAAGAATCAACTGTTCAAGTGAAACACAAAAACTTTGTCTCTCTGTTGAACAAACATTACTGCCAAAACTTCCATAAAGTCCTCTGTCAAGTGCAGGATCAGTCCCCAGCTGGCACTGCTGTGTTTTTCACACACACACACACACACACAACATATATAGAGATATAAACATGAAGCAGATTCCTCTAAACTGCCTTTCCACTGGGAATGAGCACTGCCTCTCCAGATCTGAATGCACTCACACAGGATGATGAAGAATTGCTGGAGACCTTAAGAGAGAAAGACAGTGTAAGCTATTATTTACACATGCAGTACTGGGTAGTACATTAATAAGGCCTTCTGTCTTTTGACTAGCTTGAGGAATATCATGACAGAAGCATTAACATGAGCATGTGGAATGGGATTATTTGTTAGACCCGCTGCTGTTGCAGGATGACAGGCACAGTCTTCAATTGTGGCACCCACCTGAGCTCTAATTTGCAGTTTCTATAGTAAGAATTCCTACTAGGAAGAAAAAAGAGATCTTGAAGCCTTAGGGCTGGATCTTCTGTGGGAGGAGAAAAAGCTTTAATAAAAATAACTTTTGTTTTGTTTTCAGTGAACCCTGTACGGATTCTAGCCCAAAGCGACCCATTAAAAATTTTGTGGCTACATTATAGCTTAAGGAGATCTAGAACAAAACCATCAATACAGCCTAGACAGTGATTCAGCTGATCAGATGAATCTACTTTAATTTATCCTCAAATAACTACCCTAATAGTTATTCAGCCATCCAGCTAAATTGCATTCTATGCTCCATTGGCTTTAATGTCTGATTAGGTGCTTCACTTAGTCACCCACAGAAATGAATTTAGAGTCATTTGAGGTGCTGCAAATGTACATTGCCTGGAATCCGACTGAAGCTCCAGACAGGTATGGCTGTTTTATAGATCCCGTATCATAAAGTCCAAGCCTACACAGGTGTCTCAGACATCTCAATTTCGATATGAGGGCAACTGAACTGGGTCCTAAACATCTACTGAGATGTAAATAGACATGTAGTTGTCTATATTTGAACTTTAAATCTGCCCCATTCTGTCTGAGCTAAGGGAAGAGGTGGCCTTCCTGAGGACCCACAGGTGCAAAGGCTACAGGGGTGAAGGAGAGGAAGACTCAAAAGATACCAGAGTGACAAAGAGTCACTTCAGTCATGAGAAAAGCCAAGGCTACACTGGCACTAAGGGGAGCTCCACGTTTTTAGTGTTAAGTTCTGTAGATCTGCTGTGAAACTAAAAGCACGTCCTGGGTTTGGGAGTGAGGTCCAGATGAGGGGACTGAAACTCATGGTTCCAGGCATATATTCTAAGATTTTGTTAGATGTACAGTAAATCTTAAACCTCAGTTTATTCCAGCATCAGTGGGACTCATATTCCTTCTACACTGCTAAAAGAGTGGCTTACTGGATATCACCAATTTATCAACAGCCAGTTTTAAGGTTTCCTTGAAGGTTCATAATTTCTGGGTAAACTACACACAATGTTTTCTACATCTTCTTATGGTTCAGATGTTGCATGAGTGTCCTGATGACTTCCAGCAGTAGCCATTATGGGCCTGGAGAGCTCAGAGCCTGGATGCTGCAGGGGTTGATCTGCTCTTTAGGAGGTGGCTTCTGTAAGTCACCAAAGTCACTACAGACTAGAATCCTTGTCAAAAATTGGCCTCTTTTTCATCACCTGCCACAAGGATAATTTAAGAAAGGTGTTGGCAGACTGACACACTCTTTTTTAGCTTTCATCTAATGCCTAAACCATGAATCTCTGCCCCATGTATTTTTGGTCAAAAGATGTGGTGGTCTCCACAAGTGCCAGTCTTGAAGCCAATAAACACAGAGAATTTCTTTCAAGTGCATTTCACTCTAAGGAAATAAAATTCCTTCTGTCCTCTATAATTGATACAGAGTTTAAGATTCTCCAGAGATATTAAATGTAAAAAGAATTACTGTGTATTCCAGAGGAGCAAATCCCAGGACTGACACCTGAGAGAGGGGAGTCTCCAGATAAACTTCAGCTAATCAACCTCCAGCACCAGTAAAAACTGAAAGGAAAGAATCAAAAAAAGAAAGAAAGAGAGAGGAAAGGAGAAAGAAAAGTTGACACTTAACACAAAAGCTACATCCAAACCACTCAGCTGAGGGGAACTGAGATGGTAGACCATGTCTAGCAGTGAGAAACCAGGTCAATACTTCTGCAGGTAAGTTCCCAGGATGAATACAAATACAGAAAATTATTAGAAGGCAAAGAAATGCATACGTAATCAAGATACTAAGTGGAAACTCATCTGTATTCGGTTTCTAGACATGTCACAAACTCTGTGTGACCTGTATACTTTAAGATCCATTTCAGCTACCTAAGCATAAGGACTCTACAGACATCTGAGGAGCTTGGTGATATCCCACCTGAACTTGAGCTGTCTCTGGTCCTCAGCAGTATGTCAGCCTTGTTTAGATCTCTAGGATTCCCTACGGTATTTCAATTGGTACTAGACACCTATACTTAAGCAACTGACTTGACCTGTTACACAATTATGTTAGTAGGTATTTTAAGGATTAGTACCTCTTATCTCAAACATATACGCAGTTTAAAATCCCACCCTGCAGTCACTCTATGCCTCAGTTTCCCAAGAGGGAAAAAGAATTTTAAAAAACCCAAACCACTTAGGCAACACTTAGATCATTAGGCCACGCAAGCCACTTAAATACTTGGAGGGGTAGAGATGTATGTCTTTTAAAAGCAGCAATGAAAGCCTAGAGTCTAATGCAAATATTAACTGTTAAGAGTGAACAATATTTTAGAATGCCAAAAAATAGAATAAAGTGCTTCATATTTTTCTGTTAACTCACTTTGATTGCCTGGTCCCTCTTTCTGTCACAGTGTGTTTTATATATCTTTTTAAGAGACTTTTTTTTCATCAAATTGCAATCTTAAGTGATAAAACTTCAGAATATCTTAAATGATTATGACAACCTACAAATAGATAGTCATGTGCAGTCCTTAATCAGGACCAGTCCCCACTGGGCAGTGATTTGATTGAACTGCTTTTATCTCTGTGAATCCAGAATGGAGTCTTTGATGAAGCTTTTGAGTTGTTAGAAAGCTGCATGGGAGCATTTAGTGACCTCGCACAGTTATATATTTACATCTGTTTCTCTGCAAGCCAACTTTTTTTTTTCCTCAGCATACTAAGTGATGTAGGCCTGCAAGTCTGCATAAAATGATAGCTTGTCCCAGGGATGTCCATGGAACCTACACCTCAAAAGGATGCATAAGTTTTGTTACTGTTTATATCTAGTTTATATACCATGATTTATGACTGATCTAATTATTTTCTTGCAGTTTGGAACTGGTTTACCTGCAAAATAGGCTTCATGTTATGAAACTGCAGTATCATCTGCATCTTCAAATATAGAGTATCTGCATAAAGTCACTACAAATTTTTACATCTGAAGGACACTGCAGCCTATTACACAACAAATTATCAAAGTTAATAATGATTCCGCATCCATATACATATTCAAATGCAATACTACTACAAGCACACATGAATGAAGTCTTGGGACTAAATCTGCCTGGGGCCTACTAAATATTATGGCAGTGTCATTCCTGCATGACATTAACAGCAGGTAGGAACTGCACTTGAGCTGTGCGCAAACAAGCTATAGGTAGAAACAAAGTATTTCATGAAATAACACTAATTTTTTTACACTATGTTTCAATGTATTTTTAAAACATACATATTGATGAAATACTGAAAAATATTCATACTGTAAAGTTAGTAAGAGTCAGGCTGTTTCTTCATATAAAGTCCACACACTTCAGGTAAGATAAACAAATTCTACGTACAGTCTAGCAAATAACTTTCCTAATGCCCAAGGGGGACTAAGCACAAGGAGTTAATTTCCATGACCTAATGAATGATTAACCATGAAATCTTTTTATCAGAAAAATCACCTTTTTATTAAAATACTAATTTAATTAACAGAATTTTGCTGTTGAGAGTAGTATATATAGGATATATTTGTTCTTAGTTGTATGTTATTCCATGGACATTAATTATAACATTGTGATATTCCGTGTTCTGTTCTGAACATCTAGTAAGACCTGTACTACTAAATCATACTTAATAGGAGTGTGATGGTTGTTGCTTAGGCAACAGAATGAATAAATGCAGGTCAGAATGTGCTTCCAGAAAAACAAAAGCAGGAATATAGTACATATGAATAAGAAATATGTCTTAACTGATTTTTACTGCATTGAAGTATTAGATTTCTTCAATGTAAAGTAGCTAACCTATCTGAAATATTTAAGTTGATATGATTTTTAACTCTAGTTAATATTTAAACCACTGTAATAAAGGTAGAGGTATTCTGTCATATTAAGGAAGACTACAACATATTCAAGTTTGGAATAATCTGAGTTTTTCTCTTAGCATAGCAGGTGTTTCTTCTTTCATTTTCCTTTTTACATTCCAAGTTCAATTTTCTCTAACGTTTTGGCTAAAATGGAAAGTAATTTTTAAAACACTCAAATTTTTCAAGAGAGGCTTTTCTTACATAATGCTGATATATTCAAAGGAATTATATAAAAAGAAATTGGTGTTTTCTGGTAATTTTAATTTCCAATAAAATATAGGAACTATTCAATTTCTAGTACAAATAAAAACAGCATGATAAACACTGTGGAATCAATAAATTAGGAATTATTAAATTGCTGAAATTGTACATGTTTTTATTACTACACAGTTTCCCAGCTTTTTTTTCATTATTGGATTTATGACTCTAATCTTCCACTCACATATGCATACTATCCCAGCTCATACTAAGAATATTTATGTATTTGACCTGCAATATATCAGAAAAGACTTTAAATGACCAGAAAACACTGGATAACAGAGAAGTATGCAAGCATAACTTAATCTGCCTGATATGTTAAAATTTTGATTTGTATATTGCATAATAAAATCTTGTATATAATTTGTATGTTTACGTAAGTATCTAAACAAGAGATGTAGGAAAGTCTTAGAAAATCCCCCAGAACACGGTTCAGGCCCCTGCAGAGCCAGGGTATGACTGAAAAATCCTCCAGGGCAGTTTATTTGACTTCTCTGGGGCTCATAATTTACCTGTGGTAGGTGTACCCCTCTGCATTTGTTATGCCACCTACAGCCTCTTGTGAATTATTTCCTTTTGTAACCACTTTAAGACTAAATGATCATCTACTTATGTAACTAATGCTACAACATATATAAGAATATGCAGTTACATTTTGGGAAACTGTAGCATGAAACACATTTTGGATTTTTTTTTTTTCATATTGTTGCGTTGACAGCACAGCTTTGTTTTCAAGTATATTTAAAGGTAGAGATTACAATGATTTTAACTGATATAAGCAAATGATCACATGGCAGTCATGTAAAAAGAGAAAGAAACCTCTACACTATTCTAATATGGAAATGGCAGAGATATGTGCCTTAATTTTCTGATCAGTAGCCCAAAGGCATATAATGATGTTGGCAAAATAATTTAAAGAGGAAGAACACAACTGATGTGATGATTTTACAGTCATAATATTCATGCAATTTCATTTCTGTTTCTTATATGCCAGGTGCTAGTTCTGAAAAGTTAAAACTGTTCTAAGATATACATGGATACTAAAAATTTATTTTAAAGATATTTTAGAATATTTTTTAAGCTCTGATACTTTTAAAGAAATGCAGTCAGGATTTTTGGAAGAGACTCAAGTAAGAGGAATACTGAAGCAGGTAGAAAAGTGATTATATAACAGCTTTACAAGTAAGCTTCTCTCTTTACTGTCAATATCCATTTCAATGGGAAGTTTGTGCATGACAGGTTTCTGTTACTTTACATCACATGGTGATACTGTAAATCCTGAAGTAACTAAAATTGAATTTCATTCAAATATTCCTGATAAATGCCTAGAGTTAAAACATGAAAATGGAACAATTAATAGGAATGCATTACTTTTTCTCCCAGGGCGTAAGTTTCAACAAGTGAATCCCATAGCCTGATTATCTAAGATGCAAAAATATTTAACTGAGACATCCAGAATCACTTGCAGAGAGAGCACACTTCATTAAATAATTTTCTGTTATTAAAATACCTCTCAAGGCAAGAATGGCATTGCATGTTCTTTAATTATCATTACAAGTTAATGTTGAAATAAAAGTCAGAATGTGATGCACTGCAGAAAGATTTTCTTTTAGAAGCTTTTTCATACTATGAAAATCCTGCAATGGATTAAAAGAACTGTACATTTTTCTTCTTTAATCAGACTGATGAGGGAGAGAAAGAACCTTAATATTAACATTTTATTTTACCAAATTTCAGGCTAGAATATTTTGTAATGTGTACAGTTTGGAAGTTTATACAAAGACAGTTCATATATTAATTCAGCTACACATAGAAAAGTGAAACACTAAACAGATCTTAGTGCAATGCAGAATAGCTCTAAGGATTTTACGAGCACATAAGAGATAGACAAAAAAGGCAGCTACGGTGTATATACACAGCTATGCACAGAAGATTTCTTACCATAAATTGCACATTGTCAAATCCATTAGCCAGCAAGTGGTTTTCATACTGAGGTAGCCCAATATTTTCCAACCATTGTCCCACTGTCTGGACAGGGCATCGGGGTCCTGTAGGAGGGTGAAGAGGGAGGCGTTTAAGCAACGAATAACCATCCACTGGATAATAGCGGTAGTCCTGGGCTGAGAGGTGGCATTGCCACATCGTGTTCCTGGAAAAGTTGGTATCAAACGAGCCCGCCAGCTTGACAGATTAATGTTTTCAGCAAGCAGAAAAGTCAGAAGTAAAACATAGTTTTCAGGGCAGTATATAACGTAAGATCTGATCGCAGCTCTACATTTCTTGGTTATTAATCTTTACTACAGACCAGTACGTCATACAGTAGGGGAAAAAAAAACCCCAGCATATCAAGCTGTCAGCTAAGCTGTTCTCCGTTATATGTGATTGTTGGAATACTCCACAATGAGCAATGCACTGCCAGCAGCAAGAATTCTTTTTATCAAGTACTCCTACACTCATCAGTATGCAGCTCCATGCTTCTTGCTCCCCCTCGCTCGCTCCCCTTCATTACCCAGCCTAGGCTACACCTCGCATTTTCAATAATAGCCATCAGATAAGGCAGATTTTTTTTTGTCTGCAAGCTGTAAGCCTGCTGCTGCTGCTTCCTCCTACACACCCATCCAAGCGTCAATCTTGAATGATGAGAGCAGTCAAAACAAATGCAGAAAATAGCAAGATTCAAAAGCAACCTAGAGCACTTAAATCTGAATAGAATCTTCATACCAGTTACGCTTTACATATCTATTTGTTGTAGATTTTTACATTTCACAAGACATTAAGAAATGCAATACTTAAACGATAGCCCATGGCACAGTTTACTATGCCTTCCCCTTTCCCCTTTTAATTTAAGATAGGCAGTAGTCTGCATCTCTGCTTATATAACAAAATCCTTTAATGAATCAATAATGAATACATTTCACACTTTCTCTCCTGTAGTACAGCAAAAGACATCAAGGCACAACAATTTTAGTCAAAGTAATTAGATTATCTGCATGATTTCTTCAACCATAAAACATTATAAGACACAAGAAAACCTTCATGCTGACATACAATAATTCAACTTGAAAAGGTCACCATTTCAAATGAATAATTAAAAGTATAAAATTGTAAGTTTATCTCCTTTCTTACAAAAATGTGAATGACAGCAAGCGGACATATAAGATTTGCATGATTTTTAGAGAGGATGTAAATTTTAGCAACTATAACTGGAAAAAAAAGATTATGAATTTTAAATGAGCAGAAAATTCATTTTCTGCACAAGAACCCAAATACCTCATGATGTATTTTCTATCTACATTCCATCATTGAGACAGTTTCTCTCGAGATGGAAATATTTTATTCCTTTGTTCTGAAAGGAATGTTTACTAAACTTTTGCTTTTCATAGCAGTATGAAAGGACTTAGCAAAAAAAAGGCAGAAAATAAGTATATTCAGGGTACAATTCTAGAAGGAATCCTGTCCAGTGATGCTCAATTTATTTAACACATTAATTACTTATTTTGTTTTTCTCATCCATTGTGAATCTCGAGCAATGACCATCTCTAAGGAGGACTTTAATTCCAGGCATAAGGAAATTACAGATATTTGTCAAGGGCATCATTTGGGACTGATGGTACTATGGCAGATAATTGTTTCATAGAAATCCAAATGTACAGTCTGACCAACTTGTTATAATACAAAGTCTCTGCAAGTGCCATGCAGAGGGTCTCTGAGAAGTCGCAGAAAATATTCTAAATACTGCTGAATATTTAGAAATAACAATCTTTTAAGAGTTTCAGCTTCAATCTGACTAGTCCTTGAACTAAAACTGGATGACCTTTCACTCTGATATTACTGCTTGGATTTATGAAACATCTCATGCAAAGTCAAGTCCATAATGACTTTGTAGAATAATTTTAGTTGAGCCACAGATGATCTTACATGTGGTTGGAGAGTTGCCTAAAATAGGTCTGGTATGAGATTTTATGTTACACCAGGTATTCTTACAGACTTGATACATTTACTACACAAAGTATGAAAGGTTCAATAGGTCTTTAAAAAGAGTGCTGAACACTTACCAGGCATTGGCAAATCTGCAGATGCTGAAGGAACTTTTTGGAGTTTTCTAATAGCTAAATGTACTTCAAGTAAATGAATGGATAACTAATCCCTTCTCAGAGAAAGCAGGTATATCAAATTGATAGGAATCTAGGTTTCATGGACATACAAATACATTTGTTCACACCTGTTTGCAAATCATCCCTATTTTGCTGAGTTTTTTCTATTGTGAATCAATAACTTTGTGTATAGAGCATAATCCCTACAGGGCTGTGCCCAGTCAGTAGCATGGAGAAGGGTAGGCTATGTTGAGTTGAAATATATGAGACTTCCCTTGAGTAAGCAAATTCAAAAGGCTGGGCAAGATCTTCAGAGGGCAAACTGAGAGCAAAGTTATCTTAAACAGGATGAGAATTACATCCTTTCTGAATTTTTCTTAGTTTACTGAGAAATAATGAACTTCTTTGAAAAGGATTCCTGATTTTTTCTTCCCCTTTCCTCTGTAAGCAGAAAAATTGATATCAGAAAGAGATCTAGTGAAGCATAATCCCTTTGAAATGATTATGCATGACTGGCTCCTGTGTTTCCTATAAGTGCATAGACACAAACGTCTCTGCCTTGTGTTCCCCAATAACAAAAATTTTCTGCCTACAATAAGACACAGACAATAACCAATATATTAGTTCATGGTCAAACTGCTTCTTCCTTACCTTACTATAAACAGCATGGGAGCTATGCTGCCAGTGATGAGGAGTGCTTGGCTCAATGCCTAGCAACAGTGTAAGCAAAATTCTGTTGTTGAGTGGCTCCCCAGACACATCTCCTCATGTAGCTGTTGGTACTGTGTCTAACTACCTCCATGGCTCCAGTACTGGATGATTATAGCACTGCTGGTCCCACTGTGCATTCTCCTCCCACTCTGTCCTTTGCCAGTATAACTACACGTCTGAACCCATCAACACAACATAAGGTTGCTCAGCAAGGGGAAAGAAAATAAGGAGAAACAGTCAACTTGCTGCCTAGTCCTCATCCCTGACTATTGTCTCATCGCTAAAGTATCCTGTTATCTACAAGACTTCTTTTTCCTTCTTCCAACAAAGGCTGTAGCAAGGCAAAGGCAAAGGAAGGCACAGAACAGAGCCAGGACTGTCTGGATTAGGGAACTTGCAGCGCTTTAGATCTCCAAATCCTTAGCCAGTTCAAGTGGCTTCCCTCAGGAGGGATGCTTGGACAGGTTTTCTGAGCCAGTGCAATTGGAACCTGGAGCAGATGCTACTGCTTTGAGACTACAAGGCTATCTCTTGATTTTTTAAATCTGTTACACAATGTCAGACCCACCAGTGTGCTGCTGCGGGCAGTGCCTTCTTTGCCTATGCCTAAAGCCAGTCCTGACATTGAAAAATGTCATGCAGACAGTATGGGATGGCCTAACCTGCAACACATTTACATACTACTGTGCTTTCCTATGATTTCAAAGGATACAAACCCCATGATAACCCTTCTGTGATACCACAAGCAAAAGAGATGTACCCATTCCTGCATGGGAAAACTGACACATAAGTCTCTTACAGAGATAGCAGTACTTGGCTCTTTCTTCTCCAAGGCAACAGAAGAAGCACACTGAAGTGATGTCTGCAAAAAGATGCCATCTGGTATGCTATACAATAATTTCTACAAGACATCTTGTTCCCAATGGGATTCAGAATATGTTTATTGTGGGGTTTGGAGTTGACTGAATCTGTGATATCAGAAAGCACATGATTTCAAACATGTTGTAAGGCAGATCTGTTCTAAATGCTAAGTAATTTAAGGTCTCCTCAATTTTGTATTTTCTACTGTTAACAATATGGATTTTTCTTGATTTTCCTTTGTTTTTTGACTGAGTTTCCTTTGTTTGTTGTTTGAGGAAAAGAAAGAACTGTAGTGATTATTTGTAGAGGAAATGCTCCTCCAGTCATTATGAATAGATTATTTTAAACAGGTTTTTTTTTTGGTAGGTAAATCCCTGTCAAACATTGCTAAACACTTCTGGTGTTAAGGAATCAAAAATTGAAGAATTTTAGTATCTACTAGCAGTGACCAAAAAATTCTGAGTAGAGAATATGAAAGAATGAATCATTTAGGTAAGCTGTCAGCCAGTTTAGTAAAGCTGGAGAAGAAATTGATGCTAGAGAAAGTACTGTAAACTTTTTTTATTATTATTAAGGCTTTCAGTCTTGTCCAAAGCTAAATGGGATATAATTTTTCTCTTTATATTTATGATTTCAAACAGATTAAAAAAGATACCTGTCTACATTGTGACTGAACTTGTGCTACAGCTGTTAGAATGACAATGTGTTTTAGTGAATAAACTAATCTAATGCCATGTATTCCTGAGAGGAGATAAGAATAGTTAGGAACAGGATGTTATATGAGGAAAAACTATGCCTAGCATCCAGCAGACCACTGTAATTAAAGTTTATTTTTGGAGAAATATAGTATGTTCCAAGAAGCATATGCACGGTTCTGGTTTATCTTATGCATTACAGTTATGAGGTCACTCAAAAGGCTCAGGTTTTAAATTATCTTTACCATAAAACTCTGAAAAAAATTGGATGCTCTACATAAAATCTGTAACTTCTGTCAGCAGCCTGGCTCTCTGGATGATGATGGCACCAAGGATGATCATATTTGGTGATGCTGACTCTCTCTCTCAATGTTTGAGAGACATTTTTCATGGCATATACAGAAACAAAACAAAATCAATAGAAACAGCTTGAATTTAAATAACACTATCTAATATCTATGATCTAAAGGTTACATTCCATTGCTTATGCGTAGCTCAGAACTCACAAAAATAGCTCAGACCGCAGCTAATCAAGCTAATGCAAAAATCCTCAGTGACTAGGAAAATCATCCTCCCAGTTCTTTTCTGATTTTTATACCAGTATTGATTGTAACTCTATATTACCACTATGTAAGTACAATAGCTGTATCTATAATAACTATAACTACAAAGTCAACAAGGAAAATTCATTTTCCTTGACAGATGATTTGTCAAGAGTGACTTGTACTTTGTGAACCCCACTGGCCCTTCTACGAGTTCACATTTCTGACTGCTGATGTATTACTTACCCTGACAGAGCTCAAAGTACTCCGCTGTGTCAAGAAACATACATTGATTATAGACACTTCAAAAGTTAGAATATTGTTCATGTTCAGCTGATTGCTTTGACAACTTTAATTTAGTCTCCTTCAGAACACATCTGGTTGAGTGAATGAAGAACAGATCTTATTGGAAAATTAAAACGCCTGTTTTCTAGAGCACAGCCACTAAGCTAGGATTAGGCACCTTGTTATATTCAAGACTGTCATTACTATAATGCAGAGAAACACACACGCACACACACACACACACACATATATATATATATGTATATATATAGCATGTGGTAAGTTTTATTACCACACAGCAAGATTTCTTGAGATACAGTTAGTCTTTCCAGATTCTGATTGTCTATTTTAAACTAATAGATTTGGGGGATAATTTCTTTCTAAAGACATCGGGATTATCAAACTGTATTATATGGTATAGCAACAGTCACGACTTCGGTCAGATTTATGTCCTTGGTTTACAGAACAGAACGACAAGATACAACCTACTGAATCACAAGAACTAGTTAAGAACAGATGGATGTTTCACTGCAAGACCACAGGATCAACTGCATTGGATCAGAACACAGCTTAATCTAGCTCACCTAGTTTCCTCACTCATCAACTTTGTTCACAGCAATTACTATTAGATCACTACGGAAGAGCATAAGAATAAGATGGACATGCAGTGATCCTTTCCTAGCATTTTCCCAGTTTCCAACAACTTGCAGCTAAATGCCTTCCTAAAAGAGAAAATGTGTCTTTATGCTTAATTGTCCTTCATGCATTTTTCTGACAGTTTGGTGGTTGATGAAAAATGCTTTGAGAAAGAGCGTTGAAGGGAGAGCTGAATTCATCTTTAGCTTTCCCTCTGTAACTGTTCCATGGGAAATCGAGGAAGCGAAGGGAATGTCTCTTTGCATTTTGGAAGCCATCACAACGGTAACAGGTAACCCAATGTCAGTGGATCCCCACTATACTATGAAATTATTCTACCTAATGAAAATTCCTGTGGTAGGACAAAGAGCTTTCAGTTGCCTCTCATTTTGTCCAGGAACCACATTCACATCCAATGGGTACATCCTTATTCTGATTTCAATGGAAGTTAATAATAATTTCTGGAAAAGGAGTTACTGTCTCAGGGTAATTTCTGTCTCTGTCTCGGGAAGTTTTATGGGATAATAGTAACACTACACTCACAACCTATGAGTAATCATTTTCACTGTTTTCATCTACTAAGAAAAAAAACCCAACTTGAAAATTTACATGACACCATGACCAATCAAAATATTTTACTTAATTCAGTAAAGATTTTAGATTACTGTTAAAAGCTAGTACACTGAGTGCATATATATATATATATAATGTATACTACATAGTCTAGCTAAAAATACTAAAGAAGGCCAACCCTTTATACTACAATTCCTGGCACCATAAACCCAAATTTATGTAATTTTGAGTTTGAGCAAATCTTTTTACAGCTCTGTGCTAAGCAACACTGGACTAGCAAACAAGCAGAACTGGGTAACAGAGAACTTGGTAACAGAGAACTATTTGAAGAAAGTGCTCAAAAAAGATATCTGCACAGAGATATCTCAAGAAATTAAATACAACTGTTAAATAAATGGCAACCTTGATTTCATAGATTTGGTTACTGCTGCCTGTGGAGAGCTGTGGAAATAAGAAACCTGTACTGACACTTATCTTTGAAATTCTGAATCACAAAAACATGCATGATGGAAGATTAAAGATTTCTCCTAGGGTTATTTTATAAATCAGATTCAACCTGAGACAGTGTGACACTTTTTTTTCTATTTTCTTTTGTCTAGCTGGGTTCAGAGGCTCTCTTGCCCCCGATGTACCAGATTTTAGAGTGAACTCCTCCTTTGAACAGCTGATCAGGTGAATTCCCTTCTCTCCTTCCTGTTATAACTTCATTTGATAATTCATTTTCTATGCTCCCTATTTATCTCACTTCTTCTTATTCTCCTTGTAAACTATGATCATTCGCTCTTTTGTCATCCTTCACCTCCAGTTACAATAATCTGTTGATTTGTTTCACATCAGCCTTTTTTCCTTTTACTATTTTTTTTCTCTCACTTCCCCTTTCAAATCTTTTAAAACAGGTAAAAAACAAAGTTCATTTAAAAATGAAATTACTTATCTGAGATTAAATTACCCCCTGAGATTTCTTTAGAGTTGAGACTAGGTTGGATTTGGTATTTGAGGTAATACTAATTTAATTTCAACATTTTTATAGGTTAGATACAACACAACATCTGCTACATGCATTAGTTCTTCAATGTTAACCAGCAGCTAATTGTAAAGTTGATACTCTAAATTTGTACTAGAAGAAGTATGTTTAAATGGAAGCATAGGTAACTTGAAATTCTTTACTAAGTAAGTAACACTGAACTACCCCTCACTTATTTCTTTTGTAGAACACTCAAAATTTTAGAAAAGAATAATATGTAAAGACAATCGTATTTCATTGATATGATAGAACAAAATTACAATAATGAATAAAACCCAGAGACACCAGGCTCTGAAGGCACCAGTGGGCCTTGCTGTCCATACCCTGCATCTCCCCAGGCCTCCCTCACCCTGCCCAGAGCCCAGAATCTCATTTCAGGTCAGTCTGGTCAGTCTGGGGCCATCGGTTACTGCCCCAGCAACGCCACAGCAGTGCCAGTCTCCAAACCTGCAAGTCCTTCCTACCAGATGGACCCCTCAGACATACATCGTGCTGGTTTTCCAGCCCTATCTTCAGCCCTGCCTCTTGCCCAGACCACGAACCCATGTTATAACCTCGTCTCCATTCCTATCTCTGTCTCAGCCTCCTTTTGCTCCTGGCTGGACTCCCTCAATTGACCCTGGTCCGAGTCAGCTCTCAGAGCCCTGTCTGGGTGGTCAGTGCAGTGTGCTACCAGCACCTGGCTCTGCCTACTTGGTGCAGATCCCATGGGACTGTGCCCCGTCGGTGAGGGCACACTTCCCTGCTTTTAGGGAACAACCACCACTCTCTGCTCTCTGACGAAAAGTCAGGTTGTCAATAGGAACTTGCTTTATTACGCAAAACCTCTACAAGCACCTTCTGTAATATTTATCCCCTGCTAACACAGGCTCTGCAGCACCAAAAGAAAACTTCAGCATCTTTCAGTGAATAATAAAGACGTTACTTGAGTGGGAGGCATGCTGGCAGAGCTCTGGCAACTCACTGGACTGTTTGCATATGGATGAGCTTACATAAACCCAGTTCATCCTGTCTGTGAGCTCCCTCATGCCGACAGCTCTATTCTCACTCTCCCACCTCTGGAGCCTAGGGTCTTGTTTCAAGTATCTGTGTTGATGCTTACAGCAGTGCAAACACCTCTCATGGCATTGTACTTAGTCCTGCATGGATTTCTGCTTTAGAAATTGGAATGATACAAACACAACCCTTCAGACAAGTTTCATAAACTGTAATCCAGGAATCGTTCCTTACCTAGTTCGTTTCTCAAGACTAAAGGATCTCAGCACGAGCCCAAGTGGTCCTACAGGTACAGGTTAGCTGAAAATACACTCACCAGACTGTTTCCACTAATGTTTTGTAACATGTTAATGATTATTTCCCATACTACAAAGCAGATCAAAACTTGTGCTGGTTTAATAAGCAAACCCAACGCCTACAGTTATTCTCTTAAATTCTGTTTAGCCACATTCCTTGCTACTCATTGTTTCAAAAATTTCATGAACATGGATTTTTTTCTTGAATAAATTTGAGAAGAATGGCTGGTCTCTATATGAATGCCACATTGATATGCAAATAGGGGGATTTGTGTACTGACAAGATAATATATTCTTTGGAATTATGTTCTATAAAACACTTCAAATAGCCTACCAGAAAACAAAAGTAGCACAAAGTTACTGAGATAGGCCATCATATTCTGTAAACAGAAAAGCAGTCAAACAGCAGAGTTAATAAGAAATATTTATCTAAACTCATGCATGAAGTAATGAGTAATAAATACACTTTCAAAATAGATTCCAGAACAATCCACCACTTTAGACTAAATGCTATTATTAGCATTTAATGGATATTCATATTATATGAATGGATATTCATATCAACAATTTAACCTCAACCATCTCAGAATTGCAATAACACAATAAGCTAAAATAAAGAGCTAAAGGCAGCAACGGATAAGAGAAGAAAAACAGTTTTGTGAAGTTCCTGTTATCATCCATTATGATATAGGAGTGGTAAGTAGTAAATAGCAAATCATTTTTGAAGGATGTGAAGGCATTCAAATGCAGTATCTTCCTGAATACAGAAAATGAAACAAGAAAATACTGATCCTAGTGTTACAACCATGAACTCAGGTTAACAGTCTGGGTTAGAGAGCAAATGAATCCACTTTAAAAAGTTCAATATTCAGAATTACTTCATTTTCTGTAGGTGGAATTAAAACTAGAAACAATTTGGTGTGCTGTAAATTCTATAACAAGCCAAAGATTTTTCAACTAACGTGATGTTCTTGTGATTACTAGAAATGTGAGATTCATATCTATTTAAATCTAAGGCCTACTAGAAGGAAACATGAGTGAATCAGCTGAACTTTCAAGAAACCATTATTAATTCAGTTTTAGTAGACTCAGATCTCTATATAATTTATTAAAGATAAACTTAATCATAGTCTCACTTGCCACAACATCTCTAACCCTAACATATTTGTGAGGCTAACACTCCTATCATCTCATACAAAACACCACCAGAGATACTGAACAAAGTTTTAGAGATTTGCCCTTAGCAATCATGTACAAAAATAAACTGATTACTAAGGGCAAATCTGTAAAATCTATTTTAGAAGTTAGGAATATTCTGTTGCCTTTACAGTATTTCCTGGCCACAGGCTGTGAAAACCTCATTTTTCATCAGATATTTTTAATTCCATTGATGTCCTAATTTCTATTCTGCATACATTTTTCAACCAGGTATTGAATTTGATTCTGCTTTAGAAATAAATGCTGTTCAATTCAGTCAACTAAATTGAATAAAATATTAACAAACATGTATGTAAATGGCTACGTAGTTTCAAGGTTCAGATTAAACAGCAAGAAAAAGCTGAACCTGGGCATGTGACTTCTAAAACTTTCAAGTAGTCTGATAATACTTTTCACGTCATATACCATCGCTTGGAAAATGTCTCTCTGGAATTACAGTAGGATAATTATGAGAGCATTATAGAATGAGGGCATCATTGGCTTGTTACTTTTTAGGCACACCAACAAACACTGGCATAGGCTTTGTGGAATCCAGCCAAACTATTCTTGTGGAGAAGACATAGATTGTTTGTACTCCCCCTGTACTGCTGTGGTTCAGTGGAGAAACAGGCAAGACCTCGGTCTTACTGGAAATAACTTGGAAAACATTTTAATCCATTGTTTTCCAAGTTCTGAAATCTGCAATCTTCCTTTGTTGATCCTTTTATCTCTTATCCAGATGAGCAACACTCAGACATACATTCAACTCCATGGTGTAAAAAGACACATTCTGTACAGCCCAGTGACTTCAGAGATTGGTCTGACAGAGGAGAGAATGGACCAAGGAAGAACAGATTGCAGCATTAACATTATCATCCTCAGAAATGTTTTTAAATCCACTTAAGAGCTAGGGACCCATTTACTAAGAAGAGAATCCAGGAGGTAATGTGAGCAATATTATTTCTAAGCAACTTTCACAACCAACTAATTTGAGATCTAATGTGATTTGGTTTTATCAGTGTGATTTTGTAAGGTTAGGCCATAGGCACGTATATCCAAACATTTAAAGAGATAATAACTTTCATTCACTTAATTTTGATTTTCTGTACAGTAACATATACAGTTTGTCTAAGCACTGTTCCCAAACATGCTTACAAGTATGCAACTGAACTCTCCATTTTACTATTATTTGTCAATATTTCTGAGCTTCATGCCCTTGGAAGTCAATGAAAATCTGATTTTCTGAGTTTTACATTCTGTGTATTCATACCATTCTGCACTCTGTCTCAAAACAAATATTATAGATGTATATGAATATAATTTAGGTCTATATCATGACATATCTACTTATTCACATACACATCTTCTTTATAACTCAGTATCTCTCACTCCTTCTAAAAGGAAATTATATAATGTGAGAATATTTTTAAAACACTGAAAGAAGACTTTAACAGCGGTAAGTACACTATTTGAATTTTCACAGATTTGAGTAGTATTCAAATTGAACATAAATTGCTCATGTCTGTGGTCATAAGGACTTCTTTTTTAGCCATATTTAACAGTAGAATGTAAGGATCAGCTACTAGTTTAAGAACAAACTAAAAGAAGAGATGGTAGGGACTCAGTATGCATTACTCCTCTTTCTGATAATTAATATTTCTAGAAAATAAAAAATAAGTACGTTTAGATCTGACACAAATTTCCAAGGAAGAATACATCATTTGTATTCTGTGAGGAAAAAAAAAGAAGAAGAAAAAGAAGAAGAAAAAGAAGTTTGGTTGCTTAGAAATAACAGTACAGCAGAGCTGACTGCTGAGGTTTTTACTTTTGCTTTTTAAAAAGGAGAAAATATCTGTATTGAAACGGGGCCTGAATTTCCTATGCTGTTTCAATAAAACATTACATCTGATATGGGGAAATACTGCTGAAAAGTCTCAGCACACTACGTCAGTCAAAATTACACGTCAGTCCTCCAATTAAAAGAGAGTTTGTAGAAGACTCCTTTGTTCAAACAGTCCTATTGCAGAGTATCTAAATTTGGCATGACCAGGTCTCATAGCCCAAGCAGACTACAACCAAAATTGACAAGAAATAGGCTATACATTTACTCTCTGATGAATGTCAGCATTTATGATATTATAGTTCCATTTTCCTAAGATTCTTTGTTTGCTATCAATATTCTCTATTCCTTCTAGAAGATAAATGCCAGAAGTCATTTATTCAAGTCTGTGAATATAATGACTGAATTGCTTTGCAACAGTTTTGGAAAAAGAAGCCTAACATTGAACAAAAAAAGCATGGACAGAGATAAAAGGTAAATGTTGATAGGCACTTATAGAGAGAGTGGAAATGTAAAAAGAAAAAATATCAGAGTTAAAGACTATGTTGGTAAATGTGGTCCAATGACTTACATTTCTGCTGTATTTTCTGTTTAGCCTCTGTCTTCCTTTGTAGCTGGCTGTTTCAAACACAGCCCTGATTAATTGGTGTATGAAAAGCATAGAGTTGAATATTACATTTATGACACTACAGGGTAAAATTTCTAATATAATAGGAATACATGAGCAACAGAAAATAAAATAAATGCCTACAGCTTTTTGCATCCAACTCCCATTGCATTTATTATAAAACATAGCTAAAATCTCTATAATTACCTTGCAGTTTGCCCAGTTGTCTGTAAGGTTTGTTTTGGGATTCAATGAATCATTAAAACAGATGCATCTTTATCTCTTATTTAGGTTTTTTACAACGTAGAAGTGAAAAAAGCATTAAACCAATTATATGTGATATCTTCTGTAGAATTCATATGATTTTAAAGTAAGTTCAGTAGCATGAAATACATTATGACTATCACGTTTTCAGTAAATAAATGCCAAAAATATTTCTTCCTCATATTTTACAGATATATGCATTCTGTTCTGCACTGTTTTATAATCTAGATGATTACATACACTTAAATTACCATTCAAATAATTTGAATTTAAGATATTAGTAACAGAAATAGGAAGATTGGTATGAATAATGCATGGACAGAAATGCATGTGTGAAAGCACCAGAAGAGACAGTGCCTTGAAGAGTTAAAAGTATGATCTGTACTGATAACGAAGGACACAGCTGACAGTGGTAAAACACTAGGGAACGTTCCTGTCAAGAGGAGAAGGAGTGTGCTCTGATAAAACAACAGGTCAGACAATTTATCAGCAGAAGACCCTACACTACAGCAACAACATTACAGCACATTGCATGTGGTATTCATCTTATTATTCCAAAAGGATGACCTGAAATATCTGAGAAAAGGAAGCAAAAACAGTGAGTGCCACTGAAGAACATTTTGGATCAAAAGGACCATACCAAAACAATGGTTGATTCCTAAAGGTCTATGAAAAACAGTTTGCTTTTCTAATCAAAAGGAACCCAACAGATACAACAAGAATGCAACAGTCAGCCAATCATGACACACAAAAGTGATCAAGGGCAGGCTGCTTGGCCACGCACACATGCATATCCCGGTGCTTTGGGGTGCTGAGTGTGAGAGGTTCAGTAAGAGAACAAGAGTGACTGAAAACAGTTTTATCTAAAAAAAGAATCACTTTTGCCTTCCATAACGTCTCATATTGACTTTGGTTATGCAAATTCCCCCCAGTTTTTCTGCCACTGCAAGTTAAAATTCCACATTCACATTCCAGTTGTTAATAAGATAAAAAGGGCACAATCAAACACAAATGCATGTCTCTCTTTCCTAAAATGCAGTCCTATAATTGTGTAAGAGTTCAAAGACTTGCAGTTTAATAATTTCAGACTGCATATGCATTTCCTATTGAGGAGGCATCAAACAGCACTGGGAGCAGATACCAGCTGCTGGACCTGCCTTGTCTCATCGGGTCCCTCTTCTAGCAACTACTGAGTCAGGTTCCCTCTGTCTTTCACTTTTTTTGCTATCTGTGATGCTACAGATATTTTGGTCTTTTTTCATAGTATATCAGCTTCAAAGGGAGCTGGGAGGGAAGTGATGTTACCCTTATTTTACAGTCTGGTTGTTATGGTTGGCTACTGCAAAATTATAGAGTTATGTATTCAAAACTAAGCTTAAGAGATGCACCACTTTGTGAGAAGTTGCATGGCTCATTTTACTAAATTCTATGAATTAAATCCACTTTATCAAAGCTCTTAGTTTAACCACACAGAGATTTTAAAAGGGCAAGGTAAATGCTGAATAACAAGGACTAAATTACAATTAAAACATATACTTTTAAGTATATAACTTACCACTGTGAAATCCGCCTTAATGCCAACATGCCTACACATACCCAGTTAAAATTCTGCCTTAATTAAATACTTATATTTTATCTGTTTTCAGCCCTTGGGAGGATATTAACAGCTTTGGAGGAAGACCACTTTGCCAAAACTGCAACCATATGGCAGCAAACAGTAAGGGGCCAGCCTAACAAGGCTTCATTTTTTACAAGAAAGTTTGACTACTGACTTAGATTTCAGCTTTTATAGGCAGAACCATACCAGGGAAGATGAAGGCGTCATGTCTGAGCAGTGGTAATGGAACAGATGGAAAAAAGAGAGGAACCTATGCATGTAGCTTCAGGCAGTCAAAGGTTTTGCCCAATTTCAATCATATTACAGCTGTACAGGGCACAACATGAACTCTTACTCCTCTCATTCAGCTTTGCTGGCTGTGGCCCCACCTGATTCCATCTTTTCCTAGGCTGTTGAAGTCATGTCTACTTTATTTTCCCCGTCCTTGTGCTCAAAGTCATGCCTCTCACAAATGTGAAGAGTAATATTTCTTAAAATTTTTCCCATACAAAGAGCCTTGGTCATATCAGCAGAGAAGGCAAAATAAACAAAGAAAAAAGGAAAAAACTTTTGTATGATGGCTGTCTACAACTTCCATCCTGAAACGAAAGATTTGAGAAAGTACACTACAAAATTTCTCAAAGTTCTAATACAGTGCTCTGTGACCTACTGTCAGTCCCTGGCATTAAATATGCACTACATGATGTAGAAACACAAATATATAGTGGGCGCATTGAGAAGCAATAAGGTTTTGTTTGCAGAAAAACTTGACATAAGTGGAGTTGCAGGGTTTATTCCGAATACAGGATAACCCACTGCAGTTCTGCTTCCAAATGAGATACGGCTCGTGCAGTCAGCTCAGGCACAGCTGTCTGTGATCCAGAGTCCCTCTGGTTTCAAAGCAGCCCTGCAAGAGACAACTCATGAGTCTCTCTGAAGCTGCAGACATGAGAATACATACTGCTAAAGTAAATACTCCACAAGAATTCCTAGCTTCCTTGAAAGTTGGTTGGGTTTTCTTTTTAATGTGGTGTGATTCTGTTGCATACACCTCTTCCAGTAAAAAGCAGCATTAACCTTTGAAAGGCAATCGCTCAGGTAGTGTCAGTGAGCAAAGCTTGGAGCCTTGATATTGATGTTAAGACATAGGTGCTGCATGTGATGCTAGGATTATCTCCAAGCATGGGAAAAGACACTGTTCTATTAAAAGGGCAACAAAAAAACCTGTAAAATACAAACCTCCTAAATGCAGTAAGAATTTTGCCTATTTCAGCTGTAAGTAAAAGGTTTGTCAGTATATTACATTTCAAACTAAAATTGTAGATCAAGCAAATGAAGTTAATTCAGTAAACTCCACCTGTCTGCTTCTAGGTGGAACAATGAAGGCACTCAAGGGTAGGTACATGCTCAGCTGACCAAAGAAATCCTGACCTGTATACACACAACAACTGGTTAGTGTGTTTATGGATAGCATCCAAAAGAGAATTTATGATTAATAGAATTATAAAATTGTAAATCACCCTCCATGTGTTACAACATATTTGACAGAAGTGGCTCTCTCAAAGCCCAGCACAATCCTGAGATGATTGTAGATTATTTTGATGTGGAATGACCTTCAACAATTATTTTCTTAGCCATTATTTTAATTGCTCAGATTTGAAACCATTCTAGATTTAATCATGGTGATGATACAATATCCATTACCCATGTTAGTTTGGGTTTTAAAAAATTTTTAAATTATTTTTTAATTATTCCCTTCCAAAAGATTTGCTAATATAAGTAAACTCTGAGTCACACACCTGTGAACAGCTACCAAGCTCCAACTAACACAGAATTACTGCTATTAATGTTTTGAAAGACTTCTTATTGTTGAAAACTATTTTATTTATAATTAGGCAAAGAAAATATGAAATTGTAGTGTTTCTTCTTTTTATTTTACCTTGTAGATAGGTTCCTTCTAAATCATGTTATCACAGTAGTCATAGAATCATTACAAAATAGGCTCAAAGGGACATAGAACAGTGACCTAGTCCCTTCTGACTCAAGTTAAGGTCAGTCATATCCCAACCATTATTCTTTTCCATTCTTGCAAATATTCAAAAGTCTTTAAAATGCTGCTGAATGTCCCTAATAATAATCTCCCTAATAATCTATTTGGATACTTCACTATATTGCCTTTATTTTGTCCTGCGGAAGAGGGGGAGACTAATTTTAGTGAGTTTTAGACATCTACATCTGAGGAGGTCCTCTAAGGCACTTCCAGTACCATTTGTCATGCTTCAGACATTTAGATATGATGAACAGTAACAGAGAAGTGCCTGCTTATCTAACTCAGCATTAGTGACTCAGATGCGCTCAATGCAGTCTACACACCAAAAATCTGAATTTAGACATTACAAGTAAGATTTATCTGTCTGACCTACCATTTACACCTGTCCGACCTACCATTGTTTTTATCAACCTCATGCTTTCTTTATTCATTTGCAAGAAAAACACATGAGACAATGTCAAAACCTTAATAAATACTGGACATCTACTGTTTTTTCCTTACCTACAAAATCTGATATCCACTTTTAGAAGGGAATTAGATTGCTTCAATAGGTTTGCTCTTGGCACAGCCATGTCATTTCTTACTTATTTCTTTGGTATTTTATAGCTCTTTAAGTAGTATATCTGTTCACTGATTTTTCTACGAATTGAAAATAATTCCCCACATCCTCCTTCCTTTCCTCTTTTAAAGGTAAGTTCTATGTCATTCTCATTTTGTCTTTTGATACCTGATACAACCTTCAAGAAATCTCACAGAAACCCACTAACATGCCTAAGTTTTGCAGACAGTTTAAGACACCTAACCTACATAATCTGTTCTTTTCTTGTCTACAATTGAGGTTCTAGCTCTAGGATTAATTGTACATGTCATATGTTCATTGATGACCTTTTCAGTAAACGTGTAATAAAATATCACTGTATGCTTTTGCCTTCTCTGAACCTACTCCTTTCCTGCAGCTTTTCCCCTCCTGCAGAAGCTTTCTTAGATGCTGAAGATTTCTTTGTTCTTCTTCTACCTATTAATGTACTAATATAATTATGTTATATTAAATCTTCATTTCTCTTGCTAGTTGCATCTCACTGAGTGCTTTGGCACTTCTCACTTGTCTCTGCTTGTGTTATTCCACCATGTTTAGTAAAGACAGAAATCTTCCTCATTTTGCCTAAGGTGAAAGAAGAGATGAAAATTTAGCTCAGCTGGTCTTTTACACTTTCTTTTCTTTACATTGGTGAAGGTTATGCTATGGTCTTTAGCAGATTTCTGTTGAAAAACCCAGAGATTTGTCTTTAACTTGTGTCCTAAATATACTTCAAAATAAATTCTCTGAATTTATTGACATCTACCTTCTTCAGCTTTTTTTTTTTTCTGAGCAGTCTATCAATGTAATTTCTATCCCAAAAATGGCGGTGGCACTAAAAGCTCCCATTACTATCATGTCCAATGTCTTTGGATAAATATCAAGAACAACCACATTCTTTTCTTCTTCTCTGGACACCGACAGATATTTAAAAGTACTAACTAGTCCTATTTTTGAGATCTCAAAGCAACTATTGTATATTTTTGAAATACAAGCCAATATTTCCTCTCTTCTTCCCTTCTTTTATATGACTGTACTACTAGTGTAACATATATAATGAATTCTCTATGTCAGTTTTGTTGTACTATCCAATTAATTCTTGTCTTCCTCATTAATTTTTCAGTTAATTCTTCTCTGTTCCTCTTTATTATACCATTAGCATACAAACAGGTAAGATACCTGGCAAACTGACCCATGACTCTTTATCTAGTCAATTCTTTAATCTTGCTTTAAATGATCCCAGGGGTAAGACCTATGTTCAGGTTACATTACTTGAGATTATCATTTTTGTTTTTGCCAAATGGGTCTTATTTTAAACTTCCCTCAGAAGAGAGAAGAGTTATACTTAGGGTGTATCTGACTGATGTTTGACTTGGACATGAAAGAAGAGACAATAATATCTTGAATCTTCAACCGCTTTATTCATTGCCACAGAGCCTGATAAGCATTTTAGATTTGCTCTAGGATAATTCTTGGCAGTATCATTAGTATTTTTTATCATGTGCTAAAGATTGGTGCAATGCTTTGCAACTTGGCAAAATTTGACTCTTGTGAAGAAACACATCAGCCAAATTTAAGTGCCAGGTGTAGCAGATGTTTCCATATCATCTTGAGCAGAAGATCAATAACCAGCACCATCTTTTCTTTCCTCTTGGTAATAGAGATTTTGAGTTCCTTGGGCTAGTGTTTGGGGATTTTATCAGTTATCATTTGAGATTGGTTCTTACTTGCTTCCTGATCAGCACTCTTGCCTTTGATTTGACAGAGGACATCAACAGCCATCTTCCTCTCTACAGTTTTAAGCTTGCCCCTCCAGTACCTGTACTGCTACCAAACTGAAAGATCTGCTTTCATTTTTTTTGTTCCCGAATGCATGCTATGGATGAAGTCTTCATGAACATACTCAGTTTTGAACCTCTCCTTTCACTGCTCCTCTAATTGCTTCTTGAGAGATTTCCCTGGAGATCTAAGAGAAGTCTTTCCAGATTTCACCAGTAGGAAACAAAAGGCCAAAGTTCTGGCAAATCCATTCAAGAATTTCATCACAAGATGTCTTCATTGTCTAATTTTAAATATAGCTATTGAATTATGAGCACATGATATAATTCCTCTGAAATATCTTTCACTGAGAATGAGATACTATGTAGTACAAAAAGCTCTTCATGTTCATGATTGGTAGAGTATTTGTGTTTGAATTTTATATACCTTTGCTTTTACTAGCAGCTCATAAAACCACTAAAGTATAATATGATATACAGGATTAAGCAAATACTAAAATGAAAGATTCCATAGGAATTTACATTTGCTCTTCAGTATCATCAGAAATTTTTCTATTTCCTAAAAAGTTATTAGACAAGTGAAGTTTCCTGAATACAACGCTCAATAATCTAGATGCTTTCAGTTCAACACTAGAAGTCTCTTTGATTTATACACACTGAACATTAAAAACATTATTTTTAAGCTTTATTGGATAATCTTTTTACACATATATTCAAGTAAAAGTAACAAAACTTATATGTTTACATATAACTGATTAAGCATTTCAAAATTATATTACCTGATACCACACTTCTTAATTTTTATACCTAAGCCTAGGCCAGATCTTCACCTTTGATTGTGTTATGCTTAAGGAGAAGACAGAAGATGAACGGGAAGTTCTGAGGTGGAAGCCACGTTCCCAATACTAAAACACTTGGGCAGGTAAAACCTTAAGTAAAACATGTAGAAATCTGTTAGTAAGTAGACAGGGTCTATGTAAGGCACCTCTGAGGAACACTGAGGCACCTGAGACACTTCTTGCTAAAAGCTACAGCAGGTAATAGAAGAAGCACACACACTAAAAAAAGCTGACCTGCTGCAAAAAAAAACTTCAAAGCAACCCCTTAACTGGAGCTAAAGACCTAACAAGAAAATCTCTTAGACTGTATTATCAGTAAGATAAACCAGTATATTGCCTCATAGTAGTCAACAAGTGGTAACTAACACAAGCTAAAACCAGTTCTTAAATATATAAATATCAGTATAATAAGGCTCTAATTGGTTGGTTACTCCAGCATGCTAACAGTGAGAAATAAGAACTCCTTACTTCCTCCTAGATAATCCATTACTTAGGTATTACTTAGATAATATAAAGTAAGAATATACTTGAAGTACAACATGTTTGATGCATGTAATGCATTTGATATGATAATAGTTCCCTTTGCTTTGCTGCCTAAACTGTGCTTAACAGAACCTGGAAAAGGCCAAAAGGAATGGAAATTGGAAGACACACATGTGAAGCTGCACATATTAAGGTCTACAGCAGAAAGACGTCTGTATTGCAATCTGCATGTAAAGCAAAACTGATAAAATGTAAAGAAACATAGTAGTATTTTGATTTATGGTAGTTGGATTTCTTAATTAAGAGAAAAATCAAATTATCATCCTGAACTAGCCAAAGACCATCAAGGACAGGAAAGAAAAAAAATTTTGGTCTTCAGAATGCTGCATAATGAATAGAAAGTAAGTTGGGACTCAATGTCCACTCTGGGAAAAGAAGCAAAGAAGAGAGTAGATATTCTGGCAGCTGAAAGAATTGAAACACCAGATGCCATGTTTGAATACCAAGGACAATAACGTATGAAATAGAAGCCACAAAATGTCTGATGACAAGAGTTGTGAGGTTTCTTAAAGTAGAAAAAGAAAAGCAGTAGTCAATCCAAGGATTGGACAGAATAGTATTTACACATCACTAAGTTATGCAAATTTGCAAACACATACTGTTGCTTTTGTCTCCTTTTCATAGCTCTTACTTCCTGTGCAACTTTTTACTGGACGCCTGATATTGCCTTTGGTGCCTGTTTGCTACAGGGGGAAGCTGACCCTAGCTGAGTGCCAGGTGCCCACCAAGCTGCTCTATCACTGTCCTCCTCAGCAGGACATGGCAGGGGAGAAAATAAGATGGAGAAATAAAACCCTCTTGGGTCAAGATAAAGGCAGTTTAATAAAGCAAAAGCAGAGGCCCGTGTGAAACCAAAGGAAAACAAAAGATTTACTCTCTACTTCCTATCAGCAAGTGATATCCAGGTCCCCTCCTTTTTCTTAGCTTTTATTGCTGAGCAGACTTGTCTGGTATGGAATATCCCTTTTCAGCTTGAGCCAGCTGTCCTGGGTGTGTCCCCTGCCAAGATCTTGCCCACCCTCACCCCACTGGTGAGGGGGGATTGTTGGAGAGGCAGCCTTGGTGCTGTGTGAGCACTGCTCAGCCAACTGAACACTGGGGTGTTTGGCAGGTGAGTGCCTTTCTAGCTACCAATGCAAAGCACTGAGAGGGCTGCTATGGGAAAAATAACTCCATCTCAAGCAGACCCCGTGCAACTACCATGATAAAATATAATAAGCAGAAAATCCTGAATTACTTATAATATCTTCAGAAATTATTAACTACCTCCTAACCTAGAGTTTGCCTACGAATAATTCTGTTTTCCAGCACTGCAAGTTGCAGAAAGAAAGAACAGACTGCCAGTACAATATGCCTAGCACTTTTCATTATATTGCCCCTGACTCTTTTCAGAAAAAAATAAGCTGAATCTTTTTTTATCTGCAATTGTATTTCTATTCAAATCAGTTATTTTCTCTTTATCTTAGATCCCCTTTTCACTGTAAGCTACTGCTAAAACAGCTGTGTCAATTCTATTTCATTGATAAAATACAGATTCATCCCATATAAGTACAATGATCCATGAAATGGACAGTTGTTCAAAAATATATTATTTTCCAAATCATAAGTGATAAGGTACATAACATCCTTCCCTGTACATACACCCACCGCAATTTTTAGCAGGGATGTACCAGTACAGGTGAGTTAGCACAGCTTTGCCTCAGGACTAAACTATTCAGAGATTCAAGTCAGTTTTCCTTCCATGAGTTAGGGAGAAGACATAGTAAAATGCTTTCAAAATTCTTATCAGCAGAGTTGCATGGGTTTATGCTGACACACCAACAGGCTAGGCATGACTTAGAGTTCTTAGAATTCTCCATGGTAGGGAAGGTTTGCAAATTTCCCCATCATTGATAACACCAGCCACTGGCTGTCAGCAACATTTTCAGCTCCACACCAAATATTTCTTCGAAGCAGCATTAGATAATACAATGCTTTAAAAAGTGTCAGCAGTTATTGGATTATACATACTCAGAGTTCCATCATTCCAAACAAAACCTCATCTGAAAAAGATTGTAAAATATCCCCCTAGAAGAAAGGTTTCAGTACAATGACATTAATGGAGTATTTTTTCTGGTAAGATTTCAAAACAACATTAATGACTCCAAGATGCTATTTAAAGCAACAGCTCCAGGACACAGGGCCTAATGCATCTCTAACAGTAAACAGCATAGATTCTGTTCATGGTTATGCAAATACCTACAAATGATTTCAACACAGTGAGTTAATGAGCAATGTCTTATTCACAGTTTCCCTATGGACAATTAAGTCAAAATTAAACAATAGTTACTTGTTTTTCCTTACTTGTAGCGTGATCACTCATTTCCCCCAGTCCAGTATTAATTCCAGCATCTATTGAACTCATGATTTTATCAATCTACAAAAGAGAGAAAAGTGAAAACAATTGATGGATCCCATCTTCATTATTTTATTTTAGTTTTTCATGCATAGATTTATGGCATTATTACTCTCATTAGGAAAACAACAATCAAAACTGTAAAGTGAAAAAATCAAAGGTAGACAATTTCTCCACTTTGATTTTTATTTTGCAATATTTGTATGCCAGCAAAAACTAAAGTCTGGGACTAGGATTTCTTCTTCTACAGTAGTGTTCCTTTCATACTGATGACTCTGGTTGTCTAGGTATAACAACTAATAATCTATTTAAGCAGTAATATTAATGAATAAAAATATTGCTTTGTGTGTTCTAAAGTATTTAGAACACATGCAATTAAAGCAATTGTTCAATTAAGATATTCAGAGAATTTCCTAGCTCCCCATTTTTTTTTTCCATCTGCCACAAGGGCACTGAATAGCTATGAAACACAGCTGTGTCCCCACATACCAGAGAGCAATATTCTCTGTGAAACATCACTGCATTGATCCCAAAACTTATCTGCATGTTTCTAAGGCACATTGATCTTACTAGATCAAAACCATTACATCTATTTTATTTTCTGTAGGAATAGGATAATTCACAAAATGTGAATCAAAAGGTTGCTGTGGACTAAGGAGAAACATTTCACTAAGTTTAATACTAGGATTAGCAGGAAAAGTATGAATTAGTCACTCGTGACAAGAGAAATTATAGGAATTATGACAGAATCTGCAGGTTAAGAATTCATATCTTTTATATACATATATAAACTGCATTACTTTTAAGAACAATCAAACCTTGACAACCATGTAAAAAGGCAAACCTGGACCTGACTCTAATCAGGATTTTATAATAATGTAGCCAAAACCTGATCCTTAGTACATTTCCACTGAGAAAGTGTCTCCTTTACAAGGAAAACTACCTTAAGATGCCCTATCAAATCAGACATTTAGATGAGCTTGAAACGTTTTCCTAGAAAAATAACCAATCACATAATGAAACTGGCTTCTTTCTGAATACAATAGCACCCTGGAGATAGACATTTCCCCATTGTAGCCGTTTTAACGAGAAATGCTCACTTCTCTGTGGGAGAAGTAAAGATCTAAACATTTCGCACTCTTAATTTACCTCAATGAGATGGGAGCTTCTGTGTCTGTGAAGAACTGTTTACACTCTTGAAATTCAGCACAGGAGAAAAAAATTAAACATAAGGTGCCTAAAAATTATTTTAAATTGAGTTCTAAACCTAAAATAAAGTCTCTCATATGAGCAAGCGTGTGCACTACAAATTCAGTGGGGAAATTTCTGTTAGTAGTCCTAAATTCATTGCAGCTATAAATGTATTCCCACCTCACACAAGAGTCAGGTATGTGCCAAGAATTTTGTACACAGGCTACATACCAGTTAGAGGATATGATACATAGGGAGGATTTGCAGAATCAACCCTCTATTCCTGCTGTTTTCTCCTGGCTCTTACTAACGGGCACTGCCATGGTGGGAAATAATTAGCAAATATGTAAATAATAGGCATAGTTAGCAAGGATTTTACCCATCTTATTAGTGTCAGTGGTGAGGGCTTTAGTAGACAATAATTTCAGTGCCACAAAAAATTGCTTCTGGTTAACTTCATTCACTACGGAAACAATAGAGTTTATTGAGTGGGCAGCATTTGAGCAGAAATGCTTTGCATTTTGTGCCAGCTGTTGAACTATCATGCAGTACACTGTGACACTCACTCTGAGGATTTGCAGTGTGGAAGATTCACTTTCTATTTCATCTCTGCAACTGAAAACAGTAACAGCATCTTCACAAGACCATATATTTGCTAGTACTTAAAAAATTTAAAAAACTTACTTCTTCCCATTCTGATGTGAAGGAAGGTGTTCTCTCCGAATTCCCTTTGGAGCACTGTTGATTTGGTGTGGGTTCACTCCAATTGCTTCTTGCTTTTTTGTCATTTGGTGGATGGGTGATAAGATTAGAATCAGATTTTGAAACATTTTTGCACAAATGCATTTCCAGTAAAGTCTTTGGTAAAGATCTAATTCTGCCCAGCGTGCACGCTCGCTCCACAAATCCCCCGGAGGTAACAACCCATTGTTCACTTATCCTTGGCGCACCAACTAGTGTATGATTTTCGACTGGTTTATTTTTAGTATGAAATATGGTTCTGTTTACAATTGGTGGCTTTTTTTTCTTAACAGGAGGATCAGAGCTGCTTTCTTTCCGTAGCTGTATCTGCTGCACTGTGCTCTTGCTCAAAATGCTTTTCTCTAGTGGCCCACTGCACGGGTTTGCTTTGCTGTACAGCTGAAGTGGATTTTCAGGTGGGTCACATGCAGGGGATGATCCGTGAAGTAAGCCTGCAAACTGCTCAGCGGGGTGTCCTTCAGGAAGCTCACTTTCAGTGGACGTTTCACCCTGGCAAAGTTGCTCTGAAATGAGAGAGTACCTTGTGAAGAGACCAGGGTGATAAAATACTGCAAACAGCAAAATCCTTACTACTTTTTATGCTGCTTGGTTCTTTCTTATGTAAAGAAACAAAAGACAATTATGCCATGAACTGAATCACTATTTTCATTTAAAAAATAAATATCTCCTTAAATTTGACTATTTTATCCTGACTGAAGAACAACCAACAATGCTCAGTGCTACACATAAATTCCATGAAAAAACAAATTTATAAAATAAAATAAGCCACCGCTATTCCATCATCTTGATGGTGTCTTTTAATTTGTTATTGAGTTTAAATGTGTACAAATTATATGGTTTAGTATGATGAATTAGGTAGTTAGTTTGTAGGTGGTAAAATACATGAAGAACCAGTATTGTCAGGAGTACTCTTAGTAATTTTTCTTTTTATAGTCATTATAATAATAGTGAATTTACACTATGATGCCTTTTTACTGACAGTCTCTAAGGAATAGATCTGAGTGTTGTTTTTATTTCTGGGATCTTTTGAGAATAGCAATAGTAAGCATTGGGAAAAAAGAATACAAAATCAAGTCTTTTGAAACAAGATTTATATGTAATTTAACACATACACACACACAAAGGAACTACAGAAAAATGTTCTTTTTGGTACAGAGTGGATTATTAAAATTTTATAGCTGTTTTATAACACCTGTTGCTGTAAGGACTAAGAAGGGAAAAAGAAAAGAGGAGACCTGTGCTGCCTCACTTAAAGTGTTGTTGTGGTTAACATCACTCTATCAACATGGCATTAAGTTAGTATGTTCCACTCAGAAAAACTGTGTCCCTACTGGTGGTCACACCTCTATAACCACTTCATTAAATACATTCATCTCATTCTTGCTAGAAGTTGTATGTTCTATATAGACTCTACCTGTAGGACTGTATGCACAGCAGTAACTACCAGAAGGAATCAAGCACAGCATCATGTCATAATTTGCAAAGATATTGAGCCATTTTCTCCTATTAGCTAAAATATCTGCTGGAAAAAAAGAACCCGACCAAATCTCAAAATATCACTTCTAAAAGAAACCAGTGCTTGACTTTATGAATGACAGAAGAAAAGATTTTGGTGCGTACTTCAAAACTCCAACTCTGTTACTAGTCAGCAGCTTAAAAACAAAAAATTAAATGTTTTCCTTATTTGCTAAAATATCATTATAAAATTTGAATCTAGATTAAGATTGCAACCTAAGAAAATATACTTTTCTTCTTGGAAAAACAACAGACTAGAACATATACTTCAGATATTCTTATACTTCAGATATTCTGCAACTTAAAAGACGTGAGATGTTGTGTAGAAAGGTTAAATGTAGGACATGACAGAGCTTAAGGGATCAATAAACCCAGAAAAATTTGGTTTAGGGGAAAAATGCAGGGAAAAGGAGGACATGGGGCATTCTCACTTTCTTTGATTTCTGAAAATTGATGAATTATACGTATGTCTGCAATTTCGAAGGTGAATTTAAAATTTAAAATGAGGAATAAATTATGCAAATAATTATTGGCTTTGGTGGTTTTCATTTACGTGAAAAACTCCATAGCTGAGATTCTGCTCCAGATCAAGACATCTCATTTTTCTACATGAGTAAGAAGTATGTAAGCTCCCACCATAGCCAGAGATCTGATTGATAAAATCAGCAGAAACTATCACTCCCTGTACTTCGTTAACTGTGCTGACTACACTGCCAGTGACTATTATGGAAGACAGCATCACACTGTGTTCAGATATCTAAATGTAGGTATCTCAGTCATGAACTGATGTTCCAGAGATACTTTACAGGAGTCAGAAAAGATTGAAACAAAAGTTGCTTGTGCACCCATTAATATTCTTATGTGTCAGCAAGCACTGTGTTTCACTTTTCATATGATCACTGCTGGTTTCACTTAGTGTTCATAAAGAAGTTCTCTTAGTGAAGAATGAGTTCCTCAACATTTTCATAGTATCATAGAATCATAGAACCGTTTAGGTTGGAAAAGCCAGTTCTCTTTGTTCAAAACAAGGAGTCCTATTACCTATTTACTGCACAGCATTTAAATTCTTCTTTGAAAATCAAGTTATTCAACAGCTTCTCAAAGTTTTTATGATGTCCATTATCTAAGGGCTTCACAAATATGAAATAATGTATCCTTTTAAGGTGAGACTGTAATGTCTTATACTAGTTTGATAAATGGGAGATAAGGCACAAGGATATAATGTTGAAAATGTACAAAAGTTTGGGCATCTGATTTGACATGTCTCAATATTTTCCTTGTTAACAATATTAAAGCTTTTACAACACAGAATATTTTCAAATCATGGTTGCTATTGACTTCCATAGCTCAAACAGATCAGGCCCCTAACGTGTCAAATTCATCACTCAAAAACCAAGGAACACTACTTGGCTACTTGAATAAGCTTTGGTCTGTCTTGACCAGAGTAACGAAAGCTCTGGCAGAGATGGAGTATTCTCTCTACTGCGTTCAGCTGCATCAGTTCTCAGTTCTTCTCTTTGAAACCTTTTGCTTTCAATAAGGGCTTTGTCAATTATAGGACAACGTAAGCAAAGATCTCATAGCTATACCTTCTTCACCCATGATTCTGAGCAATGCAAATCACATCTATATCAGGCAAAAAAAAAGACTGGGGTTGTCAGGAAAAAAAAAAGGAAATCTGTGTGGTCATGATAAAGGTTAAGAACAAAGCAGCATTGCATCCTGCACTGCAGCCCTAGAACAGTGCTCCAGGGTGCTCTGGAACAGATCCAGAGTGGTGGCATCTCTACCCTTGGGGGGTTTCAAGACCTGGCTAGGAAAAGACATGTCTGATCTCATGATGACAGTCCTGCCCAAACAGGAGGATGGACTAGAAATCCCCCAGACATCCCTTCCAACTAACACTTTAATGAACCAATTATAATTCTGAATCTTTTGACTTTTGAACTGATAACTATTAAGTCTTATGCTCTTTGAATACAGACCTGTATTATTGTTTTAGTTTCCTAATGCAGTTAATATAGAATATTTTTATATTCAGAAAATATAAATTCAGCTAAATCAGTGTATATATAACAATTTTATTTTTGGCAAGTAAGGAGAGTACAGAGATGGACTATACGAGTGCTCTGAATAGTACAGTAGCCTACCACTTACTGTAATGTTCTAGAGAAATCATAGAAGGAAAAAAATAAACCACGCAATAGATAATCATAAAATAATTTGCCAGAGTATGCTTTTTTCTTATTCCAAGTCAGTATTTGTTGACCTAAGACTTGAAGCATGAGATTTTAAATAACCTCTTCAAACTGCACCATTATCTAAAAATGCAACTTCATTGCTCATGTGAATATCGAAGATCTCAGTCTCAAGAACTTAAAGTATGAAAAACTTTCCTGTGTATAACATAATAATACTTCTATATCCCTGCTAAAATAGACAATTTTATTAAAAAGAAAAAATATATAAAAAGAAAAAATAGCTTTTAATAATTACTCATATCTGAGATTGGTGGCTTTTTATTATTGTATATTTCTGTCATAAATTCCAAGCAAAATGATACTGAAATCAGTATCTCTGCTGAGGCTCAGTAGTAATGCACAAAATGTGATATTTTATGTATTATTTTCTGTCTGTTTTTAAACATATAAAAATAATTCGTGTTCTTTTGAATACCACTGTGCATTGAGAAAACCCCCCACGCTACTGAACCTTTTATTAGTTTCTTATTTTTATTTCTTATTATTATTTTGATTATTTCAGCCAACTTACCTGGCACTAAGAAATTATATCTACAATTACATCGCATAGGTCTATACTCAGTGAACAGTCATTTAAAGATACCAGTTTTGTTTTCTCAGAGGCATTTGAGCAAGGCGTCTGAGAAGGGACTTTAAGAAAGAGAGTGGGGATACAAGGGAGAGCAAACAGGCAAAGTTCAAGCTCCTGGACTGAATCTCAGAGGAGAGAAGCTTTCTGCTTATATATATTTTTTTCTTTTTGCAAGTACATTTATTTTTGTAATCCCCTCCTCTGCCAAAAAAAAAAGACAACAGAAAGAGATCTTGATTCCTTACTGGATAGTGCTTTTCTTATAACTTTATCTTTTTACTTGTAAATAGTATCATAAATATCAAAACATAAACAGATGTAATTTCTACAGAACTTTAGTGTTATTACAAGTGCACGTACAGCTTATCCATCTGAGCGGATTACTTCTGAAAATCAGTGTGATACTGCATATCTGTGTTACAAGGAAAACATTTACATTTGGAACTACAAATAAATTCAGTTGTGCCATAATCTCAAAGCCACAGATACATATTGCTATTATCACCGGTTTATATACAACCAAACTGGTATTTAGGCAGCAGATTGCAATTCAATCAGCTATTTATTTTCACACTGATGTAGCCCAGCACAGTTGCTTGTGGTACATATATAGAACTCTACAGAATACCATTTCTCACTTTCAGTATTCGAGAGTTATAATTTACAGATGCTTCATCAAAGTCACATAGTTTTTTCCTGATTCTGACTCCAAGACTGCAGAGCACATTAAGAAAATCAGAAGCATACTGAATACTGCGAATTTTGCATTCATATAAAATTGGAAATCATCTTATTCACATTTGTATCTCAAGAGATTCCATGTTCCAAACTAAAGTTCATTCAGGAGAATAACAGTTGTTAATAACATTAATGAAAAGAGCTGTAATAGATAAATTATAATGACAGCATTAGATCTTTAACAGGCATTGCTGTTGCCATGGCACAAATTCCTAATGTAAAATAAAAATCCACTAGAAAATTGTTCTATAGCTATGGTAACAACTGTACTGTGACACTATTAATCTATTCAAGTTCTGTTTTCATTTGATCCAGAAAGATGTTTTTAGCATCACACTCTGCACATGTGTAATATCTGCCCAAAAATGTATTCTCAACTCCCTTTTCCCCACACTAAGTTGATTGCTAAAACCAACAGTCAGAACTGAGTAATATTTGGAAACTACCCTCTTATAGAAGGATGACAAGCAAAGAAGTCTTCTTATTTGCATAGTAAAGATTGCTTTGGAGAGACACTAGAATACCCTCAGTAGTGAGGATATCCGTTGTATTGCCAAAGTGATATAAAATGGGATGATCAGCAAGAAAAGGTGTAAGACAGAAAATTCATAGTTTTTAAAAACAGAAGTAGCAATATTCAGGAAGGCATTATTTCACACAGCAAACAACATGGTGCTCTGACCAAGCTCCAGCTCTTTGATGGCAGCCTGCTGCCTGCAGATATCTTAGATGAGGCAGAGCAATGTTTTCTCACTCTAGTAAATGTTATAGCAAGGTACCACAGACCCGTGTGGGAGATATAACAACAAGATTACTAAGCAACTAGTGAGGAATGTGGGCTTCTCCTGTCACCAGTAACAACACAGAAGAAGAGCAATAGCGTCCAGCCAGATTGCAGTTTCTTGTTCTGCTTATTCCTAAATCTAGAGAAGCCACCAGAAGGTGGTTGGCAAGGTTGGTGTTGATGGTCTCCAGGCTCTGTGCCCAGGTTCCAACACCCTTTAACGTCACAGTCTGCACTTAACTCTGTACTGAAGGGTTTTACTGCCCCGCTATCTCTATCTTCATAGTTTCACTGACCTTATCTGTTTCACAATAATCCATCAGGAACTGAAGAGATAAGGAAGATTTTTTGGGAAAGATATCTCCATATGGAGTTTCCTGAACACTGCTTGCCAGGCTTTAACGAAGAAAAAAAGCTTTTGGTGAGGAAGACTATTAGGCAGTAATTATTGCTAATTCCAACCACATTATAATATCTAAATATAGTTCTTGCCCAAATCTTCAGCAATAGCAGTGTAATCTGGTACAAACAGAGTTACTTTTAGTTCTTAATGAGCTGTTTTGACTCTTCTGTATATCTTCAGATTTTTTTTGGATTCTGTATTTGAGGAGAACATAAATGTAATTTTCATAGTCACATAAAGGGTTAACCTTTTACTGCAAAATTCAACACAGACAAAAATAAAGAGCTGCAGCTGCCACCTCCATAATGCCGTTTCCATGAGAATTTCTTTCTATGTGACTATATAAGGCATAGTTCCTAGACATCTTAAAGACAGACAGGCTCTCATGAACCATTACATTTTACAGCACAAGAATCTGCCTTATGCCTGCACATCAAAACAAGAATCCTTCAGAAAACTAACATGCTAACATTTTTATGGCCTAAATGTATCAGACAGATAAAATAATGGTCAACATCCCTCAGATGAAATATTGGATTAATTCAACACTCACATTCAAGATAAAATTCTGCTGGAATATTTCAGCTCTACGATGCAGTAAAAGTAAAAAAAAAAAACCAAAACCTCTCAGAGTTTCTTTGCAACTTTCAGTCAATCTTTCGTAAGAAATTCTGAGAGATGAATGGAAATGGATGTAAAATGTAACTTTGGAGAAAGATCACATATAATTGCATTGAGCAATTCTGTGGTTATCTCTTCCTGCAGAAGAAAGCAGTTGAGTGGGTTGTGGCTGTGCTCAGAAAGTACATGTTAATTTGACAATGTAGTACAGCAGGGAAGCGTAATACAAGAGGAAAACTTGGTGACACTTAATACCCAAAATCAGTGCAAAGCAATATCAATGTGATAGATGTGCTCTTTAAACCATATCCTTTTGTTGAAGACTGTAACGAAACCTTGTTACATGTTGCACTCCTGATATTTCACACATCAAATGCAAAGAAGGAATGACAAATTCCTCCACCAAGTGGGAACAAAACTTACTAATATTCAAGGCAAAAGAAACAGGAAAAAATAATGGATGGTTTTTACAACAATGTTTCTAAAAGGAGACCTTGCACAACAAGAAAGGGTTTGCCAAAGTAACAACTCAGTTTCCCCAAGCATGAGACAAAAACATAAAGCAACAAAGTACATGTTCTGTCATTTGCACCGACCATACATTTCTCTTTTCTAACCTTGGTAAAGAATATATTTCTGATCTGAGCAGTAATTTTAAGATTATTTTTTCAGCCTGTCTCTCTCCTCATTCCACACACAAGCTCATCTATGCTGTGTTACAATTTATGTTTCAAATCCAGAAAGAATGGAATTGGGGTTTTCATAAGAAAGAATGTAAAATAAAGGCCCCCTACTCCAAATGGTCTCTTTCAGTTTTTGCTAAATCTCTTGCTAGGTTGTAGCAACAAAGGTCTAGGGACAAAAGGTGTATAAAATTAAGAATGTCTAGAACTTATCTCTGGCTGTAGAATTACAGCCCAGTTCTAGATGTAAGTACATATACACTCATGGAAAATTCCATTCAGATATGAAAAGTTTTTCAACTCTATGTGGAACATTTACTGAAATTTTATATAATTGCATACATGTGACAGTATTGAAAGTAATCACTAAAAATCATAGTCTTTTAGCAAGCTTGCAGCTCACCATATCTTTTTAGTTATAAGTATTGAGTGGGGAAAATGAGAGAATAAAAAACAGATTAACTGTATTTACTTTCTCCTAAGGATTTATTTAGGGGTTGCAAATGAGGGAGGATAACCATATAAATTCTGTTGAAAAGTATTTACAAAACATAAATGATCTTAAAAAGATCCAGTGTACACAATTATGTGCAAAATAATTTAGCTAAGAATAATAACTTTCTAGGGAGATTGACAATCTCTAAAAGTTGTTTACTTTCCACAAATAACTGTAATTACTTTAAAAAGTAATATTACACACATGATTCTTAAAAACAGGTTCTGTGAAAAGAAGGGCAGAGATTCAGGTGACTAAACACAAATATATAGGACCATTTTAGACACTATAGGGTATCCAAAGTGACTGCAAGGGCTGATAGACGTGACATACAGCTTGGAAACCCTTGTCCTTCTGGTGAAGTAGCAAGAGCTCAGAAACAGTATTTGTAGTATCCAGGTTGGGCTAGACATCTATGTTGGCATTTGAACTGTTTCTTAGAGGTCAAATGGTAACAGACAAGGAGAACTGATGGTAGACAAAGACAATACATCTCAAATAATCCACTATTGTAGGATAAATAATTTCATATGTGCACATGCCTGCTTCAGATGACTCACCCTTATTTTAGACAGGAACTGAAGACTTGTTAATATTTTGAGTAATGATTGTTGATACTTCTACCAAAATAGCCATCAAGTTAAGAGGTCAGATTACCTGCGTGACACAGAGCATGAAAGGCTGGCCTAGCCCAAATATTAGGTCAGGGCATTTTGGAAACATATGTGCATTTGAAACATGGATTTAATCTGCTATGAATTAACTAGGACTGTGGAGAGTCAAGGTGTAGCTTTATGAAGTTACTAGGATGCAGAAAAGCACTTGCTCAATTTTAGATACAATTATAGGAAAAACAGGCATTAAGTTACAGTTGCTCAGACATGGAACAGTGGTGAATGACATTGGAAGACAATTGCAAACTTTCATGCTCCATCACAAATGACACTTTACTAAGTTCTCTTACTAAATAAATACAAACAATTAAATAAAAATATTATTATGAAAAATGCATGAATTGTCAACTACTTGCAGGACAGAAGCTCCCACAGAGAGAGAGAAGCACAATTTAATGTCATTAAAAGCCCTCTTATACAACTGGTTGAAAAGTCATGCAACACAAGCACTACACAAAGAAACCCTGAATGATTTCTCTTCTGTTATTATCATATAAAAGTTAGAGGACAGAGTTTCATCTACTGAATAGCTGTGGCAACAGGAAACATTACCACTCACCCTGCTGCTCTTCAGAAGACAGACTGTATCACTCAACAGCACCAGGGCCAGTGCTGGGTGTAAGAATGGCCTCTGATCTGTTACAGGGCTAATCAGCTGCCCCAATTTGGATAGACTAGTTGAGTTCACCTGGTTTATTTTGCTTGAGATAGATTAAAAGTTCTCACAGAAACCCTTCTGCTGAAGCCAGATCTGGGGACAGCCTATGAAAGAAGTGCAATGACACGGAAGTGTTGGTAACACCTTCAGTTGCTTCCACAGAATTGTGCCATTCATGAAAGGATGATACTTCCCTGCAATGTAAGAGTCAGATGTTCTCCCTGAAACACAGGAGGCAGATAAGCCCCTAAGGCACCAAATAGCTCTGCTTTTCAAATATGTTACACCTATTAAGAATTGCATTTTCTTAAATAGGTGTAATAATGTGCATGGTCTAATAAAGAGGACTAATTTACCAAGATAAAAGCATTAAGATGGTACAGCTTTCAAAAACATCCTCCAGACCAGTAGAAACACATAAATAAATTTAAGACTCTAGGAACTGTAAACAGGAAAATCCCTGAGTCTAAGGGATCAGAAAATACACTAAAATTTGTGGAAATTATACTATTCTAGTCCCACAGTTAATAGACCAGATTCTGTTCAGGTAACAGTCTGATCAGAATATCAGGAATAACAGATTGTAGAAAACTCTTCCTTGCCAAAGAACCTCATCCATTTGTTGGCACATCTTTAATAAGTAAACAAAACTTCCTTACTATGTAATTAGATACCTTGGAGTTTGAAAACAGAGGTTTTTATAGCGAGTTATATCATTCTTATCTACAATGCCAGAAGAAATAAATGCTTCAAGATAGGTGGTAACCAGTTCATTAGGTCATTAAACCAGATACACCTGAAGCAAGGCAGGCCTAGAATGCTATTATTACTTTATTCTGTTCTAATTTATTTATGTTACACTTGCTATGAGGAAGAGGGATGAACAAACACCAATAATTACATTTACCTGTGAACTAAGGACTCAAACTAGGCAGATCTGATCTTCCTATCATATACATATTTCTGCTATTTAAGCAAGTGTGCTTACATTTCACCTGAGGAATAGATGAGGACAGGGCAGGTCACTGCAGTCCTGTTTTGTAGATATGTAGCTGGGCAGAATCTGCAGCAGCAGGGAAGTGCCTTGCAAATGCAAGGTGAACAGATATAGCAAATTGTCTAACTTACCAAACACACCCAAGGCAACTGAACATGCAGAAGTAGTTCATTAAGTCAATCATAATTAACAAATAATTACAGAAACAATATTACAATTGTTTTAATTAGCATATTCTTCATTTGGAATAAATTGGAAATGAGATGATCATGGTCTCCTGAGAAATTTAAACAAGTCACTTTTTCTCTCTTTATAAAAGCAAACAAGCATCACTAGCAGCTCAACACATCAGATAGCACCAGAAGAGATACACCAGAAAAAATCTACAGATGATTTCTTCTATTTTTAGCTTTTATTGTTAAAATAATGAGAAATCACCACGAAAACATTTTAATCTCTTTTCTGATTAAAACTGGGCAAGTGCCTTTTTTGTAAAAATAGGAAAGAGAGAAGAAAGGAAGAGAGAGTGAGAACAGGAAGAAAGAAAGAAGCCAACCTGATGACCACAGATGGTAAGCCCAGAAACTTCTGATGAGATTTTCAAATTACAATTGGTCCTAAAAAGGACTTTTTTTAATGTGCAGTGTGGTTTTGTGCTTTTTTTTTTTAATTAGCTGGCAAAAATCTCGTGAAGATACAAAGATGATATGCCAAGTATTTAGCCAATGCTTGTTTCCTGAAAGCGTTTTTATGGAAGCACCTAGTATAGAGAAGGACAGACAAAAAAAGCCAAGATGGTCACTCCTGAAATAGGTGTCTTGAAAACTATAGCATTATTAGGACTTCAGGTTAAGTTATTTAATTATTCTACCTATCTGCACCAACCTAACTGAAAGAAGGCTGATGAGAGTGGCAGAATAAATCATATGCATTAGGTATTTCCAAGGAGAATGACAGGAGTTCTTAAATGAACAGGCAGTCAACTACTGAGTGGGACGTGTAGAGTGGCCAGTTAACAGATAACTGAATTTTCTTCAAGTCTTTAGATGGAAAAGATGCATTAAGCTATTAAAATCTTCTCTGCTCAGGGAATAAATGGTGGGCCAAAATTTAAAGTAATTGGGATAGCTACAGTACTGGTAAACAAAGAATAAATCTGCACATAGAAAAGAGGCATATATATATATCTTTTTTTTTTTAAAGCAGCTTCCTTTCTTCCAACCATAACTTGGACAAACTTTAAAAAAACCCAACAACTAGCTACACATGTATGAGGATATGTGTTTCCAAACCACAATTAACTCCACAGATATGAATATTGATCAGTGAAGTTTAAAAGCAAATTTTAAGTGAAATTTAAGTTCACCTACCCTCGCAGTCAATCAATATGAAGACTAAAAGTCTGTAATTTGTGCCTTCAAATTATCTCTAATAAATCTCAACTTCAATTGGTTTTGTCATTTTATAGAAGCCGAAGACATGCCATAACCATCACAGAGAAGTACAGAGGTTTCAATCAAAGTAACTGCCTGCTTCTGAAAAATGCATCTTTCTTCTACTTCAGTTAAATTACACTTTATATTGAAGCCAACACAGCAGTATTTACCACACCAAAGAAAAACATTCAGCATACGTCAGTCATTTCAAAGGTCTGATTCTTTTTGCCAGTTTTTGAAGTCAAATCATGGAGGAAGACTATTAAAAAAGAAAGACCATCACATTTGTATGACTACTTCACAGTTCTCAGGTGAAGGGTTGCAGAGCAATATTCTTCCCCTACATAGCTAATCCTCTAAGAACTCCTGTGGGAAAGTAAGAACTCTGAGCTTCATGGTATGAGTTTTCCTTAATTTACCTTGACAGTTAGGAAGACTGACTCAGAGCAAGTAAAATGTTTCATCTTCATTGTGGGGGTGGAAGAATCGATATACACCAAGAAGTGAGAGGTTTATAGTGGGGAGGTGATTCTGCCTCCCTACTCCATTCAGGTGAGACCCCACCTCAAGTACTGGATCCAGTTCTGGAGTCCTCAGTACAGGAAAAACTTGGAACTGTTGGCCTGGGTGCAGAGGAGGGTCACAAAGATGATCAGAGAGGTGGAGCACTTCTCCTATGAAGACAGGCTAAGAGAGCTGGGGTTGTTCAGCCTGGAGAAGACTGCGGGAAGACACTGTTGTGGCCTTTCAAAAATTAACTGGGGATTATAAGAACGATGGGGACAGAAGTTTTAGTACAATCTTTTGCAATAGGTCAAGGGGTAATGGTTTTCAACTAAAAGAAGGTAAATGTAGACTAGATATAAATAAGTAATTTTTTACAACACTAGAATAGGTTTTCCAGAGAGGTGGTGGACGCCTCATCACTAAAAACATCAAGGCCAGTCCAGATGGGGCTTTCTGTAACCTGGTCTAGTAGATGATATCCATGCTCGTTGCACAGGAGTTGGGCTGGATGACCTTTAAAGGCACCTGTCAAACCAAACCATTCTATGGATTTTAAAGGTAGGCATCAGACAAACATTCTCAGATGGTTAAAGTGGACCAGAATTTAAGGCAATGCTGGCCTGTCTTCTTCAGAGGCTGAGAGGTGTGGTACAATGTCTTTTAAAAGAACACACACAGCAGATGGTAACACAAAATCATAAATTTGGGGTAAAAAAGTGCCATTTGCATCTGCCCTGCACGTAAGAGCATAGAATAAAGATGTTCATCTCCCTAAGTACATCTGACACTAAGACACTAACGATGGAAAACTGTCTCTCCTGTCACAAAGCTCATTTCGTCAAAACATTGAAATTAGATGTCTCTGTCTTTCAATTCTACTATGTTCCTTGCCTATATTATCTCAACCACTGCAAATCTAAATTACTACCCAGGTACAAGCTGAGGTTTTCAAGTATTTGTTGACTGAAGACTGCTCAGTTTGCTGTGGATGAAGTTTCTCTGTGGATGAAGTGAATTGCAGGAAGTTTTTAATTTTACTGTGCATGTTGTCTGAAGTCAGTCATATTTAAGTGCAACTTCTCTTCTACAAATAACAGTGACATTATTTTTGACATTACATTGTATTTTCCTGCTTGAATTAAACCTATAGATTTATCACTGACAATTTCTGCACTAAGCCATAATAATATTCTCAGTATCACAATCATGACATTCATGGGAAAACTTTTGAAAAAATTAAGGACATACTTACAGTAGCTAAAATACCTTTGAAAACTATACGTTGACTCAATTAAAAGGAATAGAATAACCCCAAACACCTTTCAGTTATTCATTCTAGATGGCTTCTTTTGCTAACTTATGGCAGATGTCTCTTTTTTTTTAAATTAAAGCTTCCTCATATGTTTAGCTGTGCCAACAGTGAGTTTTCTTAGCATATTCCATATTCGCTCAGCAATCCTTTCAGCTATGCCATGTGGGAAGCTCAGCCATGCTGTTCTGAGTTGTAAAACAGGGTGTAAAATCAAGGTTATTGCTAAGCATAGATAACCTTCAGTAATGAAGGCAGAATTTTTTCAAAGTCATCAAAGACACTGTCTCAGTCCTTATACGCTTATTTCTTTGATACACAATCTTATATATGGCCTGTGTTTTGACTCCTGAAGAAGGATTAGTATATTTACAGGCCTCAGATCAAAATCTCCTGTCTCAAGTGTTTTCCTTCTTCAGTCACTGTATGTCTCCAGAACCATATGAAAACAAACAAAGAAACAACATCCCAAACCCAAAGAAGAAGTACAAAGCTCAAAGCTGGAAGCCAAGCTTCTGGAATAGCTGGAAGTAGATACCAAGATCAAAGCTGATCTATGGACTCACACAAGGAGAAGACTATGAAGAAAAGCCTTTAAGAATTCCAATAATATCTGAAAAACTAAAGACAGAGGAGGCAAAGTTCAATCAAACAACAGTCCAAAAAGAAGACAGAAGGGGTCAAAGAGAAGGAACAGAATACCAAAGGTATTTTTAGCCTGTTTCATGAATCCATGCCTTTCTTGTTAAGAGGTGGCCTATACAGGACACAATTAAAAAGATTAAAAATCCTGAACACACATGCCCATTACTACATAGACTTATAGTTGGCATCACAAATGTTATAAATTGGAAGATACTAATGCACACCTATTGAATATACTTTTTCTTCTGCTAACTTTACAGAGAGAACCCCAACCTAAAAATGTTAAGTTTAATCCTAAATCCTCATGAGATTACAAAAGTATTCATGGAGATTATACACCAAGGAAATAGACTGGGATGGAGGAAAAAAAGAAAAATAGCTTAAGCAGGTAAAGGAGTCATTGGGTTCTATCACCTTAGAGAATCTTACAAAATCTTAGCATGAATTTCAGGCTTTTGACAAAAAGGTTATTTGAAGAGCTATGGAATTACCTACCCTATCTACTGCATTCTTCAGAAAATGGAAACACTGCTAATATGCAGATCCAATGTTTGTGATAGAGTGCAGGAGAAGTTTGGAAGTGTTATGCCTGAGACTGTTATTGTCCTGTTTCCACTACAACTTCAAAGACAGTCAACGCAATTAGGCTCCCATATGTTCTTAAAATAAAAGGGTGAATTAGACAGACTTCTTTCTCAATTTCTTGCATAAACACTATGATTGATTTGGAAGCATTAGCCATAACTGAGTGCTAGATGTGGCTACCATCCCTTACACACCCTCAAATCCACTAAACCATACTAACATAAGGCTAGCACACAGCGCCTTCACTGGGGCACTCGCAACAGCATCGGGAGCACTTCATTGACAGCTGTGATCTTAGAGACACACAAGAATTATTTTTTAGATGGAGTACATCATCTCTCACATGCCACTCCAGCGACACATCTGGCAGTGTCACTGGCCACATCTCTACAGTGGCCTCCAAGCAGTTGCTTCTCATAATCATGTCTCTACCTTGAAACTTTCTATCTTCTTACAAAAGAAATTCACTTCCCACAATTTCAGTGGGAATATTGCAGATCTGTCAGTAAGTACATGGTAAATGTTTTTTTTTTCATAAATCTGCAACCATGACAAATTTCCACTCTCCTAATTAAAAAGAAGTGTTTTTGCTTGAGAATGTTGGAATGCAAAGGTGCTTTCCTGGAAGATATCTTTGAACATTTGACACAGACTAGCTGAATAATAATTATTCAACTACATTCACCAATATGAAGCCATTTTGTGTTGAAATGTTTTTTTCACTGTACAACATTCAAAACCTACTAAATCAACACCAGAATAAAGATTTTACATATTTAGAAAGATACTTGATTTTTACATAAGTCACTTGAGAGGAATTGATTTTCTTGAAAGAGATCAATTATTTATTAGGATTTTACAGACTGTCAAGAATCACATATATCAAGAGATTAAGATACTGTTCATTTATTTCTGAAGTAAACATTTTTTGAAATATGAAGGAAGAAAAATTGAACATAATTTAAACTTCTAGTCTTGGTATCAAGCTAAGGCTGAGTCATAGAATCACTTCGAAGACAGCTGTAATGATATAAAATTTACTGTATACCAGCTGTTCACTGAGAGTGTTCTGTTAAGAAATTGCCCCTTCTAAATATAAATTGTGGTATCCAGTGAAAAACCTGAACTACCTGATGTGGTAGTTTCCCTTCTACTAAGGGGAAATAAGGTTCTACACAACTTCTTCCAGACACAAAAGAGGATACAGAGACTTTGTTTATGAAACGTAGAAAATGTTTTCATGACCTAGTTTAACAACAAATTTGTCTCTTGTCTGAAAGATGCCCTAGATGATGGAAAAAATTTTAAGAAGTTAAAACTAATTTGAAGAAAATAGGAGTATGCATTGAAATTCTGTCAAACGCCCCTCTGCTATAAGTATTAACACAAGTGTACACTAGAAATAAACTCTGTAGACATGAACACTTCAAAACTGTCTTGTTTAATACTTGCATGCCTGCAGAAAATTTTTTAAAAATCGCTTTATTGTAACTTAAAATGAATACCTTTGTTTGCATCAAGTTCTCTCATCAGTATTTAACATTGCAGCTGAATCATGACAAGGGGGGAAAGAGGTGATAGGAAAGGTCAGCACAAAGCAATTAAACCAAAACTCCTTAAAGGGACATGAGATGTGACCACATTGCATTCACAGCAGTAGCTACAGTGTCCTGTACAGAGCAACATAGCTTTAAAAAACCCCTACTTAGTTACAGAAGACTTGCAATATCATTACAGTGCATTGAACAGTCTGTGGAGTTTTCTCCAACTCTGAGCAAATTAGCTGGTGCTGTGCTGCATTTTAATACCAGTTCTCCAGCTAGAGGCAGTTTAAAGATGGCACAATTATCTGTTTTGCAGAAATATTCTCAATCATTTAAGTAAAATACCGAGGCTGCCAAGAAAGACTAAGGGAATTAGGCTTTGCCTCCATTTGCTGTCATACACAGATATCTTTTAAAATGCCAACCTTTATATTTTTAATTGTCCACAAGAACAGTGTTACAAATCCTTAAAAGCAACTATTTTTCTTAATGGAAGACTGTCAAATTAAAGTAGAACAGAATGCAGAAGAAAGCACTGTAGTCCAAAGTAAAAACTGCTGCACTGTGATGCAGGAGCTGCTCCTAGCATTTTCAGTTGTTTACCAGGTGAATTTCAAAAACCACTTTAGTATTAGTTTGCCTGTATTTCCTCAGCTGCGATAACACCAATCTTTCTAAAGAGCTTTAAGACCTGCTATGGAAAACAGCACTGTAGGAAAGCTAAGTATCTTTTAAGATGTTTGTCAGACTTCACCATAAATCCTGAATTTTTCAAAAGTCCTTTAAAAATGCTTCAAATGTGGTTTTATACTTCTCTAATGTTTGTAGGAATCTTTTTTAACATGAAAGGGTCTGAATATATGAGAAAACAAATTCAGCTACAGAGTATACAAAGTGCAATTATATATGTAGTAAATTGGAAAATTAGAGAATGTTTTACAAAGCCCTCTGGCTATAATAATGATGTCTTACTCCTAGACACATATACTTCAAAAGAAAATGTGAAGTTTCATGGTTATGGTTTAGCTTAATAGAGTGAATTTAAAATATTTAAAAGATTTGAATGATTAAATATTATTTTGCAAGACATGATTTTTCACACAGTATGAAAAAATGAATTTAAATCAGAGGCAGATGGTACCCAGTATTCTTACTGAGAAGACTGGTATGTCAGACAATCTAGTGTTTTGTTCTGTTTAAGACAAACAGGGCTTTTCAGGGTCTTTAAAAGCCATTTTATATTGGAAGGGGAGCTAGAAACACAGTGTTCATTTTAAAACATTTATTTACTGTGCTTGCAGCAACCATACACAGAAAGTATGGAGAAAAATTGCATCAGGAGTCTGAAATGTTGTCATGAATGCCAGGTTCAATTAAATACCTTGCCCTTTTATGATCTTTCCTACAGCAATCCATTTAGCTTTTAGACTTCTATTCGTCATCATTTTTTTTTGTAATAAGAACTGCATTCATATTCTTTAATACCGGCAAGGAAATCCTCCTGAAAATCCCCAATTAATCTCTGCAAATATAACCTTATTTCAGAAGCTGTGGCTGGCTCACTAGCTAACTATGACGGAGATGACGACTGACTATACAGTTCTCTAAAAAAACAAAGCAATATTTTTTGAGAAAAGACATTTTCAAGAAACTATCTTACAACATTACATGTCTAGGTAACAAGGCAGTCATTGAGCTTACTGCCTAGAGTCTGATATGATTTAAGGTCATCTGAGTCACCTAAAGATTTCATTCCACATGAAAAATCACATCATTTGAGATTTTATGCCCACCTCTGTTATGAGAGCTAACCTTAGAAAATAAGAGAGTTGAGACTCTGTCAATGCAGCTGTGAAGCTTCCATTTAAAACACTGTTCTTAATCTTCCCACTGCACAGCTCCAGCTTCCAAAACAGGGTGTCAACTCTGTGCCATGCATCCTTTCCTCATTGCTCCAAATTAAGACCCCAAACCATATCATCTGCCTCTTCCTCTCCTACACATTTAATCTTTCCAGAAACTGACTCAAACCCTATGTTTTCTTACACTTACCTAACTTCCCTACCAAGGAAAGCACACCAATAAACAATGCTGCACAGCTGTGTAACATGCTTTATCTAATCCTGAATATAATGTGATGCAAAAACAGCAGTTCAGGTCCGAGATACACTCGTGTATGTCAGTACAATTTTTGTCTATTTAGTGTGCTCTCTCAGGACTAACAGGTACTTACACAGGTCTCTAGATTAATTCTTTCTATTATTTCCTGAATTGCTGGCTTTATCTTCACATGTTCATTGTACAATTCAGAAATACTATGAAGTGGAGACAATACTGACTTTCATAAGACGGTACCAGAAATAATTAATACATGTTTAAGAACCAGATATTGTTACACTACTACTACTAACATTAGTATTAAAGATTACCTAAGTACCTTACAAGACGTTTATTTACTGAATACCAGCTACTTGGGTTTGGATTGAGGGGAATAAAAGACATTTATATGACCACAGAATGATTGCTTGTTTATTTTCAGGTCTCTCTCCTCTGGGTTTTCTAGACTAACATTTTCTTATTCCAATAGTGGCTAAAACTTAACGGAGAAGATCCTTGTGTTGTACCAAAACATGTCATGTGTGTTAACTACCATCTATTCACTTCAGTTTCAAGAGGAGACTGCGACTCCTAGAGGAATACCATCATTAAAGGCTGCACAAACCCAGGGTGGGGTCACTGCACCTTGTACTTCACAAGAACAGGCACTGCTGCTGCAGAACACCAGCCCAAAGAGTTCAGAGACCATCGGTAGACATGCCATGAACTGTAGGACCCCAAACAGCTCCTCAAAACAATTTAAGACATACAGAACACAAAAACAGAGCTTGCACTGCAGTAAATTGGCAGAAAAGATCCAGAATACTTCAGATGTCCTTGGGTCTTTCATCCCCACGGAATTATTTATGTGAAAATACCCAGAGGATCCTCTGCCATGCCTAACATTTATGAAGCTGTTCCTGACTAATCCATATGGTGTAAGCATCTGTCACTTTTCAATACAATATTCATTTCCAGAGTGTCACATTTCCCACAGATAGCATGAATGACTACAAAATAATAATTTTGTGATAATTCTGCTTCTGGGAAAACATGAAATGGTGATAAACTGACATTAATTTTGGCATGTGAAAAGCCTACGGAAGTCAATGGATATATGATACTGACTCAGAACACATTTAAGGACTATATTTCTTAACAGGAACATTTGCTCAAGGAGGTTGTAGCTACGTGGGGGGCAGCCTCTTCTCCCAGGCACCTAGAGACAGGACAAGAGGGAATGGCCTCAAGCTGTGCCAGGGGAGATTAGACATCAGGAAGAATTCCTTCACTGACAGGATGGTTAAGTATTGAAATAGGCTCTCCAGGAAGATGGTGGAGTCACCATCCCTGGAAGTGCTCAAAAAATGACTGGATGAGTCACTTAGTGCTATGGTTTACTGGGCCTGGTAGTGGTTGGTCAAAGGATGGCCTGGATGCTCTTGGAGTTCTTTTACAAACTTAATGGTTCTATGATTGTGAAGACACAAAAGTCTTTCAAAAGCAACTCATGCCATGGAACTGTTCAGAAATAGAATGCATTCTTGTACATCGTTTAAATGCAGTTTATTAAGCTTTTAAATATTGAAAACTAAACAAAGCCATAAATCCAATTTTGTTTGGTATTTACATTTGAGTAGAGACCTTCCTTTTACGTAGTCTGCAAGGGATTAGTCAGTGTTTTCCCCTGCAGTAAGTGCATTCATATTTCTCATTAGCAATCATAAGTATAAAACAGATTTGTCCAGTCTGTATGCAGAAGTGGCTAATAATATGATAAAAAACTCAGAGCAGTAATTTTGCTGTTAATTTATATCCTTGAAATTACTTCTTAAATAGGCTGGATATTTCTTATGTTAATTAATAGTATTTAAAACACTAAATTGTGGAAAAACATTTTATTTTTTTCAAGAAAAAAATTATTTTGACATTTCTTTTCTAGAAAAAGACCAGGTTTATATGTAATTATGCATATGGGTAACTTCATTCGTTCAAACTGACCAGTTTATTTCAGCTTATATATGTGTGAGCAAAGCCACACGGATATGGAAGTGGTACATGTATCGGTGTCTCTCTAAAGACTGTCAACTCTTGATACTAAAATAGCTACAGGGCTGGATTTTCAGTTTAGCTGTAAGTGTAACAGAAGACACACCACTCCCACCACCCCCGTAAAGAAGGGACATTTTATACAAGCAAAAACCAACATCACCACGTACTTTAGCAAAAAGGCAGTTTTCAAATAACAAATTACCTCTCTACACAGTTCTTTGGTAGCAGAGACATGTTGAACAGTGACACGGCTGTTTAACACTCACACACAGCCTGCCTATGCAATAAAAAGTTGTAGACAGCCGCTACCACAATGTTTTATCATTCTGAGGACTGTAAAAGGTAAAAATTTAAAATCTGGGGGCTGTTACACTACAGACCATTGTGATGGTGGAAGATGAGGAAGGAGAAATGGAACCCTCAAGCCCATCATATTTCCCTTCAAGTCCTAGAACTCTATACTAAACAAGTGAGCTAAAAGTATCTGAGTTCCTTATCCACATGTGCGGGAAAGTTATGTTCCATTAATTAATGCTAAAACCTCATTTTATTTTCTTCACCACTAAAAGGAATAAGAAAAGGAATAAAACGTTTCATTTTTCCTTTCAGTGCATATAAGCATCTTCTTTAAATACCTTTTCATTGCCTCAGGAAAGGAAATGTTAGCGTAAGAATTTCAACGATTCTTATTGTATAAACTCAAAACCCCCAAATATTTCTAAATTATAATTACTGTTTTTCATATTACAACACCTGATCCAAGAGTACTTAATCTAGTTAATACTTTTAAGAAACGTACTATGGATATTTCTAATCTTCCACATATTTCAATGTAATTGACCAATGAAATGTTGCTGTAGATTGAACAAAGGTAGTTAAATTTTCAATTTGCAGTAGAACAAATCAGACTGATAAATTTTCTTGAAGTATTGGGCCTACCGTCCTCTTTCTGTTTAATCCAAGAGGAGGAGCAGTTGAGTGTCTTTTTAGCTAACAAGAGCTCAAGAGTGAAAACCATCAGCAGGACTCCTGCAAATATCCTGCCCAGGAACACTGCCTCACAGAGCTACTCATTTTTTGGTTAAGGCTTGATTTGTATGCAAAGAATGTGAATCTCTAACAAGAGTTTGAGATTTTCTGCACATCTTTATGCTTCACATTTTATGTGTGTCTCTCAAAAAGCCACACCACTTGTCATTGCTTCAGCTTTATCTCAGATAAATTCCCCTGTAAGAACAGAGGCTTGTGAAGGCTCATGTCTTCAGATGTGCATCCTTAGTTCTGTGACTTCATCCAATGAGCAGCAGCTCCAGATTCATATTTCTTAGGAGAACCCTCAACATGAAATAGCCCAGATTTTGTCTAGTTCAGGGGAGTTTATTCACCTTTCACTTTGCAAAGCGTGATGGACAGTGCTTTCCTTACAGGAGCATCTGAGACTGGGAGCTCTGGCACAGCACTAACTGCATTCAGGCTAGAAGTGAAGGAGAAAGCATCAGCTGCATCCCAGTCTTGGTATTTTACTGGTTGCTTAGGCAACCAGCTCCACTGTGATGAAAGAAAAAACATGGAAAAAGTAATCTCACTGAATGGGAATCCACTTAATTCAGAATTGGTATCCACTTTAACTAGTTTGATGTTACATAAGATTAGAATCCAGATTTGGTGCATATTTTACATCAACAAAATTGTAAAAGAACCAATAGTAACAACTTACATTATTTTCAAACTGCATTGAATCATTAAGAAAGCTAGATTGTAAATTTGCTTTTCAGAAAAAAATGCTGATATTCAGCAACATCTTCATAACAAGTAAAGTATTAAAATATTTAGGACTAATTTCTGTCACAAATTATGTAATTATGGAAGCCATTCTCTTATTAATGTCACAGGAAGTTTTATGTCAGTAAGAAATAATGGATAAGCTCTTCTGAGCTGAACTATCCATCTGATGTACTAAAGAAAAGCATAGGCTTTATAAAATCACTGTAATCTAAATACTAGTCCTATTGTAACAAATCAAGGTAGTCATAACACAGTCCTGGCACCAGCTCTCATTTTGCTGATATGGTTCTGGTGATGTCTCAACAAAATAAAAAATTCCAGTAATCTACACTTGCGCTTTTAAAATATGAATTAGTAGCGGAATAAAAAATACTAATTATAGCATTAATATTACCTCTCCCCCAGTATTTTAAAAGAAATATTTTCAATAAAGCTATCTCTAATTTTAGCAATCAGTCTATAGCTGTATTTTATAGAGCTTAGTATCTTCCTAGATACTCTAATTTCATTTGAGAAAATGAATGTCATTTGACACAAAAGGAAATATGGTCAGAGTATGTTAAGCCAGGAGAACAATACAAGTAACTGAAGAGCTGACACAGGTTCACAGCCAAGAGCTCAGTATTTAGCATATTGAATTGCATTAGAAAAATAGCAGATGCATGGTCATTACTTGTGTTTCAGAAAAGGGAAAGGGTTCCCTCTAAAGACAGAGAATCAGTGATAAAGATGTTAGGGCAACAGTGATTAGTTCCAGGCAAGGGTCTTAGAATAAGTAATTTTCAAAACATCAAACACAGAAGAAAAAGCTAAATCATAGCAATGAGGCAAATATTGAAGTAGCTGCTCACAGTTCTAATTTTCATATCTTTTCAGTTTAAATGTAAAATTATAAGAATTTGTATTTAACCCAGTTTCTCAGGTACATGCTAAATGTACATACTTGATTTTTTATGTATGATTTCCACTAATAAGAAATCTAACAATAATATGTCACCTACAACAGTGACAGCATTTCATATTTTATACTTAAAGTGGACATGAGCTTATGTCTCTTTTAAGAGAAAACAAGTATTAGTTTACTGGTGTGTCACAGGTTAGCTTACAGTCAAGACTAATTGCTCTACTGTTGGATATAAGCCTTGCATGTTCTCTTTATTTGATATAAATATTCAAGGAGCTAGAATACGTATGCCAGCTTTCCAGAGAAATGTAAATTAATATTTCTGTATTATGTTTTATTTTAAAATATGGTTGTTCTAAGATTCACATCTTTGGCTGCTTTATAAACTGAACTGGATTAATCTCTCCATTTTCCAGGTTTTCCACTAGTATTTTACTGCCAGTCTCAAAAGAAAACAAAACCAGAACAATCTTCTTTAAATAGCACCTTCATTTCTCAATCTCACAAACTGAAAGGCTTGTATTGTTTGCCTTCAAAATGCTGTGCTATGCATACACAGAAATGTATGCAATAATTCTCTTTGCAAAATAATAATAATTCTCCTTGCACAGAAATAAATTAATAACCAGAAGCACAATCATTCATACAACTTCTTTGATCCAAACATCATGAAACACATTTCAACTTCCGCTAACAGGCAGCTACCTCTGAAGATCACAAGGGCGACTATTCAGCAGACTTATGAGCAGCATCACATATTTTTCTGTCATAGAAATTAAACAACATACTTTCCTTGCTTCACATTTTAGATAGACAAAGATGTGACCTATATGGGTGATATTGTGATCAGCTTCTGAATGATGCAGGAGCAGGGAGAGAATTAGTATTAGTCAAAACTGAAGACCTTTTGTTCTTGGTTTGTTTTCCATAAAACGTTGAATCTGTGGAAAACATATCTATGCAGAAGCTTGTACAAATACTTGCTTAACTTAGATGATTCGTTCTCTGCATTGAGTTTATAGATATTTTAATTAAGGAAGTACTTAATTTAGTTTTTTCAATGTAAGTCAAATTCAATAAAGAATGTGCCATTTTTTGTATTACTTAATCCTGATTATTATGCCAATAATACCAAATCAAATCTATCTTTCTGTTCTTTAATCAAGTCAGCATTAGTTGCCTTGCTTCACTCAGATTTCATTAAGCAAATACCAAACACTGGATAACAAAATTATATGCAAAATTTGGGACAAAAAAGTCCACTATTTTAGTCAACAAAATCGTTTAAAATGATACATTCCAATGTTATGGAATTTGAAGAAATGTTTATATTAGACTGGTACTGTGAATTGACTCAAATATTTCAAACACAATAATGAATCCTCTGATTAAAAATATTTTTTAGAAACTATCACTACACCTAAGGATCATAAGAAATCTTGCTTACACTGAAGGAAATGTCTCTGTAACTAAATTAACACTGACAGTTGTTTCATAAGGGCATGGTGTTTTACTGATATTTCCCTGAAGAAAGCTCAGTTTCATGATAATACAGCAAAAACAGGTCAAAATTTCAAAGATGAGAATATTATACCGCAAGTTTTTAATGCAGGGAGAGATCAAATTTCCACCTGCAATTTTTGTGTTCATTTAATCTTCCCTGTAATAAATTACAGTACAATTGGCAGTGATTAGAGTACATTGCAATTTTCTTTTTAAAGATGCAAAAGGAGCTTCATGAACACAGCAACATTTTGAGTATCAATTTAAATTCCTTGGAGTGAATTTTTACCATCTGGGAAATGCTTCACACTTAACTTATTTTCAGTAACTCTTTGCAAAATACCAGGGCAGCACAGTTTTCACCAAACCTTTCTTTATCACAATTCTATAATTCCAATATGCTATCTAATTATATAAAAATATGCAAAATCACACTTGAACTGTAATTGGGACAACTTTTGCATCTGTTTTGCTTATTCAGGCTTTGAGATTCAAACAGCTTTGGTAAATACTTAATTGGAAAGGTACATTTCGATTGTTTATCACACTTTTCAGAAGAGTCTTCACATTTACTGTGCATCTTTGGGTTCAGAAAGAGGTTCAAAGTCACCAAAAGATAGTATCAAAAGTGAATGTTCTATAAACTTTCATTTCCCGAACACTACACTACATACCATTAAACAATGTAAACAGCTTTCAAATTTTGTATAAGTATCTTCTAGCCTATTACATGTCCCCATACATGGTATTCCACAGCATTTACAAGTACATCCAGTTTACTCTTTCCAGAACTTTGGACACTCAGAAGAGAATGTCACATTAATTTCTATATGTTTAATATGCTTGTTCTCAATTTTAGATTTTATATTATCAACAAAATTCACTCATGTTTTATGTAGACAAAAGCTCCAGTGATAGATCCTTAAAAGGAAATGTGTCCTCCCAACCCCAAGATGAGAAGGGATTGTGGGATTTGCACTAGATCTGGCAAGGTTGTGAACAGAATGGTGGCAAAATTAATAGCTTCAGAGATCCAATTTAGGCACTGAAAACTCTAGAACTGTATCTAGCATGATTCACAGATCCTGTCCTTAGTGATAACATGTCCTGCATTCACTTTATATGAAATCTCCTTATAAACCATACTAACACAGGCAGATACAATTGACCTTGAATACCTCAGCAACAGGAATGATGACAAAGAGCTTCATTGTGATGATCTCATAATAATTAGGAGTTAAGGGTTATGCAGAAAATTGGTAGGCAAATGTTCTGAAAACCAGATAGTAGTAATGTGACTATAGCTGTGATGGTCTGAACTAGATATCTTTTTCTATGATTTTCTATTTATATACTGCTCTGAATCTACACCCGGCCAGACTGTGTACTGTTCCTGATCTTCTGTGGATGTGTGAAAGCCTGCCACAAGACCTTACCCCAGCTAGCAAGACAGCTGTTCAAGAACACCAGACAGAAACCCTCCCTGAACTCCTTTCATGCTACTGAAGAGATAAACCAATCCTCTTTCCTTTTGGCATGTTATACCTTACACATCTTAGAAAAGGAGGCAAAGAGGTAACAAGTTTAAACTATTTTGCATGAACTTGTACTTTTAAGAAAAAGTAAAAAATACTAAACACAGAGCAATTTTTTCTAACACCTCCATGCTTTTCTAATAACCACTTATTCAACGGGATTCAAGTAAACTTTTACATTAGCACAACACACAGTGGACAACAGACCTTCCTCTTCCTCTTATTTATCAGAGCAGATTGTGCCCAACAGAGACTGAAATCTCTGATGTATCTCCATGAGAAAAGCTTGTTGACTCTGTGCCACAATTTAGCCCATAAAGTTGTCTGAATGCTAAGTGTTCAACTTAGAATGCTAAATGTTTAACTTAAAATTAGAAGTTACATATTATTCTATTTTTAAAAATGATATTTTTCCTGAGCAGAGATTGACTTCACATCTGAGGAAGCCACAGAAAATGAGTTATTTCATCTATGGGCAGAAATAATTTTGCTTCTGGCATATACTTCAAAGCAATTTTTAGAATCTGAAACAGAAATAAGTGATGTACTGTGCTAAAATGCCCCAAATTGATTGCTAGCCTTAGAAAAACAGGAAGCATGCAGATTTAAATGCTTTTTTAGAGCACAGAATAATCCCAAATCTTGTCAGTTAAGTGTGCCAGTCCAATTCAAATTTGGTTGAAATCACTGTTCAGTCCTATCCAGCACATGCTCTTCAGAATTTAGATTTAGTTCAGAATGATATCCCACTGGCTTTGAACTAATGTATTTGCGGCCAGTGTTTTTAGAAAGCAAAGGCTCTTTAGTAATTTTTAATGTTTGGAGTCTGATTCTATCTGAAATCTGCTAAACTGAGTAAGAATACTTCCACTAATACCAATAAGCTTTGGATCAGGCCCATAGAGAATTTTAACTGATAACTAGCATTTTAAACAGATTTTCCTACTGAATTGCATATATTGCTAGTATCAAATACTCTATGGCATCTTCTAAAAGTAGTTGTAACTATAGGTATCTTAAAAAATATTTTATTTTGCAAAATACATTTGCACATTTTGGTCTATACAGTGACTTCAAAGAGTAATATGGAATATGTAACTTCAGCATATAATTAAAATTTATTTATTTTTATTCATTTAAATTTATTATTATTCTATATTATTATTAAGATTCATTATTATTATTCATTTAAATTTCATTTATTTAGGTGATGAAGAATGGTAGCATGCAGAACAGCTTGCTATATTCATTAAAAAACAGGTACCTGAAAGAAGGATTTTAAAGCATAGATGAGAATTAGCAATCAAGTTGTTGACTATTTGTTTCCTCTTTCTCTTCTCTCTCCTGCTTTTGACACATCTAGTTCCTTTTTCTTGTTCTCTTTCTCACAGTTTTGACAGGTTTTTTAAGTCAGAATATAAAATACTTCTACATTTCTCATCAGATTTAGTATAATCATATTATTGACATTTACTTAAGAGAACTACTGGGCCTACTGCCTTATCTTTAGCTTATTTCAATCGTAGTTCTTAAGTTCCCAGGAGAGGAGTGGCATAAGGAATGCTAAGAGTTACATTTCTATTACATGAAGAATTATCTGCTTAGAAACTCTTTTTTTTTTTTTTTTTTTTTTGTAGCCTCACTGTCATTATCTTGCATTATCAGATTTAGAACTAAGAGAACTAAAAGCTGGGAAACACAGTTAACGTATTTTTACTATTTTGTGTATTTTTTTCCCCAATACTACTTTAATGACAGTAGCTAGCAGTCAATTCTATAAGCTTAATTTGCTTACGTGTATGATGCTAAATGCACAAGATCTGCTGTCTGTGATGCCGAGACAGAATTTAACTATACCCAGAGTGATGGGAGGGTTTTTCTTTGTTCGGCACTACTGCAGCTCGGTATCAGTATCTGAATGTGGTGTCTGGAAGCCTGCATGGCCGTACTGGTTGTGACACAGAAGAACGGAACAGAAGCAGAGTGCATATCCAGTAACCAACCTTGGTTTCCAAGTGCTGAGAAGAGTGCATATAGCTCCCATGAAAAGAAATAAAGCTCTTATAAGGAAAACACAACATGACATCTAATTATAATGAGAAGTTTAAAAATTATTCAAGACATAGTAATTTATTATCCTTTAAATCCCAAATGGTGAATAAAGGCAACAACTATATGACACTTCCTAAAGTAACTGTGCTGATTATTTATGTAGCTGATATAAGTATTTAAGGCAACTCAGTATCATCCTTGGCAGAGTAGTTTAGAGTAGTTTAGAACAAAATATACGACATTATTAAACTCAAAGTGTGCAATTTAAAAATAAAAAAAAATATGCATTAAGAGTGTTTACTCCATCAAGATTCCAGGTAAGTACCATCATGAGATATTCTTGCTTCGATTTTCTGTGTACTTCATTTTGTGATAGTGGTTTGCTTTCACTGACAGAGAAAAAATGTTTCCCCATGGCTACTGTTGCTATAGGTGATGTTTCAATTGCTGCCTTACTGTGAAAGAATGTTCTTGAGGGAAGGAATATATCAGTTCAGAATTTTCTGAAATCCTAAAATAATCGTGTGTGATTATTTCTAAAAATAATGATTAAGACACATTATGACACTTGATTGAAATTTGAAAAAAGTCTGTTCCAAAATTTTTCTACAAAATTAAATGAGGCACTTAGTACCATGGTACTGCTCACCTTATCTTTAATTGATATTGGTGATATTTCCATTTCCCCACCATTTTTAAAGTGTAGCTACCTGATAAAAGGCAGCACGTCACTTGAGCATCAACGCTCTTGTTGTACCTTATCAAGGGTTTACTCTTAGCGTTCCTACATGGATAGTAATCAACAGTACTCCATCTCTATTTCACTGTCAAGTAGATAAATTCAACATTAGCCGAAGATAAAGGCATGAAGATGCAGCAGATGAGGGTTGGCTACTCGTTAAACCACCCAAGCATAGCTGCCTAACTTCTCTCAGCAACTCTAAGGAACGCACTGTCCAAGGAGAACGTCCCCTGACAACATGTAGACACACCACGTAGGCAGACACGGGCTGTCAGTTCCATGGGCTTGGAATTACATCATCGAGGGCTTTTTTGCCTACAGGAATTACTAGAGTATGGTAATCTCTGAAGGGGAGTACATCACTCAGGGAAAGAAAAGATGGACGGGCCATATATCATTTTACAATATGAAAAGAAAAATGTGATGAATATTTATTATTCTGCGGTCATGATATAAATCTACTTCCTAGGTCCCAAAAAAACTTAGGGGAGAATAGTCCACGCAGGAGATGCTGCTCAGAGAAATAACGTCTGTTTTTAACTTTGTGAAAAATGCCTGGTAATACTGGGAAAAACAGTCTTCCCTATTCCTTGAATCTGGATTTTCAGCACTGTTTTTCTTCTTTTCTGTTGTTATTCAGTTTTTTTCTTTTTTAGTGTCTCCTTTCTCTTGCCTATGAAGATGGCATAGAACACCTTCCAGAGGAGGAGGGAGGGGAGGGCAATTTTGAGTATCATCTCACTTTTTCTGGGGAATATGAGCTAGCTAGAAAGCAGGTAGGGGTTATTCTAATTGCTTGAATAGACAGAAAGAGATTCAAATAATTGAATATTTATGGTTTTAACATTTAATTCCTGGAATTGTTCCCAGAAAAGAAAAGCAAAACAATAAGCTTGATTATACAAAACCTGTATCTCATAGTCAGGCTTTCTGATATTTGACATGGTAAAAGGGACAATTAGAGCTTTTTCTGCAGTTGAAATATTCAGAACCTCTCATTTCTCATTGTTTTAATTCTCCTTATTTTTTCAGGGTTAATAGGAGCTCATTTGTACTGAAGGCTTACAGGTGCATCAGCGTTAGTGTTTTAGTTTGGCTGGGAAATCTCCCTACAGTTCCTATTTATGGTGGTTTTGTTCACATCCTGGAGCAATCTTGAAGTGCATGAACTGTCTTCCTTCTGGCTAAAATTAAATGGGAAGGTGGGCTCAAATGTGAGTGCTATGCCTTTGTTTACTTTTTGTTCCATCATTTTCAAGGTGCTATTAAACATTTGAAGCCAGTATTTTAAGATCCAGCAAGTATATGATACACAGGATTCATCTGAAGGATACCTGGTTTTTACTTTTGCCTTGGTAGAAGCAATATTAAACTGCCTATCAGAGGACTGCTCTGGAGGCAGAAGTTGGCTGTTCATAATTGAAATCCATTTATAAGAAACAAAAATCCCCAATGACAACCATATGGTCCTCCTACCAAAACTAGAAATGAAAAAAAATTAACCTTTAATAATTTGTTATTGAATTCTTTCTATTGAAATATTGAATTATTATTCAATTATTGTATCGGTTTATAGTATTCTATGGAATCCAGTGAACACTAAAACTGAAAAAAACTACATCTACCTTTCTCCTGATTAAAATTCATGTAAATTAAGCATAACCGTATAACAGAATATACTGATTGGGAAGGGGCCCACAAGGAACATCGAGTCCGATGTCTGGCCCTGCACAGGACATCCCCAGGAGTCCCACCACGTGCCTGAGAGCATTGTCCAAACACTTCTTGAACTCTGTCAGGCTTAGTGCTGTGACCACTTCCCTGGGGAGCCTGTTCCAGTGCCCAGCCACCCTCTGGGTGAAACATCTTTTCCTGATATCCAACCTAACCCATTCCTGACTCAACTTCAGGCCATTCCCTCGGGTCCTGTCACTGGTCACCACAGGGAGGTAACACTACAGCTCTCAAGTATGCATATGTATATATATATATGTATGTAACTGATATCTTGACAGCTTAATAAATGCTCAGGGAGCATTATACTTGAAGAAAAACTTAACTTTAAATTTTAAGAATCAGGCATACTGGGCCCCAGAGATGTATTTAAGCTAAACCTGATTTTTAACTAAAATTGTATCAAAATGGTGATGATGAAATTATTTTTTGCCTGTATTTGGGTTTTCACATATGGCTTGAGGTTTTGCATGGAGATTTTTCTTTCTTGACAAGGAAACATCTTGCAAACAATTGCACAAGGACATACTTCTCTACAGTCACTTAAAGCCTGACTTAGGCCAAAAACACAGATTCCATTATCAAAGCTACAAGCTACCTGATACATTATCAGAGACTGCAAAAAGCATATTGTTATTGTTATTGATCATCAGAAGTGTGACACAAACTCCTTGGTTGGACTATGGGAAGTCTACGTGGTCTTTTTGATGACATGAGATGTGTGTTACCTCTACCATTGACAAAACGGATTATGGGGAGGAAGAATTAGAGAGAATCTTGCCATTCTATATGTCTGGAGGCACCAGTTCTTAAATATTTTCTTTAGAACTAAAATTCATAGGAGACACGTAATATTATTCCTTGTGAGCTGTATAAGATTAATCCAGAGTTCTTAACAGGGCACTTCAGCATGACTTCAATATTAATAAAGAACACACATAATGCCAATGCAGAGTAAGTCTTCAACGTTTTCTTTCTTGGAAATACACAAGCAGTAAATGGCTGCTAATGAGACCTACAAAACATCAATAAAATAAGGGAGAATAACACTTTCCTTTTAAATTATTTAACAAAGGTCTTCCTTTGATATAAGAAAAATAAGCATAACTGAAAAAAAAAGTCATGAGATTAGCTCAGTTGGCTATGGGCCATTCACTTAAGATTTGAACTCAATGATCCTTGTGGGTCCCTTCCAGCTCAGAATATTCTGTGATTCTGTGATTAGAAAATTATTGTGTGTCTCAGGAAATGAGAAACTTTGTTCTATGAACAGTGCTGCTGAAATGCAGAAAACTGGCATCAGTTGGTGTCACAATCTGCTAGTGTGGACCTGTGCAGTTGGTGTCACAATCTACAAGTCACACAAATGAAAGCTTTATAACATAAACAACGGACCCGCTTTTCAGGGTTTTGAATTTTGAAATGACTGGAAAAAAAAAGATGGAACTCCCAAATGGCGATTAGATAATTGCAAAAATTCCTTTAGGGAATAAAATTGCATATGGGTTCCATAGGGAATGGATAAATCCATAGAACATAAATCTAGTGAGGTTACATAAAACACAGAAAACATCCAGGAGGTACCTGGGCTTAGGAGGACCTTGGGCTGCAAACAGTTGAAGGCTCTAACAACATTCTGAAGAGGTGTCACTATGCATTTGTTTTTCAATTACACATTTCCCAAAGGCATTCATAATTTTTCAAATATGGCACAGGGCAGATAAAACTGTACTCTTACTCAGACTAACCATTTTATTTTACGGCCTTCTGTTTTTGCTAAACTTATGAGAACTTATTCATTTTGGTATCTGACAGTTCTGACATATTTTCAGAGTACAGCTTTGTATCTTCCCTAGACATGGCCATCTGCCTCTAGCTTCTTCAAATGAGTAAGTCCAAACTCCCAGTGAATCCTCTGCATAACTTTAAGCAGATAACCAATCTCTCTATGCAAAAATATGAAATGGAAAAAAAATCCTTTCAATTTATTCAACTTTATAGTTAAAGGTCTATTACAATTATAAATATGAATTGAAAAGTCATATATAGAACTTGTATGATCAAGTGCTCAATTAGGTATAACATACAGGGTTTCCATGGATTTTCAAAGAAATTTTGAGAGTTTCAATGTTATTATATATTGAATTTGTACAATCAGTATATTGTAGAATGTAGAAATGTTCCCAAAACAAGGAATAATTTTAGGCTTTTTTAACTTGACAGTATCTTTTAAAATTCTTGTTTAATTACAAATCAAACTAGCCACTGTATGGAAGTTATTCAAAAACATAGCAAAAGCCATACATAAATATTTAATCTTGGTTTACAGTAAGATCTACTCAATCATTCTGAAACCATTCGTGAAATTGTCTCAGATTTATTGACTGATTCTGGCTGAAAAAAGGGCTTTCAAGGCTGGAATCAAAATTCTGGCACTCATAGAATCATCTCCATTTTAGAAAAAAAGAGAGTGACTCTTCCAGAATGAGGGAGACTAGTGTTTCATTTTCTCCTTTCACTAAACAGCATCAACTTTTCATCTTCCTCAAAAACACTACTACCAGAAATGTACTCTGGTATGTGTCACGTTTACGTTGTTCAACCAGAGCTGTTTACAAAATACTTAGTTAATTAGCTAATGAGTAAGACTCACTCTACCCTAGTAGTTGGATATTCCCCAAAGGTAAAGAAAACTTGTTTTCCCAACCCCACTTTTTTTATACAGCATAAAGAGAGAGATTTATTATACCAAATGATATTAGCATTACAATTGAACAGAAAGGAACAGAAAAGAGAGAAAGAGATCTAGTGAGTTGCATGCAAGAAAGAGAAACAAAAACTGTCATTTCAGAATGGCCTCAGGAGAGAAGAAAACAGATAAATTTTTTTGTTACTGGCTGGTATGTAATACAGAGAGCTTTTTGTTTTTCTTAAAACTGGACACCACTAAGTATGCTCAGAGGACTAAAAGTTCTTGAAAAAAAAACCAGGCACATTTTTGACATTTCCTTCAGTTCTAATACCTCACATAGGGCTTGGAAATATAGATGGTGAGTAGAAAGCTTTCTAAAAGATATAAAGGAGAAGAAGCAGAAAAGTGATTAAATATGAATAAAAGGACATGACACAAGAAAAGAAAAATACATTGAAATGTAAGATAGAATACTCTAAATAATGTTACAATCAGATTAAATGCATTCATATTGAAAGAAAACTGTACTGTGCAGACACTACTGTGAGGAAGTGGAGACTGAAACATCCTAGTGCTCTATGCCCATTGCCTTCACCTTGCAATAGCAATGCTGACTGATGAAGTGGTGAAGGTTTCACGAGCATCCCTCCACAGCTTGGTCAATGTTTGTACAAAATGTACAATGGAAAGATGAGGGAATAATAGAAGGTGTGGTGACAGCCTAAAGACTAAAACAACCTGCCTCTGCAAATGGTCCTACTGCAAGTTAAGGAGTTATTTTGCTGACAGCTCAGTAAAAAAAACCAAAGCAAAACAGCACAACAAAGAGCTGACTAAGACGACAATCAGATAAATATGAGTATTGTCTATAGCTACTGTGTTTCTAGAAATGGCTAAGAATTGTAAATGACACATTACAGATTTTTTTTTTTTTTGACCTGACATGTCAGGATAGTTATTACAACTGGGAATATCTACATTAAATATAGATAAATAAAATTTTTAATTGTGTTGCTTCTAACAACTGCATTCATAACCTGTTCCTCAAAAAAGGTCCTTAGAAAGTCTTTATCGATTTAATATGGTAATATCTGTTGTTCCTTCAGGAAAACATTTTATAATGTGCTGAAGCACTTAACTGTGCTGACAGATGTATGCAACTAAATGAAGTGTAAAAGATTTTAATAGTGCAAATAGACATGCATACAACCACACATACATTACAGTAAGCTCTACATTATGCCTACTTCAAAGACAAAAAAAGATTCAGAGAAATAGTTAACACCTGAACCTGATAGTAGTGTAACATACAGCGTTCCTAGAGATCCTGAGGGAAATCTTACCCCATTTTAGGGCAGTCTCTAAAATTCTAATCTCCAGCATCATCACACCATTGCTGTATTTCCTACCTTCCTGCTTGCCAGACTGAAGCCTAAGAATACAGTCTTTCAAAATTAGTAAACATATCCCAAATATTACAAGGGATTTTTTCCCCCCTGTATTGTCAACTATTGCTAACTGGCTTTATTAACTGTAAGCAAATAATGTGGGGGAAAAGAGCAAATCCTGTGAAGGATAGCCATTTGAATAAAAGACAAGCAGGCACATGGCTCAACACATGCCTTTCCACATGTGGTCAGATGGTTCAGAATTTGATTTGAAAAGAGATAAGCTGTTCATGTCATTTCTTGTTTGATTAACACATCCAATGCTATATCTGACAACAGGGATTCGAGACCCATCTGCAGTTCTATTCCCTCAATATGCTTGCTACAAATTGTTTTATTTTCATATTAGTTTACCATTTCTTAGCAATCAGAATGTTCACACAGTGAGTGACACGTGAGACAGTATGTTTGGAGAGCAGGTTCATATGAACTCCTAAGTGGGTTTAGCCCAGATAATTCACTTAAGCCTGAGAAAAGACTGAATGACAACACTGCAAAGGCATTACTGAAGGGCTAGGTAACACTGTCGTGAACTTTAAGCTGGAATAATATAGCTAACTCCAAGAAGATTACTTTTTAGTTCAGATGGCAGGGACGCAGCATATCCAATGTTTCATGCAAGCACTAGCACAGACCATTTTCTTGCAAAAAGGTACACTGTTTTTGACTGGAACAGGAACTGGTTTCAACCACAGCTGTCCAAGTGTTGCCTCACAAGACCTTTTTGCCAACACATTTTTGGACATGTTGACATAAAACTACAATGAGCTTCATGAAGTATGCTGCTTTGAAACTGGACTGTGCAAAGACAAACAGTTAGAAAAGAGAAGTTTATAATATTAATCAATGCTACATTTCTCTTTTCCTGTGGGACAGACTCTATCTTGCCTTGGATAACTGTGCAAAGGCTGGAATTACAAGCAACAAAAGGAAGGGCAAGAAAGGCAACATAAGGAGACCTGAACATCTGCTGGACAAGTTAATTAGAACAAAAAATAAATTGTATGAGACAGTGGTGAATATGATCCCCAGTAGCAGTTCCTGGAACAGCTCTACTATGCCTTACTAATTGCACTCAGTTGAACTTAGCTATAAATTGAAGTGAAAAATCTTTACAGATGAAAATGTTCAAACTAACCTGTTCTGAAGAATGCCTTGGCAAAATTTGTTGCATTGTAATCAAGATGGTGAAGAAAATTAAAAGCCAGAGAAAAGAGGGTTTGAATTTGACCTTCTGAAGCATTTCATCTGGAAAAGAGTTCTCAATAAATGACAGGTTGGTACAGACTGGTAATACCAGTTTTTTCAGATATTCCCTCACTGGAGGTACAGTTGTACTATAAAGGAGATGGGAATACTTTACGTACCAGAATTTGATGACTATTCTTATTTCCTTACAAGCCAATATTTCGTCCTTCTTCCGTCACTGGAAAACCATGCATTCTTTTAATAATTAGTGAGGTATTGTTAACAGTGTACCATGCACTTGCATACAGCACACCAAAAAAGTATGCTCTGGCAATAAAAGTTATTTTCCTCTTCTTTGTATTCCTTTAATTCCATATTTAACTTATAATATTTTCAAAACTTTTTACAGTTGAAGAAACAAGGCTTGAAGAGTCTACAAAGACATCACGGTTTGCTTTTTTCATATCAGCTCTTAATAAATGAGATATTTGAATGAGAAAGTAATGTTGACAAATATGTGACCTACTTCAAATATTGGCTTTGCTACTGTCACATAAAGTAACATTCCTGCAGCAGAAAAAAATTTGACTGTGTCTAGGAATGCAACATAGTCAAGAATTTTAGAGCAGATATCTGAAACAAGTTTCTAATTCTAATATGCGGAATTTTGTCATTCTCTCAAAAGAGAAAGGCAAACCTGCAAGCTTTAAGAGTAGGGCTGCTTTTGCTTCAGAAATAGGGCTTGTGAGACAGAACAATTTCATCAGATATTTACTGTAAAGAAAGATCTGAAGACACTTCTAGAAAAAATCTAAGGTGTGACTCAAATATTACTTTTTAATTGTGGAAGAGAAAATATTAGCCCACACATTAAAGATTACATTCTTGAATTGTACATTCTGGGCTGTTTCAAGGAAAACTGTAGCCTTCTGAGATGAATTAAATAATGTTTCTCACAGTCAGAGAACAAGGCATGTAAAAGGAATAACAGGTACATTAAGGTCCTACAGTGGAGCCAGACTTTCTAAGAGAGAAACTCAGTAAATACTTCTCAGTACCACAACTAGATGAGAGAAAAACTGTATCCTCTTTTACAATGAATGTATACTGAACTTAATGAAAAATAAAGATTTTCATGGACTGAAAATTAAGATTGTAATGAGATTACCTTCAGACATCTGCTGACATTTTTGCTGCATACATACATCTGAGTACAGACCTATTTTGTGACCTGAAACAGAACAAGAATCTCTGCAGAACTGTCTTTTTAATTTCACGGCCCAATTATACTCAGTACAAGAAGGCATAATGAAATTACATGGGTTAGAAAAAGATCCATTATTCTGACTAATCACGCAAAAATGAAAAAGAAAATCATCCAGAGTGACAATTTCATGTGCAAGTGTTGATTGTGTCATGCTGATGTTACCAAAATGGCCACAATTTTGTCGCCTTCAATCTTTAAGATTTATAGCTTCAAGAGAACTTGAGGGATGTATATAAGAAGGCATAGAGATCTATGTTAGCAAGGCATCTCCCTGAAAGCCCAGGCTGCCCTCTCCTGGAGTGAGCTTTCTTGCACATCTAGTGGTCTTCATGGTCAAAGTTACATGAGGAAGAGCTGCCAAACAAAACACTCACCTGATTATCAGGTGTCTAAGTTTTCATTTGTGTTATCTTACAGAACATCTATTAAACATATATTCAGATGATCAAGAAAATTACACATATCCTGCCATGACAGTTACATACAGTAATGACTCTCCGGTGCAATGAAGTGGTCTCACTTTTAGAATAGAAGCTTTCTATACTAGTATACATAGTAGCTGACACTACAGTGACGCACTGGCCTCCAGCTTGAGGTGAAATGCAGTGCTATAAAAGCATGACCATTCACTCTGAATTCGAGATGCTTCTGTGAAGTCAAGAATCTTGCTGCAGATAAAGCCTTGAAAACAGAGAACAGGTCATGCCAAAGCTGCATTAACATAGTTTGCTCTACACATATTGGAGAGAAGAGTTTCCATCAACTTGTTGCAGGTTCTTCCACCAGTTCAAGTTCAAAACAAAGAACTGAACCTTTATCCTTACATCAGGCAACCTGATATTAAGGTATCTCCTGCCATCCATGCATGCAACATACATGGTTTTGCTTGCTCTACAAGGCCATCTGATGCCAAAACTAAAGCACATACTTACCAACATATGTGGCCTGTTCTCCAGCTAATTAATCAGAAATTAATCAGAAATGCTGTCATATGTTGTCATACAGTGCTGTGGAAGAGCTCAGTGTTTTTCTACTTGGTAGAAACACACTTCTCATAAATTGGGACCCCTGTTTGAAATCAGGGGATGTAGGGAATTAGCAAACACCTAAAAATGTGATCCCCAAACACAAAAAGGAATTTCCTCTAAGCCATCAACAAGGGATTGATTCTTCTTTGGTAGCAGACTACTGAGGTAAAGGTAAAAATATGAAGATTTTACAACTAGAATAATTATTTTGTTGTATTCATCTCTCACTTTTATCTGAATGATAATGAATCATTGCAAGTTTCCTGAAGAAAACATAAAAATCACTGAAATTGAGTAGGGAAATTCTAATGCCTTAATTAGATGGCAGTTTCTGATTTTAAAATCCTGTAAAAAGCATTTTGGTGGTTTCACTCAAATGTGCACAAATCCTCAATTATTATTAAAATAAACATTCTTTTAAGATGCAGATCTTCCATAAATTTTCAGAAGATTATATTTAGGATATGAACGAATTGTGACTGTTGTCACTGTAGATCTGGAAAATGAACAAGGAACCCTCCAGTGAAACAACAGCTAGCTAAAGCAGGCAAAAGTTGTAGCAGAACACAACACTGTTTCTACTGCTCCTTGCTGACCATTCTTCTTCAAGGTTCAGCTTTAAACATTCTAAATAAGAAACAAGCCTCAATTTTGATCCATTTTAATCTATTCTTTCCAGATTTTGTTATTCTCTTTCCACATTAGTACTCCTTGTCTCTTGCAGAGTTATAGTGTATCATCTATCATGGAAGAGTCGAAAAGAACTAAATGATCAAAATAAAATATTGGGTTTTTTCATTCATTTTCATTTTCATTGGGTTTCAGGCTTATATTGTGTCTAATATGTAATCCTATATATTATGTAAATAATTCTAGCATACCAGCTGAGAATGGAGGGTGGAATTGTACTTTTACTATAATTATTTCATTTACTAATGGTAACTTAATGATTTACTGATGGTAAAATGTACTCCTGAAAAACTTGTAGAAGATGCCCTGAACTTCAGTCATTTTGCCTGTCATTTCTTCTTAGCTTTCTAGACAGAGATAAGAGGAAATTCTGCTTTCACTCAGTCCATAAATCAAATCATCCACAGATTAGAAATATAAAATTCTAATAAGCATGAGATTATAGTTCCAATTGCAGGCAAAATTAAATGTAGTAATTAGAAGTTACTGAGTGTAGTCCATTGCCAATTTAACCAAAGATAAGAGTAAAGCGAATCCAGAAACTATGAAGAACTTTCACAGAACTGTGCAAAAGCAGAAATCTGGAGAAGGTAATTACCTAATGCCAGTAAAGGTTCTTTCTGTTTCCTTATTTTTGTTTTTAGACATCAAGAAATATTTAGTATCATTCAACTACCCAGAATAAAATTGTGATTCCTGAAGAAAATTTACAGTAGAAAAAAACAATAACAACAAAACCCACCCAAAATCTAAAGAATCAAATTACTGCAGAGCTAGGAATAAAAGACACCATTCAAATTCATTATTTGCAGTTAAGTTTGAAAATATTTTCTATGTCCATGATATAAGCATATTCTTTTAGTTTCAAAGATAATGATACACATTATTTTTTATTATATTATAGTCCCAAAAACCAACATGAGTAATTTCTGTTCATTTTAACTCCCTCTTCATCAAAGAAAATAGGATTTCTCACTCTTATTTCATAACAGTTCCCTAACAATACAGTTTTCTATTGATCTAGCTATGAAATTAATTAATTTTTTTATCATTTAAAAGCAATACTTTTCAGAATTTTCTAACCCTACCAACTAGGAATGAAGAGGATTCATCTCATTTCAAGATCAATGCTACGGAAGCCAATTGATATGTTTGTACCGAATACCAACGTTTGTATTATTTTTATTTTAGAGTCATCTACTTCTATTTATATTTTAAACACAATATCCCTTTAAAGCTTGGCCTGCAGATCCCATAAACTAGCTATCAAAGATATTTGTTTCAATAAATCAGCTTTCCCAAATACTATTCTCTTCTGCTAGAAGTTTAGCCTAAATAAAGCAAGTTGCATACGAAATTTGAAGGAACAAAGCTAAATGCTTGGTTTACTGACAATTTCCCACTCCTGTAGTTTTGATCTGTGAAGAAGAAAATACTTTAATCCTTTTTAAAGCATTTTCATTATGTAAATCTCTATTTACAGATAAAACCTTCACTGTTACAATCACACTATCACTCTATTCAACTCTTATCATCAGAGTAAATACACTGAAGTTTTGCTTTAATGAATTTCTGCTGCAGAAACAATCGCAGGTTTCTTAGAAATCTTCCCTTCCTCATCTTTACCAGGGGTTACGTAATGATTTCTAATTACATTTTTTCACCTTAAAATTCTTATTAAAACATAATGATCACACCATGATGAAAGTAGATGGTACAAATCATCACAATTTCAAAAGCTACAATACTTGAATTCTAGGCAAGTCTGGAAAAAAAAAGTTTTGTTTATTTAAAATACAATATTCAGGAAAACAAAGTATGTTTTAATAATATTGTCAATGAAATATCAGAATCCCTTGTGGAGTACTAAGAAAAAAAATCAGGAATAATTCTGTGTATATATAATAAATGTATTTTACTACCAAAGGCAACAGCAATTCCAGCTTAAACTCAAAGACCTATAGTTTTATAAAGCTTTGTTGACAGGCAAAGTAAGCTTTTTTTTTCTATACCTGGAAGTTCTTTCTCTTCAAGACTGTATTCCAGAGATCCAAGGGAATACTTAGCTGGACTGATTGCAGGAGTGGAAATAAAACTTGCACAGCCAATGGATGAGTTGATTTCGAAATAATTGTGGCTGTGATTCATTCGGTGAAATTCCAGAGAAGATACTATGGATGTACGTTGCTTGGGCTACAAGAAAAATAGAAGTTTGGCATGAAAAATACAGACTTTTTGTATAGTTTTCATCACTCGATATTTAATAAACCTATCTAGGGTTTCTCTCTTTTTACTGTTTTTATTTGGCTCGAAGGTTATACTAGTAAAGATCATTTCATATGACAAGCTCTGCTATGTAGAGATAATTTCCTTCCAAAATCTAGATTAATCTGTATTAGAAAAAATGCATGTCTTCATTCTAATCAATTTAATTCAACATAAAATAGGCTTTAACAGTCTTGCATATAATAATTGCAATCATCTTGTGATAAGAAAGGGAGCTCTTCACCAGCTGCATTGCTGGGTACATCTTGCAAAACAATTAGAGTGCTGATGCCTGTATAATGAAATTTACTAAATAATACCAAGTGCCCACCACTCAAAAGCAACCCAGTGCTGTTTATTTAATTTATGAATATGCCTTAAATATTCAAAGACTGAAATGTCTAGAAGCTTAGGGGAAAAGTATCAGCTTCAAAAATATACATGAAAATCAAACTTTCTGCATGAGTTTTCATGGAACAGTTAAAAAACTTGGTACTGTATCAAATATTTACTTTTGAAGCAAACCTCTGAGCAGACCCCACATAATGGTTGTATTTTGGATTGCAGAGCAGCTTCAGATCATGAGTAATTCATTTCTTTTGGCTGGATCTACACCATCAGGTGTAGAAATTAAATCTATACAGTGTGATCATCAGGTCAGCAACAACTTTTTCACTGCACAGACTTGTTCCCATTGCACTGCACTACTTACGAGTACAGACATAACCTTGGTGCTCGACATCATGGGTTACAAGCCACAGACCACAGCTGGTTTGCAGTGTCATGCTAAATAGTCTGTTGCAGAACTCATTTGGTTCCATACCGAAAATACCCTAACCCCACGACACTCCTTGCTGCATCAAGATGAAAGACCTGAAACATTAAACATCTCCAAAACAGAGGAGGCCCTTCATCCAGGTTTACAGCTGTCTGGACATTTATTTCACAATAGCAAAAAACATCTCAGGAACTGCTGCTTTCGATAACAAAAATAGAAAAAAGAGAGTAAAATGTGCTATATCTCTTCTTGTCGTGCATGTCAGGCTTAACAGGTCAGAATATTTGTAAGGGTCAAGAATTTGCTCCTTATCAGTGTCAAGACCAAATTATTGGCTTTGGGAGCAATAAGGTCTTCCTTGGACCATGAAGCTATTAACCATCCCTTACTTAAAACTACCTTTTAAAATACAGTCTACCTCAGTGGAATAATTTTCAAATTTGTTTTTGGTCTATTTAATTTGTAGGTTACAAGTCCTGCAGTGTTTGTGTTATAAATACCAAACCTTGCTGTTCTCTCTAAAAATTCACTCTTTCTCTTGAAATGTCAGACTGAAAAATTAAATAGAATTAGGTCTATATAATGTTGATTATTTCTTAAAGTTGTGTTAGGCACCATGTAAATTAACTGTGTCCTGTTAAAACTGAGAAAAATTGCAAAGGGAAATTTGGGCATTCATCTGGAACTCACCTCTGGTCTATTGAGGGGATTTACTTTATTTAATAATTAAAACTGGTTTCTGCTTTGAAAGCCTGACTCCTAGGTCTAGTAATTCCATGGGAGAGTTCAATGAACAGGGACAGACTCCAACATCAAACAGTCTGGTTGAAAATCATTGTTTGGGATCTGAGCCAAAATAACTCTCAGATCAGACCAAAAACATTCATGTGTATTAATTAAATCTAAATGGCACACTTTTGCAAGACAACAGATTCATGAATGACCTAATTATTTCTAAAACTGAAAAAGATCTCCAGTCATTTAGAAGTATGATTCTGGCCCTTTCCCAAGCAATGGTGTCTTTGCAGATTTGCAGGACTTTAACTCCTGAGCTGAAAAGGGGACACTTCAATTAACACGATGTGCAGTATCTCTGGTTATTCTTAAGCAGAGAGAGTTTCTACCTAAATGGGCACTGGAATGGTCCAGCTCTGTCTCCTACAGCAGCTTCAAAGGCAACTGCCCCAACCTTTGTCTAGTTAGGCCTCCAGCCACTGCTTTGACTGCGTGCACCTTTCTTGGAGCCAGAATAGCAGCATTATTTGGCCTTTCACTATCTTATTTTGGGCTTGGGCAGGATTATTATTAATTCAGAGAAACATATCTCAGTTTAATAAGTCTTTCCAATCTAAGGCTTCTGCAGAGAACCTCACTCAGCCTCTAGTAATTTACAGAAGGACACTTCTGTTATATTGTTTGGAGTCAACAAGGTCCATCTGTCAACATGTGCCAATAATTTTTCTACATAATTAGACAGGAATCCAGCATCTGAGCTTTTGTAGCTAACTAGAGGAGACTTTTGCACTCTTGCTGTGTTCTGTAAAATGTTATGCTGTTAAAATACACTAGCTGTTCGGTAATATATGCTATGAGAGATGCAGTAAACCAGGTTGTGTTAACTGCATCTCTCTGCCTTTATCTCTCTAAAGTACCATTTGCACAATAAAAGCAGCAATGAATCAATCTTCTTTCCTATGGTTAGGATTAAATTCCATTCAGATTTCAACAACTAAATTTACATCTACACTAGTTATTTAAGCTCCCATATCAGTCAATTGAGATCTAGTCAACACAATCAAGAGTTCAGAGAACAATTCACCTCACCCCAGTTACCTTAATTCCCTCGTCTTAATGCAAGTATCTACCATCACTGCAGATTCCTTAGGGCATCCCACCTGGGATCCCTCTGGCAGCCATTCAGGAGAGTGCAGGTCTCCCCTGTATATGCCCTGTGTAATACTTGACAGCCTCCACGTGCATTTCAAAGACACCTTTAAAGCACCTCAAATGACATTAGATTCCTATTTTTAGGTAACTGAATTGAATCCTGCATCTGTCCTAAGCATGATGAGAGATTAGATATTGAAATCAGACAGAGATTCTTACATACAGAAATGAAAGCACAGGTGTTTTAGTCCCAGATTTAATCCCAACTCTAGCTCACATCTAGACACACTCTAGAAACCTTCATTTTTTAGAATATGATGCCAAGTTCCAGCCCTACTGGCAGTAACCTTGGTTTGCCAGATTACACCTGCCAAAGCCACTTCTAAACTACATTTAACTCTCAAGATAGGTTCTGAAAAATTCTAGGAAGATTATTTACTATATGGAACACCGTAACTTAGTCAAGGGCCAGGATTTCATAGTTGTGGAGATTGTACAAACACAAAACTCTGTCCCAAAGAGATAGTGCTTCCTTCATTTTTTGAAGCCAGCTTTGCCATTACATGCCTTCCCTGTACTACTCATAAGGTCTGGACAAGCTTAGATAACCCTTGTGAAATTGTAGCATACCTATGGCTTAACTTCACCCCAATAAGCAAGCTGCATAGCATGCAGATTTGTCCTTAAGTAGATTTTTATTCATTACATTCATGTGTTTAATTTACTTGTTATGTGCAAATCTCTTTAATGACTGATGTTAACTTCTATGACATTTCATCACAACTATTATTTCAATTGTCATAATACCAACCTAGAAAATCCTAGACTATCCTAAAACAGCATACCAAATCAGGCTAACAAATAAATCTTATCAATGCATAAGCAAAAATATATCAATACAAATCTTTAAAGATATTGCAATAATAAGATTTAAATAACTTTTGAAGCAGGTTTAATGAGAAGAATATTTTTGTGTTCAGGCTGCAGTAAACACATATCAATGAAAGATATCCCTTTGAAACTGCAAAAACAGGAAAGGCATCAAAATACACATATTGACAAGATAAGTGAGGACTTAATACTTCCATGAATGGAATTTGCATGTGAATTCTGTAATGCTCGCATGACTGGCATGTAACACTATGAGCATGCAAGGAATCATTCAAATATTTCTTACAACATTTAGCAGAGGCAGTAGAGCAAAATTCCTTTCTCAACACCAAAATATTTCTCCAGCGTTGAAGTACTCTGCAATACAAGCTTGTGACTTCACCTTCTTTTATCTTTGGGATTTGTGAACATAGCACCATCACAGTCTTAAAAAAATTAATTCTCACAACACTCTTTACTATGGCAGAGCTATTTGCCCCATTTTACTGATGCTGAACAAGGATATAGAACTTTCCCGAGGGACAGGTGTGTGGTCTGTTAAATCACTGAGAACGAATGAGCCTAAGGAAATTCTGCATTTGGCAAAACCTGTCAAATTCCAGCTACCCTACATAACGTAAAAACTGGTTTCAGCTGCATTACATCATGCAGAAAATGTATGATAGAATAGAGAACTGAGCCCACATTCTCAAATTCTACCTAGGACATAAAATACAGACTTATCAAAGAAAGCAAGAGGTTGCAGACCCTTTCCCCAGGCTCATCTCACATATATAACACAGTGTGAGTGTAGTTGTGTGGCCACATCAATCCCTCACTTGGGTACCTGCCCAGATGATTCCATTCTTTCAATTCTCTGATCAATTCACCCCTACTTCAGAAAATTTCCATTCTCCAGCTTCCTTCCTTCTAAAATCCCATTCTCTTTCTATACACTCATTTTCCCTTCCATAGAATCACAGAATGGTTTGAGTTGAAATGGACCTTTAAAGGCCATTAGTTCTAAACCTCCTGCAATAAGCTGAGATGTCTTCAACTAGACCAGGTTGCTCAGAGCCCCATCCAATCTGATCTTGAACACTTCCAGGGATGGGGCATCCACAACCTCTCTGGCTACTTCTCTTTCTCTGTTTTCTTCTACCTATTGTTATATTCCTTCCAAAGCTACTTATGTTACTCTAAAATAAACCTTCACAGTATCCAGTTGATTCCAGTTCTATTTGGTCTTCCAAAACTTGGTTCTCTGCTTTCTCTGTGGTTTTGTCATCAAGGTCTCTCAAACCAACTCCCTAAAGGTCCCCTCTCACACTGACTTTACAGTCACTACATCCCTCTCATTGTGCTTCAAGGCATCCAATTTTAACCTCTGTTCTCACTTTCAAACCCAACTTTCATGTCACTTTTGTGGTTTCTGTCTTTTGTCTCAACATTCCAGCATAGCACCTCTGTTTCTATCTTTGTATTTTTTGCTCATGTTCACTTCTATAAAAGCTGAGAACATTCAAAATTTTCTTGGTAAAAACCAGCCTGTGACAGGATGGGCTTCTTTGTTTACTCCTGTCTGCAGTCTGATTTGCAGAAATCATTAGGCCCGAAATATACTCATCAGTCAATGCTGCTGCCAAGAATTATTTGATTTATAGGATCTGAGCTAAGGTGATCAAGTAGCCTTGAAATTGCAAAAACTGGAGATTACATTGCATCTGGTTTTGATTCATCTATGTCACCTAGAAGTGCAAGACTACATTGAATTATTAGTAGACTACTGAATCAATTATTCTGTCAAGCCTCAAAATACTGTGTTAAAGAAGTTGAAGACACATGCCTTTTTAATATGGTAATATAATTTTCTCTTTTTTCATTTCACAGGACTTTATCTTAAATTATGACAACAATTAAAAATAATATATAGGCAGTTTCAGCACCCATCTTGACATTCTTGTTTTAACTTCTCAACATCTTAATCTAGTTTAAAAATAGAAAGCAGAAAATACACACAGGCTGACAACTAATATATCCCCAACAGTAACAACAGGGAACTTACAGGATCATGGGATTTTTTAGAAAAAAAAGGAAAAAAAATGCTTTCACTGGTTTTTAACCGTAGATCTTTTTCAATACTAAAAGTATAAAGCATTCTAAAACTAAATTAATTTTTAATGACATCATAGTGTCGAAAGTCCTAGAAATCTCTGTTTGATTGATTTTTAATTTAGAGAAAGACACTGCTTGCATCCTTCATGAGCAGCAAGTACATATTTCTTTACAGTAATCTCATAGCCCATCAGCATACTTTGATCATCCCACTGGCAGTGACATGCTCAGGAAAGACACAGACTCAGCTGTTTCCTGTAGCCTGTGGTTAGGAAGTTGTGCCATGTGACTCTGGGTATCATACAGACACAGTGCTTTCTGTTCTCCTTTGTGCATGTTATGCTAGCTCCTGCCTTAGAAGTCCTCCACTGGAGTGTGTAATTAAAGGTCAGAAGGTTGCTGCCCCCTTCTATCCATGGTCTTATCTCAGATGACAAATAAGGCAGGAAATAAGTTAGGGGAAAAGCTGACCTTCCCCCAGTTTCCATTTCCCTTGCCTTCTACTTTTATTTTACCTGCAACAATATTGCAGCTGTGGGTTGTGACGAGTAGCAATCCTGAATGCCAAAAACTGCAAAACCTTTGGAGTAACCACTTGGAGTAACCTCCTTCACAGATGTGACCAGATTTTGAAGATACACCATTATACTATCCTGGGAAAACACTGCTTGAAATGAGCTCCAAAGAGCAAGAGATAAATTTGATAAATAAGAGGAATGTCTCATCCCTCAGCTATAAAAATTTCCTAACTTTCAAAGATTACAAAAGGTTTTCACTGAAGCAGTTGGAAAATGGATGTAAAGCCATTTTGTTCAAAAAAAGCTCGGCTTCCAGCTGGTAGCAACATCCTATTTTGACCTGCAGATTACAAAAACTGCTTGTATAATGATATTTTTATATTTTAAATTTTGAAGGCCCAAGGTAGTGGCTCTTTTTTTAAGCTGTATGCTACAGAGGACATGCACGCGTGAAAACATGTATTTTCAGATGATAATAAAGGTCATAACTAAGTGAATAACGAAGGTCCTCAAATCCCCCATACTACACAGAGACAAAGAAAAATGTTAAGAATCTGGTGAGATAGCCATCAAGGCACTGCTGGTAAGGCTTTAATCTTCCAAATTCTGAGTGTTACTCAAGCATTATGTGGACTAGGGCAGGGCAACTGGCATGGATTTGTTCACACCCCTACTATAAAACTTCATTAGGTGTCAGAGAAGGGTCTTCAACCAGGAATGGTGCTTGGTCTTTTCAAGTACCATATCAGGACTGACACTGGATATGCATGGAGAAAGAAAATGCTACAGGACCAAAATTATCCCCAGGACTATCAACAATTCAACAATGTAGATGACAACCTTGCAGAGCTAAAAGCTCATTTTACTAGTACAGATGTACCTTTCAATATCTGAACTACCTTTATAATCAGTATTTCATCTGGCCAGTTAAAAGTTCATATAGGAAAAATGATCTATTCCTCTGAATGATTGGTGTATATTGAATCAGGAATCACAGCCTAGAGAATCTCCAGGTAAGTAACCAATTTCAACAAAGACAGACATATGTACAAGTGATATTCTAAAAACGTAACACTCTTGACAACCGAGTGTTATTCTGCTTTAATTTATACTTCTGTTTTAGTATCCTGTTGAACCGTAATTAAATGCACTCACACACACTCTTTGCTGTTTTCATTAGTACTGTGTACTGCGTAGATGTGTTTATGTTTTCATATTCGCTCTAATTAAAATATCTAAATAGAATTATGTTTTATAGTTGCTTGTCAAAGGAGAGCTCTTACAATGCATCTCTTTAGTAATATTGTGTTTAATGTTGTTATTAAGTAGTCACAGAGTATCTATTATGCTCTAAGGGACTTTTTTTCCTAATATTCTCCTCTGAAGCTGTTACATGTCTTCTACCCATTAATTCTGTGGTAAAACGAGTGGGTGTGTGTAGGAATCAGTCCTGTAAGAAATTCCAACCATAACCTTTTTTTGTGTTTAGTACTCAATATTCCTGAATAAAATAATTTCATAATGGCTGTTCTATTTTCACTCATGCATAGATGAATTGCTAACCCCATCTTAATGGCACTGACAGTATACCTCTTACTCTGCTTTGCTCTCTTTTTTTTTTTAAGGGCTATTTAGGAGCCTGATTTTTTATTCAACATCATTAGAATTAGAAGACATCAAACTGTGTGCAGGAGATTTGTATAGACATTCTCTGTCACAGAGAGAATAATCTGAAACATATTTCCATACCTAGAATCAAGGTCACTGACTGCTCTCAACTGCCTTAATATGCCTGCAGCCCTAATAGACACACACAACCTTGGAAACCCTATGAAATCCAGGAAAAATCTCCAGACAAGGCACACCAAGGATGAGTGCTAAAACTACCCATCTGTGAACTGTAGAATATATCTTTATTTTAGAGGATTTTTTGAATTCTAAGCACCTTCCAGAACTTCATAATAACACGTACACAGAAGTGACTTTTACCTTGGATTTGATGGGTTTGATTCCCCACAAAATCATAACTTTCAGTAAAGTCTTTTTAAGTCTTATTTTCCTCTTGTGCTAAGCATGGACACTGCACATGGTTGCACCAAGTCCAGCACCAAAACATAGCAGGAAAAGAAGCATGCACCTGAACAGGAAGCACAATGGGCCTGCACAGTATATCTCCACAGTGATTTTCCTGGTTATTCCCTGTCTGGTTGAGCATGTTATAACTGGAGCTGAGAACAGAAAGCAGTTCATAGGAGAAAGGTCCTTGCACCCCAGCTGTCCTGTGATCTCATTCAGAGAGTGGAGAAAATGTATTGCATAACTGTGTTCTCCAGCCCTCCTTCTTATGATAAAATGTAACAAAAGGCATTTCTGCGTGTGTGTTGCAAAACAAGTTCAGTAGATGCCATACAGAGTTCTCACGCTTCTGTGCACTGGTGCAACAGCCTGCAGTGGGGACTTATAAGCTGGCAGAGACAGGGATGTGCCATCTCAAGCTCAGTGTGACAAAGCGTGCATTTCATTTGTGAAGAACTAAGGATACCACAGTAGGGTGCTGGCATAGGGGAGGAACCCGGCAGAAATAGTTTCCTTGTTTCAACACGGGGAAATAGTGACACTAATCCACTTGAAAATCCTGTTTATGGAACCATTAGTTCTGAAAATTTATTTTCTGGAACTGTGATTTTCCAGACCTTCCTCTAAGATGATTTGTTTGTTTGTTTGTGTTCGAATTAATTCTTGCACCTATCTGCAAAAGGAATGATATATAATTTCATTGAATGTAAATTACTATCACATTTTAAGCCAACTAGAAAGCCTCTGGAGCACTCATCTGCTGCAGCTGGTCTGTCTGTCCATGTCCAGGCTGACACAGAGGGTGGAATGTCATGGTCCCTGTCTTTCCCTGTGCCTAGATGAACTGCATATACACAGGTTTGACAGGCTCACTGTGCATGCACAAAATAGTTGTACACCTGGTAGCCCAAACAAGTGGGACAGATCTATCAGAGGCTACATGTCTGGCAGGGATCTGTTAGCACTTGCAGGAAAATGGAGAATTTCTTTTGTCCGCTAATATTTAAACCATTAGCTTCTATTATATTGAGAGATGTCTTAGCCAGATGAATGAGGAACCATACAAGGAATGGCAACTTTGTTTATAGATGTTAAAAAAAAAGATAAATGGGGTAAAAATTATGATTCATGTAAAGACAGCACATCCATATCAGTAAGAAAAAAAGATAGTATAATGAATAGATTATTGCAGATCTTAGCAATAAAACCAGAAAGAACAAGATTATGAAATTTCATCATGTCAGAAACACTGAAATTCTTCATTCCTTTATCCTCCTACCAGAAACCCTCTTTACATCGTTGAAACCACTTCTAGGAAATTGGGTTATTCACATAAAATAGGTAAAATACTAATGCATGATAGATAAAATCAAAGTCACTTTTAAATAATCCACATTTAGACATCAAAAGCTGTACCTACAGTAAGCCATTTTAAATATATCTTAAAAAGAGACGACAACATGCAAATGCTGGACTACATTTAAAAAATAAATTTAAAGGTGAGAAGTCAGAATTCAGTTTTATGAGAATTGACCCAAGACCCACAAGTGAATAAAACTGGCAAAAGAAACAGTCTCTTAGGAAAAAAGGTCCTCTTTCTCTCTCTATGGATACAGTTTACTTGTTCAAATGGAGCTGAAAAAATAAAAAAAGTAGAAGCGTATTAAATTGAGTAGCTAATACAAAAAATACATGAAGCATCACAAGCAGTTCAATTTTGTTCAGGCTTCATCCAGACTGAGAGCTATAGGAATTTTGATAGAACAAGCTCAACTTCACTATGACTTTCTAAAATTACAGTCTGATAAGTTATATTTTACTATATGTACTAATGGAACTAAGTTAAAACTTGAAGGAGATTTACCTACTTGGTCTCCTACCACATCTCATTTTGGATCCCACGTGCTGCTGGTATACACAGAGGCATATGTCTTTAACTTGAAAGAGTATTACATTCTCAAAGTCTTCATTAACTAGCAATTCACACCTTAAATATTTAGTAAGTCTTGTCTGGACAATGCAGAAAAAACCAATCAAGCAATTCCAAACCTGAGCTAAATTCTGCTTACTTCTTTTCTGCATATATGTAACTTTAAAAAAACCCCTCTTTTTCAGACTGCCAATGAGAAAATCTGAAAACAAGAAATGTATTTGCAAAATACTACATCACAGGTACACAGCTAAGGTGCACAGATAAAAGACTCTGCATCCTTGGCATGCTGCTAAGTGTGCCAGCCTCAGGACTGAAGGTAGGAGACGTGGGTGGCACTGTGGCACTGAACTTAATACTGCTTCTGAGAGCTCAGTTAGAATCTCTCCAGGGTATTGCACTGTGCCAGGGAGTTACACCATTTACATTAAAATGGGCTTCAGCTTTAGTAATGGTACAGTGAATTGAATGGTTGAGACATGTCCAAAGAGAGTTTAAAATAGAGCTTAGAGAGCAAGGAGAATCTCATAAGGGATGAATGTTAGGGTCACAACTAACTGCAGGTTTCTCATCTTAAAATTAAACACAATTAATTGAAGAAAGGATAGATTTTCAGAAAAGTGAGTGAAAGATTAGGGGAAAAGAGAAATTCCCAGCCAAGTTTCAGAACGGCATATAAGAAGGGGAATAATTAGGGCCAGGTTAAGAGAGAACTCGAAAGTAAAGGACAAAAGAAGTTTTGAGTCTCTGAGGAATCCTTTAACTGTCCATAATCCAGGACCACCAGGATTCACTCAGTGTGCATGAGATCGTTGCTATTTCACACTTCCCAGCTGTAATACTTTCACCCTGTGGGCTTCCAGGGCAGCATCACAGCCTTCCTCCTCTTCAGGGACCCCATGAAGCAGCTGCAGCTGACAGGGTCCCCCAGAAGATGCACTTGGTCTGTGAGGAAAGGTCCTGCACTGTGCTAAACCTCGCACCCAACACCTACATCTCCAAAATGCGTCATGTGCTGAAGTACGTACATACACACTGCCACCACGTGAGCTGGCACGCTCTCTTAGAAAAGGCCAAAGAAAACAGGAGGCAGAATGGCCTCTGCCTTTGAACTTCATGATTCTCTTTTTACCCTCTCTGCCACTGCCTGTCCTCACTGGACAAGTGGGAGAAAGGAATCTGTGGTCCTCTCAGCTGCTGGTTCAAAAAATCACAGAATTAATTAAGTTGGAAGAAACCTCTGAGATGATTGGGTCCAACCTATGACTGGACATCACCACGTCAATTAAACCATGACACTGTCATGTCCAGTCTTTTCTTAAACACCTCCAGGGACAGTGACTCCCCCACCTCCCTGAGCAGTTCATTTCAATGTCTAATCACCCCTTCTGTGAAGAAATTCCCCCTAATGTACAACCTAAACCTCCCCTGGTGCACTTTAAGACTATGTCCTCTTGTCCTGGTTACACAGAAACACAGTGTTTCCCATCGCTGCTGGTAAACTATTATATTTGCAACTCTACAGGAAAGATAAGTAAGAATATACATTAAAATACTAAGCTGAAAAGCCAGACTTCCCTGGCAGTTCCATCCAAGCTGCCAAAGCCTGCCTAGTGCAAAGCTGGCTGCTGAAGAGTTTCCCATTCTGCCTGTCACTGGCACTTTCCTGTGCTAGATGCACAAGACATGAGAAAGGGAAAGGAGTGACAGCTGTTTTGGAAATTTATATGATCTCTGGATTAGATCTGTTCAAAATCTATTTATTTTGCTAGAAAAATGCAGAGGCCCTGGCAGCCAACAGAAAATTAATTATTTTGCATACATTGTATAACAGTATTCATTAGTTTTACATGAGTGGTGAGAGGTCAGTCAGGAATAGAATCCCATTGTGCTAACCTTCAAAGAGCTTGCCATGTAATTGAATGGAATAAAGGAATTAAATATGCAGGCAGAATTAACACTAATGGTTAGCAAACAGCACATTGCAAATATCTACAACTTCTTTGTCTAAATTCTTGAGTTGAAGTCTTAGGGGAAGGTGATTAGATAAACAACGAAAACAAAGAAAAAAGACTACTGAGGGAATGTGCATAAAACACATGGAGAAAGGAGAAGCATAAAGGGATCTGAACGCTATAGTGTAGCCAACTTCTTGTGTATTAGCACACAGACTTACATTATACCTTTCTGCTGTGTTTTCTGTATAGGGATCATGCCATATGTAGGGCCACATGAGAGACATTTTAGGAAATGTGGTTCTGACTGTATATATCACAGAGCTAGCTTTTGTTCTGCAGAACGATGAAAATACTGTGAGTCAGTAAATGGTATGATTTAAATTTGAAAATAGCTCCCCAGAACCTGCTGAATCCATTCAGAGTTAACTAGCAGGAGAACATCACCATTCAGTGTTCTGGGTCCATCTGTTGGCAATATCAGGATGCAAACAGCTTTTTAAATGCTATTTTCAATAAGCTATCACACAACAGCTTGTTTCAACAATATTCCATTACCTTTCTGTTTGTTTGCCGCCTACTATAAGAAACAGCTTAGAGGGAAGGAGGCATTTCAGTACTATAGACTGCTGTAGGGTGGGAGGGACAGAGACACCACAGAAACAAGCAAAATGAGAAACAACTATGAAAAGAAAAAAGGAGAACAAGCTGTTATTTTAGACCCCCTGCAATCTAGATTTAAACCAGGATGTGGAACCTGACTATGGTGCTGTCAGAGAGGGGTGGTCTGCACCAGCCAGTCACTAGAATTATTGTGCAGTGACAGTGTCAGTAAAAGGAAAGCAATGGCTTCAAGACAGAAATGGCAAGTGCACCTAGTAGTTACCTTTACCTCTGAAAGTAGTTACCTTTAACTTCTGAACTGTGTGCTCCAATGAGTACTGAAACCAAGATTCACCTCCAGCACTGCAACAAGCTCACTTGTGTGGTACCAAAACAACCTCCCCTTGCAACTCTTAGGAAAACATCATGTATCCATCAGCTTTCTTAAGTAAAACAAGTGCCAGAGACGTGCTGAGGATACAAAGCCTGCACCCACTAGCATCAGAACAGCTCAGTTACAGAGATCAGCTCAGCAATAAAGAACAGATGGCTGTACTTGAACCCAATAATTAGTAAGAGAGGAATTGAAGTTCTTTTGGTTCACATCAAAAAAGTTTCACAATTAGTCAACTTAGCACGTAGTTGTCTCAGCTAGCTTTGGCACACCTAACGTCATAGCATTTTAAACAAGGAACTAGATAATCCCTAGGTTTCTTCTGACTTATGTTATCCCATGATCCTGTGATTCTAAAATACACTCCTTGATGCTGATTACCTCTATATTACTGAATCAAGTTCTAAGATGTATTTACTTCAAAGATTTTATTTTAAAGAGCTGCACTCCTTAAAGAATTATAAGGAGCACTCAAGTTTTCCACACACTGTGCATCTTGTTTCTCAAACAGCATTAGAAATATAGTTAGGAAGGATGAAAGTTGATAAGCAATACTATATGGGAAGGTGAGCTAAGAAGGTATGAAACACTATAGTTTCATGTAAGTGGAGATGAAGAAAGAGGAAAGTAAACCTTGAAGAGTAATATGGAATTAATACTGAAAAAATCAGAACATAACCTTGGAAGAAAACTAACAGCATGTTAAAATACAAAATACTGCATAAGACTTTCTTCATCATTAGCCCTGTAAGAAATACGTACTGATAGCTCTCTGTACATTTGGGCTCATTCATAAAATATTTTATCTTCTTCTGCTACTAAGATTGATTCTTAAGTACAAAAAGTGTTTTGGGTTCTGTTTATCTGTCTTTGACCTACTCATACGCGTAAAGCGATAACAACCTCTTAGAACATGTGCATCATAACCTGCTATTAAAACGAAAAATAGAACTAATAAGAGGATGCTTATGGTGAGCACCTACCTGAGGACGTATAACTTTCACTATGTTTTTAAGTGCAGTGTCTGGTGACGGAGGAGAACAGTCAGGTGTTGGGCCTGTAGAGCTGTTTCTATGGTTACCAGATCCTGGTGCGGTAATTGCTACCTGAGGTGCATTATCTGTGAATAAAAATAACATTTATGTGAAATTACAAATACTTCATACATTTTAAAATAAAAAATAATTTTGAAAAGAGAACACTACTCAGAACACTATTTAAACTTACAAAACCTAGTATAATTGAATGTATTTGTTAAGGAATATATTGCATATCCACACTTATTTTGTCAGCCCGGACATTCATTCTATGTTAAGGCCAGATACAGAATTCTCTCCATACCTAAATAAAATGAGGTAGAAATCAAGCACAAATATTTTACTTTCATTACCTTGAATTACTGACTGTGGATCCAAGTACTAGCACTTTAACAGGGGTGACTTGAAAGGGAGATTTATAATGCAATTTCTCCCTCACTCTGGAACATCCTAACACATATGACCCAGTTCAACATGTTAGACAAACACATACCAACTTAGAGCATGCTAACAGCCATCACTAACAACTTTTCCTTAACGCTGTGATAAGCATGCACCCAGCAAGGACTAATTACAAGAAAATATGCTCAGTTTCTCAGGTAAAATTTGCAGCCTTCACAGAGCTCTGTACTGCAGTAGCTACCTTTCCAGCAGTATCTCAGCTGGATAATCTACAGCTGGCTTAAAAATACCTGCACACCTGCACGTACATGGGAAAATCCTCTTTGGACATATTTTGCTCGTATCATTTTATGGCACTGTGAAGGACCATTAAAAAGAACTTAAAATATCATTCTTACCTTCTCTAAACGTTCCCAATACTGTTTGATCAATGTAAAGTTAGTGAAAATCAGATCAGAGAATAGAGAGGACTATGAAATATCTTCCCAGCTGTGACAGTAACCAATCACTGGAATGACTTAGCAGAAGGCCAAAAACTCCACATTACTTCATGCTTTTAGAATTATATCAGTAAAGAAATGCTTTAGTTCAGATTCTGGGTAAAGTGCCATTGCCTGTGCATGGTTGTGGTGGTCATTACAGTGTCTGTGAATTTATTGAGCACTTTTTGTGAGTCGCAAAGATGTGCTCCATGCTCCTAAACATGCTGTTACCCCTGCGGCTCCACATTAAGACAAAGACGTCAAAACTCATGTCCATGGGCCTCAACTGACAGCCTGCAGAGTTCACATAAGAAAGTCAATTTATTTGTGATTGTGGCGGTTCTCCAACATGTGCTTCCACTCTGTGGCTAAATCCACTCCAGAAAAACCCACACACCAATAAGCAAAACAGTTCTCTGAGGCTGGAGAATTTTTGCCTGACCAACTTCTGCAGGCACACACATAAGCTCCGCCATCTGCATAAATCACAAATGCCTCTGTGAAAGCCGTAACAGAAGCTTCTCCCTCTCAGTCCTACTGACCTGAAAGAATTCTTGGAAGTGTAACAGAGATATCAAAGGGAAGGAAATACACAGTTACCTTAACAGAGCTAATAGGATAAAGGAAAACAGTTGCAGGAATGTAAACTTTATGGTCCAACTTACAGATACTTTCACAGCATGGATGATTCTAGGATATACTTCCTGCAGAAATACTATGTAACTGGATGAGGTCTTAAAGTTTCTGACAAATTATTCTTCTAAAACAAGTATCAGGCTGGAATGTTTCAGCAATGCTGGTACAACACTTAATGAAAGTATAAACAAAAGCTCAGATGGCAGATTGGCAGACATCCAAAACGGGGAGACATCCTGTAGATAACCTCATGTGTTACTTGACAGAGTGAACCCTCCCTGTCACAGGAACAGAAAAGTCCAACCTTTTTTATCTCATAAAAATTGCCCGTCCTTTAGGTATGCATTCTTACCACATAGATGAGTTCTTCCTGAATCATTGCAAGTATGCACAGAAAGCTTGAATCTGAAGTAATTTATTTCAGAAAGTAATAAATGTGTATTAATATAATGTATCAAAACAATTTTTACACAGCCTTAGCAAGGAACTTAAAATGAATTCTCATAATAACATAATGGACATGGCAGAATTTTGACAGCATTTCAGAAAGCCTTTAGTCTCTCTTATTCTTTCCTGTCTGACCTGGTGTCTAACTTTAAAACTATTCATGTGAACCATGTAAATGAGTATTCTGTGATTTGAAAGACCAACTCACCAAAGGAGGGACAGGAATTTGATAAGAAGAGACACCTCTAAAGCCTTGCCATACTCTGAAAATCTCATAGTGAGGACAAGGGCTAGATACAAGCGTTAGTAGCACCTTAATTGAGCTGAAAGTCTCCATATTCTTTTGCTCCAGAATATGAAATAGCATCCTCTTTCACTCTATGGACAGATAGATAAACATCAATGACTCTCCCTGAGGGAGGTATCAGAGAGTTGCTTTAAGAGATCCCTGCACTATATTTGGAGAGACACCAAACAAGGGAATACACCCCTGTCAAACGCAGGAACACAGGCACCATCTAGGAAGGTAAGAAAGAAGTTCTAGAGTGAGAGATGCTCCATGTGAATCTAAGTGTAATTAGTGCACTTATTTAGTCACTGGTGTGAGAAACAAACAATTATTGTCTCTGACAGCTGAAGTTAAAAAGAACATAAACTCCTCTGTACTCCGGCAGTCCCTGCCTTTCTGTCACTATTTCCCCGTGAGGCTCTGTGGCTGTGCTTAGCACAGCTGCCCTTTGGCTATTTAGCAAATGAAAGCCTCGCAAGTGAAATCAGGGAGCCTTGCAGATGCAGAAGTGTCTCAAAGATGGATCAGTCAAACGACAGATCATAAGAAATACAGATGGGTGCTGATGGTAACAAATGCAGTTTTCTGCCCACCAGTTTATTCTGTTTCAAAGCCTTGTTGATTTTCATCTCAGCTCAGTTCAATCACACTTTAAATAGGCAGAAGAGGGTAACAGAGGGGTCAAGTTATATGAGCAAGATTTTGGTCTTTGCACAGGAAAGATTTCTTGCTGCCCCTGTTCAGTGGTAGCTCACTGAAAACTAGGTTTAGCCCCTACATACAGTCCCACACGAGTGGCACTGAACTGACTGGGAGTGACACTCTTGGAAGGAAAAGTTATTGGAAGGCATGTGGGGGGGTGGGGGGCAAGACTCTTATATGCCCCACTAGACAGAACTGAGAAAAAATGCTCCACCTACAGTGTGTGAATACAACCATAACCAATTCAGCAACATACACCATATGCAGCAATCTCAGAAAAGAGTAGTTACAGTCTTTCTTTCCAAGCAAAATTAAGTAGCAATAAAAAAAAAGATGGTGTTTACAAAGTCTAAAAGAAGTCTTTGCAAAAAAAGCCATACTTTTTTTAAAAATAAACAGCTGAGGAAAAAAAATCCAACTGCTCAGTATTTCATGCCTTCCCTCCTTTCTCCAGGGCTAAGTGTCTGACATCTAATGGTTTCTTGTAAACAATTTCTTTATTGTGGACAGCTGTTTATTTTCACAGTAGGATCTTCCCATTAGGCAACCAATAATGATTTACTACCTGGGTCTGCTCCATCAGAGAGAGAACATCACCATCAAATTAGTTCCTGCAAGTAATTTGGAGGATCTGTCTGTTTATGTATACAGTACTCATAGTTTCATTAAGAATATATTTGAATATATTTTCTTTTGTAATTAAATTATATAATAATAATGTTTTAATTTTCGCTGGTGACAAAAATAAAGCAAAATTTTTTTCCCCCTTCAGGTAACTATAATGGCTGCAAATTTCAGGAGAACATTTCATGGCAAATAGAACTTGGAAACTTAAGAAACTACCAAATTTACCTAGGAAAGATTAGCTCTCATGCTGAGTTTCTGATAGGTGCTACATTTGGGGCCAACGGGGAAGTACTTATGGCTGTCATCTCTTCTAGTTCCTGGCTCAAGTTGCAATAATCTAGATGTTTCTGTGTAAGTCAGATAACACCAGGCTTCAGGGATCATCTGGCAGCTAAAATTTAATGAACTGCAGCATGCTCTAACAATATTCTTTTCTTCCTCCATCACACATGAGAAGCTGTCAGAAGGTTTATGTAATTGGAGCTTATTCTGATTTTTGAAAATAGTTACCGAGGACTTGACATTCTCCATTTGCTTTATTTCAGGGCAAAGGGAATAGAACAAGGAAATTATATGAATGTGGTCTTCTTTTAGTATATTTTAAGAGCAAACTAAGTTGTTATTCTAGGGCTATTTTCTATGATGTCAGACAAAAACATAAAAATGTTAACTGTTTAACTGAAATGATTTTAAAAAATCATGCACTTAGAATTTTGCATTTTCCTGTGCTATGTGCCATCAGTAATTGGTTTCATGTCTCCTTTCATATGGAACCCTGCACAGAGAAATATGCCCTTACGGATAGCAACAGACCACAACACACCACAGTTCAGCAAGTGCTTCGTCAACATTTCCATCCCACTACCTATGTTGAGTGAGGACAAACTGTTCACTGGAACTTTTCTGAGAGAATTCTTCTCATAATGTACTCAAGGAAAGGCACTGTACGTATATAATGCCACAATATTAACTATCAGGCAATACCAAGTATACCAACCAGAACACTTTCCACATCTCAGCAAGCAAAATATCAAAAGCCAGATATAGTTCATATTCCAGAAATATAATTAGATTTCACCTCAGAAATAAATCTTTAAAATGAACACACAGTTAATCTAGTTTTCTACTTTCATTACAGAAACATGTTAGCATCCTTATCAAAATCTACAGTTACGTCTGTATTTGCTATTACATCAGTTATTTCTACAACTTAGTGTAACGGCAATGGATCAGCAGATCAAAAGCAGTTCATCTGCACAACACTCCATTTAGAATATATGTGGGTTCGAACTTTTAGCACTATATAGCATCTTCTTTATTCTTCCAAACACCCCCACCATACATGTTCCTCACAGCTTCCAGCTTCCAGAAGGGCCCTATGCTTTTGGTGCCCACCTGAAATGGAGCTTCAGATCCAAAAGGAATCTAGTTTATGTGCTCCAAAATGCTGTGACTGAGGCAATTAATAGTAACTGCAAATGATAATTTATTTCATATTCACATCGAGTGCTCTGAGACAAAATGCAAATGTGTACTCCGCCTATTTTATTTTCATATTCCAATTATTTGTGGAGTCACTTGAAAACTACATTCTCAGATTTAACATTTGCTATAAAAATGGAAGAAACATGTACTTAACTTTAGAGGTATGGACCAGTAATAACCGTGAACTAGATTATGCACTACACATCTAATGCTGTGTTTAAATACATATACTAAATTCTAAAACGTCTGAAAATATACTACTAGACATGAACAAAATCCTTAACGCACAAAGACTAATCATTATGACCTTGTAAAGATTTATACTGTAACCTCGGGGCCTGGATAGACTTGTACAATGCAAATCTGGGAGAGAAAAAAGGGTGGAAAATGAATGTGCACGTACATACATACACATAAATATACAGAGGTACACTTGCACACTTAAATGGATCACAAATCCAAAGGCACCCTGTTACTAGAAAATAGCTTTCTCAAGCTCTGCTCAGTGTGGAATATTTCCTGCACCGTTTCAAAGGACTTTAAGGTATGTCAAAATCCTGCATCTGTTTTGGACACCCCAGCACCAGGATAATGCAAAAGGTGGATACAGGTCCAGATAGCTCGGTGTTATCTGGGTTCAAAATGTTTTTTGGTGTAGTACCAAGACAGACCTAAGTTTGCTTAATTACAGCAGACTCAATTTGCTAGACTATTAGAAAACTTTTATCCAGTCTGGCAATTTCTACAGTTTAGGATCTGTCTTTAGAAAAAAATGTTGTAATGCCTTTGTCTGCGCATGTTAGGACGTCTTCTTAACATCAAATGTGTTACATGAAGGCAAAAAGCTCTGAAAAGAACATGGCAATGCTAATCATCTGTCTTGGACAGAAATCATTCATACTCACAGTAGAAATCTTGGAAAAGTACAAAAGGAGATAATATGGAAATAGTACTATTTCCAGAGGATCAGTCACCAGTGACTGAATTTATATACAGAGGATAGAGCCACCAGAATGGCTAGTTTAACTGACTGGCTAAGAAATTAACACATTAGTGTAGGTCCCATCATATGTGGTACCATTAGGAGCAGATTTTAATGCTCTTCGATACGGAGGGATGGTCATCTAGTCCTTTTAAAATCTTCATGACCGGAATGAAAGAAGGATTGCCACTTATAATCACACTGAAGTGATAGATAAACCAGTATTTTCTGACTCCTGTGATAATCAAAGATAAGGAACTTTTATCAGGAATATGCTGATACCCTCATGCTGAGGAGAAGACCAAGAAACCCGCCCTGATTATGCCTCAGGGAATCTTTCATGCTGTTGTTGAGCTTGATCTAAAAGTGAGAGAGAGACACAGGCCCCCATAAAGAGTCATCTAAATCACATTCTCTGTGGTAAAGAGAATTTGGACCCAGTGATCCCCTGAAGCTTACAGAGGGCTCATTGAAACACAATCCTTTCTAAGGCAGAGCAAAGAGAATCAACCCATTATTCTGAAATATACCCATAGCCAGACTTCCATAAAAGACTTAAAACAGTATGTGTGCTTGTATGAGGGCAGCACTTGGGCTCAGCTCATTATTGTGGGTCAATCTTGGCTACTGGATTCCAGCAGAGGCAAATTTACAAGGCAGAAGTTCAAGCCATTGAGCAGGAAGGAACTATCATAGACCCAAAACTGAGCAGAGTAGGTCACAAAATAGCAGGAATCACACTGATTTGATACAGAGATGCCATGTGTACAACTTCTTGGATAGCATGTGTGATAAAAATGAGGTGTCTCCTGTAAGTGGTGGACCCATTGCAAAGATTAACAGCAATTGCGTGTAGTAAATTAAGCAGTTCATACAGAAATCCAGAAAAAAATTTAGAAAGCATCCTCTTTTGTCAGGCAGATAACAAAAGCATTCATGTTACAGAATAACCTCAAATAGGGCTAAGCAATTTCCCATAGCATAGGAGCAAGCTTTAAAATTGTTTTAACTTGACTAAAACCCACAGCAAATCTTCTCTCCTACATGACTATTCAACATGGCATAAATCTACAGACTAAGATAAGGACAATCATGTATTTCAGGATTTCAAGGAACAAACACTACAAGAAGACATTTCAAATGAACAGATGGAACAGTGAATAACAGAATCAGTAGGTAGCTACACCGGATGCACAGGGAGAACGGTTGGACTCAACCTTGAATTTGCTCTTTTGAATTTGCTCGGTTCCCACACACTTAAACCTGAACAAGCATTGTTCTGAGTAGAATTGTAAATATATATCTGCAACTGTCTTACTGAAACCACTCGAAGCTGTAACTTGCCCAGTCTTGGATGTGGCAGCTATTTCAGGATTGTATTTGGAATTAATTACCAGTGAAGTGCATTCCAGTGGCAGCAGGGGGTCTGTTTAGTTGTTTCTGCATCATCCAAGAGAGTTGGGTATGACTATTATCAACTTTTTATTTCCTCTAATCACCCACCTGCACAAATAGACTTTGGAACTGCTTCAAGCTTGCATAACCCTTGTAATACCAGGCAACTGTCTGGAAAAACATCTCTCATTAAGTACTAATGAGAGATGATGGGTGATTTCCACCATTTCCTGAGCAACATTTTGAGACTGCCTCTGCAAGCTGCTGATGTCTAATTGAGCATTCAAAAACAATGCTACACAGTTGCCATCTACATTTTTTTTTTGTGTAATGGCTTTTTTGTTGGCTTTTCCATATTTAAAAGGTTTGTAGTGATATGACTGCACTTGTCTATGACAGATATTTCATAGATTTCTACACTTGTATTGTCTCAGCATGTAGACATCATATTTCTGGAAGTTCAATGAAAAGCACAGGTGCCAAAATATTTGTGTTTGTTTTAGCCATTAACTGAAAACTTGAATGCGTAATAGTCTAAAAAAAAAAAAAATCAGCCAAGAAAGAATGGTACATATTGGGGATGTCTGTGCTTATTTTTACATTTAACTTATCAGTGAGAAGCCACTGAATGTGATCATATTAGTATTTAATAAGGTTTCTCCTATAATCCAAAGAAAATAACCAAACTATGCTGTGCAGAAAAAATATTCTATTATTACAAATTCAATAGACGATTAGTGAATTAGACTGCATTCTCAAATTATTTCAGAAAATAAACCACAAAAGGTGGTGAGAGTAAGTGCTCTCTAATTATTTGAGTAATACCGATGATAGCCGTACACCCCAGGGATCAAGCCCAGTTAACAAATAATTTAAGCAGTCTTGAAGATAAACCTTCCAATATACATCTATCTAAAGCTGCAGTGAAAATCAATTAATGGAAAAAACCTATATTTTCATGAGCTTCAGTTCTTCTGAAGTATCAATTAGTTAATAAAGCTCTTTATCAGAACACTGAAGTCAGACCTAACCAAAATATTTTAAAGTCAAAGAGATATAAATGCTGTTTTAAAATTTCTGAAGATCCAGCTATTCTTTTTCAAAGTATCTAAATTTTTGAGCAACTACAGAGAAATTCAGCTAGGTCAACTCTCACTCTGAAAATTTACATTTTTGTATTTAATATATATTTGCACTGAAAGAAATATCTTGTTAATATACACTGCATATTGTATCTAGAGTAACAGTTATACTCACTAAGCATAAAGAGCTTGTCCAGCAGACAGAATGCACTACTAATAACAGAGTCAGAACTCACAGAGTCTTTAAAATCTTTGCTGTTCAATTTGAAAGTAATACCAAAACATTTATACCAGAGCGAACCAGCTATACACGTCTGTATGTTGCTCTGATAATGTCCAAATGACTTAAGAATGATAAAGGAAATACTGTGCATAATTTTGGAATAACATAATCCAATTTCCAACCATTAACAGCTAATTTGAGGCACATCAGCTTTAGACTTTCTAATAACTCAAAACCCCCACAAATTTGATTGCATTTTTTAATTTTCAAAGTATCTTTTCAAAAATTCATATGCCAAATAATTTTGCCATATTTTATATATTTTATTTGTATATAGTTTTTTCTTCTGAAAAATACTAAAATTTTACCCTTTTTAGTAATATTCCTACATTAATTTTTTCTATCTCCCCCAATTTAGATGAAATTCTGTATTATAACAGTGTTATATATTGAGACATTATTAATCTTCCCTTCTGACTGACAAACCAGGATTTACAGAACTTCTGCTCTGAGTGTTTAGAATCTTCTCGACACTTCAACATATTTAATTTTGCTACTGTCACAGTTTTCTTATTTTTGTTTTAAGTTCTCTAAGATCTACATACTAGCTTTGCAGACTTTTAAAAGTTCTTCCCATTAAGTATTCCCACTAATACAGCCTACTACATTACTTATAGAGACCACAGATACGGAGTTTGGATAGACCTTTGGAAATTTTGAGAGCTGCAGTTCACTATATGAAGGAATGATACAGTTAACACAAAACTTTTCATATATTGAAGAGGTATGCTATTTGTATTTGCCATTGATAGCAAATGAATAAATCTCAATTTCTAGATCATACAGCTTTGGCCTGCTTGTTTGATATAGAGCCAAATCATTATATTCAGACAAGAAGGAATATTCCAGCACAGTAGAGCAGAAACAAAGAGGGATTATAATCAAGTGAAAGTATAAGGGGGTTGCCAGGTTTTATGAAGAAAAATATGGCTTAAAACTTTTCAAGTTTCTTTAACTTCAAGTTCTTAAATATAAGAAAGAATTACGATGAAATCAGATTGGAATACAAATAAGAATTTAACTAAAACAAGAAAGGTTCATACAAATTCTGTCACTCTTACCACCAGAACTCCTAACCACTAACAACTTCCTACTGCAAATGCCACTATTCCATTAGAATATGCATCACAAATTCCTTCCACATTGTGTTTATCAGGCTGATATCTAGCAGCTGAACAAGCAATTTATAAAATGTTTTGCTTTTTGTTTGCAATGACTTCACAAAGCATTTAACACTTTCATTAAATTATCAGTAGCAAATCCCTGTTGCAGTTAGAGCAGGTTGGATGAGAAAAACTCTGACAGATAACTTTTATGATCAGAAAAAGGGGTTTTTTTCAAAAGTTACTTACACAATATTCACAGAAAGTTCTGGAATCTTCTCACCATAATGTAAGACACAAATAGATGTAAAAATAATAGAATCCCAGAATAATTCCATCTCAGTACTACTGGTAAGAAAACTGTTTTAATTGTGCTGCATTATTTGTGTATCTTCCAATACTTCTGAAAAAAACCAACGTGGAGTTAACTGGAGCTGGAGCTAGTACTGGAAAGAGTATTCTTACTAACAGGTGCCTTTAATACCATCATCCCAAACAGGTACAACTACGTGCAATGACACACTCTATTACAGAAAGAACACACACCGCTCTGGAGCAACAGAATATGAAATGGTCCTTCTGAAGACTTTTCCTGTCTTCTGACAACAATAAAACAACTGAGTGTGAAAATATTCTTTCATTTGGGTTCTTCCAAATGTGCAGTATTTGAAGGCATATCACTTAAAAAAGGAAAAGACTAGTTTGATATCATGTTGCAGTAGCAAAATATTCTATTATTAGATGCTATCAAAGATATGCTGCATCTTTGTGGATTGGCAATACAAACTTATTCCCACCCTATTTTGATATACAGAGAAATCCTACATCTCTTGCATACTTCAAGTTTTCTTTTGAGATGGCACAAAAAGAAAATGCTATAAAAAGAACAAAAATCAAATCTCTGTAAAGTAACAGAAGAAAACTTTTTGGCAGCAAGCTACATGTTGCCATCAGGACCAGCAGATGAGAAAGCAAGACAGAAGCAGAGAAAATTGCAGTAAATGAGTTGTTTTAATTTAATTTAAAATAGAACAGGAGGGATTTTTTTTTAATTTTTTTTTTTTAAATGCAACACTGATTACCTTCACCAGGAGTCAATGTTTTTCTATTTTTTTGATCATTTCTGACATGGAATAAAACAAATAAATCTGTTCATTATGTACGAAATTGGTTTATTTTAGCAGTTGCTTAATATTTTCACAAATATTTTGATTTTAGCAAAATTTAGCAAGATATGCCAAGATTTCTGCTTTCCAAATGTACTAAAGTTAATAGAGAAGTTTATTAAAAAATCATAAAACATATCATTCTCATTAAAGAGAGATCCCAGGGGAACACAGTTAAAGGTATTAAAGTATTAAATGCAATCTCTTAATTTTTTTTTTCACAAAACTACCACATTTAAGTTGTTACTTAATGGAAAAGTAAAGACGGCAGAAATAGAAGATTTTCTTTTTCAGTATTTACCTGTTAGCAGTGCTACCAAACTGTGGTGAAGCTTTTGAAAAATGATTTTGACCATACGAAAACTCATTATTCCAAATTATATTTTTAGGGCAATGTATCATTTTCAGGATATTTTCATTAGAAATACCTCTCAGAGCAGGATGCAAGTTCTGTTCGTGTTTACAAGAAAGACTAGAGAGGAAAAAGAAGACTGCAGGGCAGGAATCCCAAAAAGCTGATCCTCCCACAAAGTTCTTGGGTCCTGCTGGAGCTCAGCCTTATTTTGACAGAGCAGGGCGGGGATTGAGTTCATATTTCTTGGTCCGGCATGGAGCTGGGATGCACGCAGGATGTACTCAGCACTGACCAGAACTCTCACATTCTGTGATACAGATATAGTCACTCATGTTATAGGCTGGTACTTAGGGTTCTCAGCTCGATCTTCCACATCCCTGATATGGGACATAGAAATACAAGGGAATGCCCAAGTTGTCAAATCTAATACCTAATCAAAGGCAATCGTATAATAAAAACTGCTACATGGCATGTGTAAACGACACATCTATTCACCACCTACAGCAAGTCACAAAACACTCCCTAATAAACTGTGTTAAACTTGCAACCTTCAATACAACGTATTGAAAAAGCCGGAAAAACTGCTCAAAGGATCAGGAGACATCAGGAACATTGTTAATGCTCAGAATGTCTAGAGAACCCTAAGGTATGTATATTACAGCACCTATTGATTAATCATTCAGAGTTGAGCAGCTTTATAATCTGAAATTGAGAGACCAAACAGTGGAAAAATTAATCTTCCACAAAAGACAGCCAATTTTTGTGTGATTCAACACATATCTATATCACATTTCCAGTGTTTCTGAAAACCAGTTTAGCTTTTTTTATAGTACTTGAACTTCATTGCATTAATAGACATAACTCAAGTGAAGAACTAACACTTGAGCACTGGATCTCAAACTGTAGGACTCAGTCTCATCTTAATGCAAAATAACACAATATGCAAAGTCTTGAATATAACAGAACAAAAAGTATGAAGTCAAGAAAACTGGTTCTTCCCACCTTCTAACCTAGAGTAAGATTCAAACTGAAAAGCTTTGTAGAAAATTCAATTTAAGGTTTGTAGAAAATTCACAGGTGCATCAGGAGACACATAATATTAGCTATATGCCTATTAAGATCTCCATGCAGTGCTATACACATTTTAAGCTTATATTCCTCTAGAATATACCAGATGCATGTAAACTGTAAACAAATAAATGTTAAGATGAAGTTTTACTATTACTCCTAATATTATCAATTTGATGAGTTCTATAGAAGCATTATTTCTCAAACATCCATTAAATTACTGCCACTTAAAAAAGGCACTATCACATCTGCTCAATTATCAAACAATCTCAGCAGCATTCCGAGGTGTAGGATTACTTACTAGAATGGAATATGTTCTATGTGGTCTTTATATATTTTAGCCCTAACTCAAAAGTACTTGGAAAGGGTGCTAAAACTAACAGTTGTTTAACAAAGAAAAATTCAAATCCTGCTAAATAATATTTGCATGTGGGCTTTAAAATGCAAAATACCTGAAAATAATTATGTTCCTTTGAATTATTGCTTGATTTGAAAAAGGGTTTTTGTCTGACAGCATGTAGTCAAGTGTATAATGAGATCATTCTAGACGGTAATCACACCAGGATGGATGAAACTGAGCGTTGGTCAGAATGCACGCACTCTGATGAGCAGTCATTTGCAAAAATTGCCCAAAACTCCTGTGAGAGCTGATTTTTTTCAACTGTATTTTAATGAATAATAATAAAACCCAATGAAACACCAGAAAATGTTTAACATAGGTCAAGCAGAAGCCTTTTTCTGTCAGTTTGCAGAGAAAATGGAAGCTAGTCCTTTGGAAAATGAAATTACTTTAACAACGTAAACATATTTACTGGAACATAGTGGATGGGTGGAGACCTGCATGTGTTTTGATAACGAACTGGTCATGTGGTATCAGTCATTCCCGTGTGCTTTAACTTCAAATATGACAGAGTGTTTTTAAGAATAGCATTTCATTGTTCAGGATATTATCAGAGATGTTATCCAGGGGAGCATATGATGGGGACCAATTATCGTAATTATATACTAAAAACCTTTTAGGGGGATGATAAGGTTTTAAAGGAAAGTACATTAGAGCTGCAATATGTAAGAATTGATGCAACTTGTGCAACCTCAATTCAGTCTCCTGTGCATATGCATTCTGAAGAAGCCTTTATGATTATAATACTGTTTCTCTACATGACCTCTGATGCATCAAGGACATAAAATTCTGGGGCAAATGGACAATGGAATATATGAAATTACAATTTATTACTCTAGAAATGTGGCAGGAGAAGTAATATTATATATCGAGAGATGTGAAATATTTTCCCTAAGTATGAAACAGAAATTCACATGAAAATACCCAAAGGGAATCTTAAATGAGAGCTACTAAAGCTAGAAATTTTTAATCAATAAATCTACCTAATTTGTATCCAAGAACTTAAAACAATCTGGCAAGGAGTTATCTCAACAAATGGTGCTGTTTCTTAATAGCCCTTGGCATATAGATAAGATTTAAGACTAAAAGGAAGCTAATGGAGTAACCTTAGTCATTATAGGCTTTCAGCCTGAAATCAGGAATAATGGAATAGCTGATATGGATCACTATTAATAATAAATGAAAGGCACATAGGTCATGAAAATTAGCATTGCTTCAGAAAAACTGGGCCTTATCATTTAACTTTGGGTTTTAAAATAAAATTGTAGGTTTCTTTCATACAGGTAGAAAGAGTTCTTTTACAATACATTTGGATTAATAAATTTTATTCAAGTGGTCTATGTTTACAATGGAGGAAATTTGAAAAATTTAATACTGAATTGTTTCAGGTATATGTCCATGAGAAATATGCACTACCCGAATGAAAAAAACAGTAGAAGTTACCATCTTTATCCTACAAATACCATTGTGGGTAAGAGAAGTGACAAAAAGTCTACATAAGCCTCATTCTTTTAATTCTCTCTGCTGGGGTTCTGAAAGATGCCTGTTAAATGAGCAAGAAACAGCCAAGAAAACACACCAGAAACAGCAATCACTGAATGCTTCCATTGTCTGCTTCTCTATTTGTGACACTGAAGTTTTATTTTAGCTCTGTAGGAAAAATTCTGATTTTGTCAAAAGGCAAGAAGTTGAGTGGAACATAAAAAAAAAAAAAGGCAAAACTCTTTTTATTTCCAACACAGCAAAGAATCAATTTTAACATAGTGGTTTGCAGACAGAGTCTGCCACTCACATGATGAGAAATTTGGAGGATTTCAATTTTCTAGTTATTAATATGAGAATTTTATGATAACAGAAGTTTGTCCAAACACAAGTTTTCTCTGTTTAAAATAAAATAACTAAGGGAACAGCTGTGTTAGGGGAACCTATGGCTTTATCTCATGCTGCCCAGGACTGCTTAGAGGGGAAGCCAGCGGATGAACGGCTATTGAAAATTTTTATCATTCAGTTTCTCTCATCTCTTAATTTGTTCCATTCATACATTTATAATTTGAGTCTAATCCTAATGAAAATGGTGCTTATTTTGCACAACAAAAGTGGGGTTTTATCCCTCTCCCTTTGTATCTTCTAACAAGAAAACCAATTCCCACATTGTACAGGAAACAAATAGTAAAGCATGGATATGTTTTCTTCTTTTAACATTAAACAGGGGATACATGCACTGTGGGTATATATACTGACAGCAGGCTACAGACATGCCAAGAAAAAATATGGAATAGTACCTGTCTACATAGATTGTATATAGATCACCCGGGCCTGTTTCTTGGATAATAAGAGAAATCTGCCTTACCTGGACAGCCTAGGAATGAACTTCACTGTAGAAAGAATTTTCAGGCTCTCTCACTCACCTCGTGAACACTACCCAAACATAGCTAGAGTGGGCCACAGCTTTAACACGTTGTCACAACGTGATCAGAGGGAGAACTAACTAACTGGGCAGAAATCAGAGTTGCACACTTCACTGACCCATCTACAGCCACTTTCAAGTACAACAGTGTAGCAGACACCTTAAAAGGCATCTTTTCCTGATTTCAGACAAAATCAGAAGAAAAGGGAAATATCCTCACAGATAGTACTTCATTTCTCATCTTATAGTACAAGACATATTTCTCCTGATCTCATATCAATACTTCATTGACTAATTCCTAATTCTAATAAAGACCCTTCTTTTGGAAGATGATGTATACAGCGAAAATCTAACCCAACTGAAATCAAAGGCAAAACATGTCCTAACCTCAATGACATTAGGAATACATGTCAGCTTCCGAGACTCAGATCACTTGAAGATCTACTCATCAAGATCAGCAGGTTAATAACACCTGTCAACAAAATACTAACCAACATAGGACCACAGGTAAGCTGTGGTCCCCTAGGAGATACAGTATTAAAAAAGTCAATAGAAAGCATTCTAATTGCATTCCAGAACCACAATAATAGTATCAGAAAAAAAAAAAAAAAAAAAAGAAAATATGAAAATATCATTATGATGAAACAAAAATCCCAAGCTTCCCATATTTTGGGGACTTGCAGTTTCAGAAAATAAAAAGAACTATAAAATGCCAGAAAATACTTTAAAAACAAAAAGAAATTGTAAAATTATAACTTCTATTATGGGAACAACTACAGCAGCAAACAATCTAGGCATAAATTTCAGAAATATTTTCTGGGTTTGAATGGTGCTTAAAAAAAGTACTAGCAGTACTGAAGAAAAAACCTAGCAAAATGTAAGATGGAAGATTGTATATTTTATTCGTCCATCAGTATTCTCTTAATTTTTATCAAAATATCACAAGAAAGAAAAAATCTTAATTGTAAACATATGTTAATGTTTTAGACAAAATAGCTTCTGATAAGAAGTGTTCACTCAACACTGTGGCAGTCAGAATGACAAATACAGAATGTGTCATCACTGAAACTCAGTCAGGAGAAAGTTAGTTTGGTTTCTCATGCAGTTCTGGCACAAGATTTGTATCTTGAAGCTCTGCATGTGAACCTTACAACTTTGTAAATTAACCTGTTAAAACAAGGAAATTAAGAAATTCTGTACCACGGCCAAATTATTTCCATATGGCTCAAACATGGGTTAAAGGAAGGAAAAGAGAAAAAGTATGTATAGGTTTTGTAACTATGACTGGGCTCTATATTTCACTATTAACAAGTTAGTGACTAAAAATAGACCTGAAAATTGTTTGATAATTTTCAATTTTCACTTAAAAGTAAATTTCACTAAAAAGCAGGAAAACAGCAAAATCAAAAGAAGAGTATTTTCACTTGGACTAAATATAACATTTAATTGAAAAAAGGTACCTGTTTTCCAGTTCAATCCTCATCAGTTCTTATAATCCTTATAACCTTGCTTTCCTCTTTGCAAACAGAAAAGGGGAAGACTATTAGGACATAGCATGTAGACAATATTATCCTGACTTCTATAGAAGCCAATATCTTAAATGGACGCATACATACAGAAATTAGACAAAATAACTTGAACATACTGTGATACAGAGAACACACCTTTGGAATACCTCTATGCAACACTTTCCCAGCCTTTGGAGTCCTCTAGCCACCATGACAAGGCAGTATAGGCATATGGATATGCATAAGGGCAGTAAGAGATGTTCAGAATAATTCACAGGCTGCCCAGATTTGCTTCCTGGAGAGCCATTGGAAAGTTTCAACTTAGCCAAAGACAGAATGTTAGAGTACCTCTATCTTGACTGCAGCTGGAAATGAGAAGCTTCTTAATCACTAGCACAGAAATCACTAGTTCTAACAGACACTTCTATGCAGAGTAACAGGCACAAACCTCACCTATTTTTAAGATATATCTTGAAAGGCTTTTTAAAGGAGCTACACAATGGCTAGAACCTAACTTTTCTGCCTTTAAGGGGAGTACTGTCATTGTGTCAGGGCACTGTGAGACTCTTTTGCTCATTCTTTTCATGGCTTATAATACCCCTTCTGTGCTGAATGTAAAGGGGGATTATATTGTGTAAAACATCCTGAGAACTGGGAAACTTTAGATAACAATGGCAGTATTTTGCTAAGGCAAAAAATTACATAGAGGAGAAACCACTTGCTGCCTAAGAAAGTGTTCAGCTATTAGGCTGTTATGGAAACACAAGCCTCTTTTGTCAGTGAACTACTCCACCAAAGGGATGCATGGCTCACGTTACAACAAACACCCATGCTTTGTGTTCTGAATTGACAGGCTCTGAGTGGCTCTGCACCTCTCATTCAATGCACAGACGAATTACACTCTTTGGAGATACTGTCCCCTTGAGTAACAGAAAAAAGAATAAGGGACATTTGATTATCACTCATACATCATCACAGAATATTCTGACAATAATTCCTTGGCAGGGACCGACAAGGATCATCAAAGTCCAACTCCCGGCCCTGCACGGGACACCCCAAGAGTCACACCATGTGACTGAGCATTGTCCAAATGCTTCTTGAACTCCGGCAGGCTTGGTGCTGTGATGTCATGTCAGGTCCTGAAGCACTAATAGCTTTAATGGTCCTGAACACATTTCTGAGGTTCTCCCTTCACATCCCCCCTTCCTGCAGACACCATTTCAGCTCAGTCTGGGGCCTGAGCTATGCTGAAGGAGTGCCTGTCTTGTGCTCACTCCTGTGCTCTGTGCATCCAGCCCTCAACTCATGGGCGGGCCCAGTCTTGCCATCATGAACCTCCCTGGCCCTCTTACTGGTCCAGATACTGACCTGCATACTGACTTTCTAGCTTGAGTTTAGACCTACCTTCTCAGCACAACCTTGTGGGATGACCAGCTCCTGCCTGAAGCTGGCCATGATCTCGGCCTACCGTGCTCATGGGTGGTGAGACAGGGCTCTGACCAGTGTGGCCCCTGCCCTGTCAGCCGTGGAAGTGCCCTTCGCTCCTGCCTCTCCTCCCCGGAAAGAGCAGCCGGACATTGCTGCTCCTTGACACATCAGGCCTGAGATTCAGTGCCTAAAAAATTCAGCACTGATGGCTGGCAGGTAGATAGCAATGATTTTGAATATACACCACCAGATCAAAAGCGTTCATGGATAGTCAGTTGTTTCAGAAATATTTGTGTCAAATTAGGCTGAATTTCATGGACTATTTTCAGCTGGTTCTAGACCAGCTGTTATACTCCCTCTTTTATTATATTCTTCCCCCTATACAACTGAGATGATTTTTCTTGATCACTGAAAGTATTTAATCCTGGGGAGTTAGACTGTAGGTCATGTGTTTAAGTGCACTATATCCTGCTATCTCTGGTTTAAAAAGCATACTTAAAGGAAATACAGCTCTATTACCAGTCCTTCTGCTTGAAGCAATTCGTGTGAGTGGCTTTCAGAAAGGTTTGTGTGTGACCCTTCAGATCAATTAGAGTTTCAAAGTGATGAAGCATGGAGGACTAAGGCCACACTCATGAATTTCTATTCATCCAGACAATTTTTTATATCTGGCAGTGTGATGGTTCCTTCTTGTGGGCACTTGGCACTGCTTTACTTATAACTAGAAAACAACAAAACTGAAGGTATAAATTCATCAAGTTAGAAAATATATATTTGCTATCTTAGTCTCAATATGGAAAATTGAAGTGCCCAAATATTTAGGATTACTGAAGTCAAACACAAACTGATGATCTGACAAACAGAACTTCATTTACCAATCCAAGTATGTGATGATTCTGGAAACCAGGTAAAAGACATACTTTAATTTTGATTAAAATGTTGTCGCAGCTAGGCTGTTTTCTCAATTCAGGTTTCTGAAGAATTGTCTCCTAGATATCTGTATGAGACTGCTGACACAGTGCTATACAGTAGACATGAGAATGAAAACTGAGGTGATCTGACACACTGGGTACAGATTTTCAGGTTCATTTTCACTCTAATGACAGGAGAGGGATGCCAGGCTGAGAAAGCAAAAGAAAATCCCTAATATTGCAAAAGATTGGCCAGCCTGGGGACAGTTTGATAGGTTGCATTAATGCAGTGACAACTACTTTTTTGTTAACTTCCCTGCTGTGATTATAAGGCTATAAAAAGAGGGTATGATTAATTACAGATTTATTAACTGCATGGTACTCCTTACAAGTTATTGGCATATAAGCACAAATCAAGTAATTTTTTTTAAATAACAAAAACATAATGACTGACAACATCAAGATTGCTCCAAAGTACAATTAGCTGGATGAAGGACCAGAATAGCTACTATCCGTTTCATTATGTTTCAGCTCCTTGCCTTGTGTTTGCCTGCTGCAGGCTAGTGGCAACACATCACATATCCAAGGACAATTTTTATCCCTGACAGAAGCCATATCTTAGATATAAGTGGGTAGAGTAGTTGTACAAGAGCTATCTTTAAAATTGCTGACTTGGGAACTGCTGATTGTGCAGTGGCTGAGAGCTCAGCATAAGTGAAGCCCCGTAGTATTCACCTTATTTCTCAGCTGGATTTTGCAGCCCACACTGAGTTCTGCTTCGCCACAGCTCAGCTGTTTTCAGAGCTGAAGATGGCTCACTAAGGTGTCCCTGACCCGCAGCCATAGAGAAGTAACATAAATAAAAAAGGTCTTTAAACTAAAACCTTAAGAATTCTCTTAACCAATGATGATTTTTATGCAGTTTACCCAGAGAAATGTCTCCTCTTATTATTGAGATGCTTTGTTAAAACTTTTGTTAATCTGCATAGACCAATTAAATTTTCCAAGGAAGGTTGTTGTTTTTTTCTTCTACAAGTTTTTCAGGAGAAACAGAGTTTGAAAAGTCCCCTCTAATTCCTAATGATACTTGAGGAGACCTAAAAGTAGTTTCATTAGTACTGCCCATCACTCACTATTATTACAAATTTAGCATGAAGACTGCCACCTGGTCTCACTCATGGGGATTTTCTTCCGTAGAAATTGTAAAAGCAGAATCAAAGAGATAAAATCTCTCTACTGGGTATGGACGTGCACCTAACTCCAATTTAAAAAAAACCCCAAACAACATTTATTCTGTGATGTAGATCAGATTTCATTCCATATTTCTCCTAAATAAGTGTATGTCATTATGAGGTGCAAGGATGGACTGTGGTAGAGAATGTCCATGCTACAAAGGATGCCATTTAAGGCTGTAAGGATCTTCAACATCAGAGGCCCAAAGGCAGAGTGGTGGTGCACCCAAACTGCTGCTACCACTATTCTGCACTCTAGATAACTGAGCAAAACCATATTAACTTCATGAAGATACTTAATAATGCCTACTTTACCGTTAGAATTACCCAGTGCCTTAAGCTTTAGCTATTTATTAAGAGTTTACACCTTTTCTGAGGTGATTTGTTGCTATAGTTCACAAAATTTCATTACATCCCTAAGAGCAAAAGGGCAATGCTAAAGCATGCCTTATGAACTAATAAAATTTTATGATTCTTTTTCAAGATGAAATATGTCATGGGACTTCTTTTTTAAATAGAAAGGTAGTGTAAAAATTAAAAATGAACAGTAGAAATGTCTAGTTTAAGAAATAAGGATACCATCCCGGAAAAGACCAATAAAAGAATCAGTAAGATCGATTCATGAATCAATTACTTTATATTCATTTTATGAGATTGATCTATGAAATTTTAACCCAAAATTTAAATTTTACTTAACAGAAAAAAATTGTCTCAGAGAGTGCAGTATTTCAGATGATTGCTATCCTGTCTTAACTATTAGTTTAAAGGTAGAAATGCTGAGAGATGCTAACACATTCTGTCAAACTTATCCTATCAATCTATCACAGAAATAGAGAACAGTTTAACTTGGACTGAGACACACATGCAATTTTTTTTACTATTAAATCTGTCCTAATTAGAAGCAACTGTTTTAATTGACAGCACAAACCAATAAATGCAGCTGTTCCTCTCCCTATATAAACCTAATTTCTTGCAAACAGACATAAAACTCACACAACACAGGATTTCAGGAGTATGAGTAACCAACTAATAAATTATTTATTACTAATAAATAAATTTATTAGTAACCAACTTTATAACTCCATTTATTTGTTTTCTATTCAGTTTTTCTCCTTCATATCTAACAAGCCTTTACTATTTGGTGCATGGAGTTCTCATCCTCTGTGATTCCTTACCAGTTCAACAATAAAATTCAGGAGAACTACAGAGCAGTCTGGGTTTTTGTCCCCAGTGGATCAGAGAATGACGACTGGCAGGGTGATTCTTCCCAACCTGTTAGGAGTTTACTATCAGGGTAGATAATGGCAGCAACATATAGCTCTATAGTTTGAAAGGACAGCCAGAATGACCTTTCCTCTTAGTACAGGAAAGGAGAAATTTCAATCATTGAGTGCAGTCAGCCTCACTTCTACAGCCAAGAGGTAGGAATGCCCCAGAGAGTGGTGAGAGTTCATCACACTGTCCTACCACCTAGAGAGACGCGACTGACAGACACAATTTTATGTTCAAAGTGCTGCTTCATGCTCTATAAAGAACTCTACATATCACATAATACAGAAATTTGAAGAAGTATTCCCAAAGTCAGCAAGTCTCAGTGACAAAAAAACAGGGAAATTCAGAATAAAAAGGCATGCAAATCAGATAGTTCTTTTAAATAAATGATCTCTAGAATCACACAGAACTTATTCAAGCAATAAATCTATATGACCTAGAGTATTAGGGCGACATTCACATACAATTACACATAGTGCTATATACCTTTTAACTGAGAGTGACATGATTTATTTCATTTGGGCCATTGTGGTATAAGAGGCAACATGATTCCAGATACGGCTTGCAAGCCAGGCCAGTTAGGCAACTGCTATATTTATAGCTTAAAATAAAATAACATTTTTCTATACAGCCAAATGTTCTTCCCAATAAAATGCCAAGGGGAAAATATCATAGTTGTATATGGAAAACTAAGACAGAACGAATTACAGTATATTTGTATTGTCAACTCCTTGATCTTGTTAGACCTTATAAATATTATGGGTGCCCTCATGAATGTCCTACAGCTTCCTTGGTTATACTCTGGGCCTCTGATACACACTATTTCGAACCTTACACAAAGCATATTTCCAGATTAAGACGTAAAACTGCCCTTTTTAGGATCTGTGTTTCATACTGATCTAAATGGACTTACTACACCTAACAAAAATGCTGGTGTTCAGCAGACAGCACACTTCCAAAGCCTGATATTTTAACTAGTGAAAACTCCATTTTTTTTTAAGATACTAATTAGAGTGGAAAGCTTTGCTGTTGAGTGCCATTACTAAGGAGGCAGATAATGAACTTTCCCTACAAATTTATTTGGTATGGCAGTCTTTCCACTGCAATCAATATGTTTATGGTGATTATTCAAGTAGAAGTTTGAAAAACAAAGATAATTTGTCATTTTCTTCTTTTACTGAACAACAACCCATAACATTGTCTTGTATAGACTGCTAATTTTTTTTTTAGATTATCAGAGTCAAAAAATATCAACAAAGTAACACCAGTAGTCATGTGCTGATGTTCAAGTCAAATTCTGCATTCTGTGCAACTATGCTATTTTATGCCACCTCTTAGATTGTTGCTCATAAAGCAGGTTGCCTCAACTCTTCTTTAGCCCAAATTTAATGGGAACTACGATCCACTCCACCTTACCTTGCCAACTCCAAAGCTGTATCTTGATATACCATGTCTAATATAGCTCTGGCACTCTTCCAGTACTAGTTCAGCTGTGAAACCAAGTAGGTGCTTCCCCTTACACAGACGGGATCAGTAACCTGATGCTAGTCAACAATCCTCTGTCATTCTTGTATATTACACAAATCACGATTCATAATCAAGATAGCACAGGTCGAAAAGTCAATTGCCCATTTCAAATAGGTCTCTGCTGCTGAGAACTGTCATTTGTCAAAACAGACTCTCAGTTCAATTACTTACAGCAGAATTACTGTATTCTGAAATTCCTGTACCAGGTGGTGACTAATGAAGAGTTCAAACAAGGGTAATGGAAGAGATCATATAATTTTGGAGAACATAAACAGAGTTCTTACAGATAATATCATACTTACAGATAATATCTGATTTAGCATAATTCTGGTTTTTAGTTTCCAGTATTTATTTATTTTAGCTATTTTATAATACTGTTTTTTTAACTATTTTAACTCATTGCTGTTCAAACCTGTATATAATACAAACAGCAGTTTGTCAAAATGTCATTTAATATTTCTCTTCTCATTCATTATTTAATTTTCAAAACTGGATCAGATATTCCTTCAGGTAACATGAAAATGAAGAGTACTTTACATTTTGAACTAGTTTAATAAAGTTATTGCAAAGCAGTTAATTAAACAAAAGAAACAGCTTGATAAATGGATTACTGCAAAAGGCTTGACTAAAAAAGACTCTGTTTTTAATTTGACTTTTTGCCATCTTGTATTTATCTGGGAAACTATTTAAACCTCTGCTTTGTCTTCCCTTCTACAACATTTTACTATCAATCTTTATTCTGATACCATCTTACGGTAGCTAATGGAATATAATCATGCTGTGATAAGTAAACAGTGTACTGTATACTTAAAAATATAAACTTATATCTTCTATAAAATAACACACCAACGACTATGTAAAGGATTATTTGGTGATTTACCTGGTCTTGAGGAAGGAACTCTTGCTATCTCTAGGGAACAAGGCTTTTTGGTCACTGCTATGTCTATCGAATCACAAAGACTGCTGTCATTTTCTGGAAGAACTGCATCCAGAGGTACAGAGGGTATTGCTTCCAATGCATAACCTCTCTTCTTTGAATAAGACTCCTGAAATGCAAAAATTTAAGGAGGTAAGAGAGATATTTCTCAGATGACATAGGAAAAGAACCAGGTTCAATAACTCCAGCTAGCAGGGTTTAAAATTCAGCAAATTAAATACCACATTCTGCTGAAATCCAAACTGTAACAGACTGGAAGAATTACTTGAATGTCAGAAGATAACATTTCTTGGTTTTAAAATTTTTTTTCTGTAATATGATTCTTATTTAGTTTACAGAAGAACTTTAATCATCAAACTTGGTATTTAGCAAAAGCTGAATAACTGGTCTTGCCACACCTGCTTTGCTAGGTTCTAATTCAGGGGGTGTCTCATTTTCTTTTTTTAATTGTATCTCATGAGAGCAACTGCCTTAACCACTGCAATTGCCTTCTCTTCAGGGGTGGTTTTACAAAATGTTTACATTATATATAAGAAAACTAAAAATATGTCCTCTACATATGGATGGCAGGTTCCCAGGCTGTGAATGAAGATGAATTAGTGCTTTACATTTGAGCAAAATAATGACAAAAGGTCCCAGAACAGTAATATATATAGCAAATTCTACTCATTAGCAAATGTTGAGGGAGGGGAAAAAAGGAATTAGGAGTTTTGTTGGTACAGTAATCCAATCAAGCAGACTGTGTCTAGTTTAGAACATAAATAAGAAGATAACATCCAGTTTCACCCGAGTTTCTTTATTTGTGATTTATTTTTTTAATCCAGCAGAAAGTAATTGCATAGGCAAAGACACATTTTCACATCTTTCTTACACCGGATATATGGATGTCGCAGAAAGTCAAGCATCAGACATAAATCAAATATGATATAATAATAGACAAAAGGCAAGAAAGCACCCTGACAGATATTATGAAAGCCCTACTCAGAAGAAGATGTGATGACTAGAACAAAATGTGGAATAACAATTTCTTCACCAAGAACTTCTATTACCTGAGGTAAACTATGGCTGTAGGCAACATTGTCTTTTTAGGTAAATGATTTATACTGTTAGTGGACCATTACTCAACTTTTTGTCTTTTTTTATTTTCAGGTCATTGTGCTCATCTGATCTTTATCATAGTTCGGTAATAATTCAAGGCCTCTTTGAGGATAGGGTTGAGATGGCATCAAGAGGAGTTTCACTTCAAAAGTCTACTTATTGACTTCAGTAGAGAGAGATTCAAATCCTAGGTTAAACTAATAAAGTATGTGAAAATGAAGACTGGAAACAGTGATCAGGGAAAAAATCATATAAAATAAAATAAACAGAATACTAAGATGCCTTTGTAATAAAAAAATTTAGTATGTACTAGCAAACAATACTAGATTGATGGTCAGCATTCAAAAAACATGTCTTAAAGAGGAATGTGATTGTGACTCTACCTCTTTCACCCTTTCCAGTTTATATCTAGTAAGAATATGAGCTCTCAGCAATACTAATCTCACAGGTATAAACTAATTGTAGTTTCAGCTAATAGAGTCTAAAAACATAACACGGAATTAGAAAAGTTTGTAAGTGGGCTTTCTGCAGCTCCAAATATAGCTTTATTAACATAAGCCATTTTCATTCCTTAAATGAAGTTAATAGAAAATTATTCAGAGGCATCGAAGCAGCTGAAGTGCAACTGCAGGACAAGAGAAAAAAAGGAATTTCTACCTTGTCTATTTAAATCTGCTGTAAAAAGACAGAGGCAAAAATTTATTACTGAAGCAATGACTAGAAAGCAGACTTCAGTTTAATCCTTGTACTCTTCTAGAAACTTGTATTTAAGTCAGAATGCCAAAACCCTAACTATAGTAAATCTGCCTAGAGACACCCATGAAGAAATACTGCAGCCTTAAAATTGTTACCAAACACCAAAGTGAAACTCTGCTCAGCTCCTGAATTCAACAACATTAAAAATTGATACACAAAACATTAGAATAGACATTGGATAATACTTTATGTCTGTGACACCCAATATTCTGTTTGTAAAGGCATCCAACAGTGCTGAGCCAGAGAGCAGTGAAACCAGCACGAGAGCAGGACAGGCATGTAGTACTGCTTCTCCTCCTGCCACACTTTGAGGGTCTCGCACTTCACAGTCAAAAGGTGCTGACTTTGTTTTGCAAGTCTACCAATCCAACCTTCCATAGTTACCTTCCCAAGTAGACTTTAGAGCACAAGTCTCTTTTTACGGTTTGCATGCATCCCATTTTATTTTTATCTATCTCACCAAGCTTGACCTCGCTGTCTTACACTTTAGACAGCAATGAATCATTGTTCTTCACTCATCTTCTCCTTGTGATTTCACAGACATTTATCCACTTCCCTTGTCCTCTCCTTTAGGGAATGAGATATACTAACATACTCACCCAGCTGTTCTAGGATTTTGACCATCTCTGTCATCCCTCACCCTCTCAGTCTTCACTGTTGTGACAGGGATCAGATTTCCACATGGCATTCAAGATGAGGACCCACCAAGCAGTCACACTGACATAATGATGTTCCCTCTTTTGTACTCCTTTCCTAATTGCACTTAACATTAAATTTGATTTTCTGAATGTTATTCAACATTCTGTAATTAACATTGCATAAATATAAATGTCAGAGAAGAATAAATAAAAATTATGGGGTTACTGAGAAAATGGTTAGAATGTAAACTAGTGACAAGTAAATTCTTCCAAAATATCTCTCTAATAAAGAAAATATGACAATAGTATGCCCAGCATAAGTTAAATGAGTTAGAGTAAGAAAAGAATTGTTAATAATTTTAAAAGTCTGGAATTCTATCAACTGATGAAGTGAAGATGATAAACCTTAAATAAAAAGTGCATATGTAGCAAAAATAAAAAATAAAATTTCTCATTGCTGGAGAAAAGCATTGTAAAGTCTTCTAGTTGCTACAATTGTTCTCCATTTTGCTGGTACTGAGCATTTCTAGGAATTTTGAAGATCTAAACTAATTCAAGTTAGATGTTAGCAGATGATGTAAGATTGTCTTTAAGTATCAGGCATGAAGCAATGTGATTCTGTTTTTTTCTAAGATTAAAAGCTCTTCAGCATTCTTCTCAATCATATCAGTTCTGCTGTCCCACATCACAAATTGCAATAACCAGTAACCCTACACTAATTCTACACATCCAAGTTATTATCATCTGCATTATAAGACCTTCTAAAAATACTTTTCCATTATCTCTAGTTCTGAAGTCAAAACAATCTGAGTTTAATTTTTGTTTTAAGAATAGAGATTATTCAATCTCAAATTTCTGTCAACTATTACTAATTGTTGAAGATGAGACATATAACTGACCACCACTATCAAGACAGAATTAGTCCTTATTTGAAACCATAACTTCATAAAAATAATGTGCTGGGCTGCTAGTACATTAAAATAAGGGGGTTTTTGTGGAAAGGATAAAAACACATGCATAATAGAAGTGAAAAAAAGAAAGGAAAGATTGAGAGAGAGGGAGTGAGTCACAGGAAAAGCACTAGAGAACAGTCACCCATACTGATAAAATATAAATTAGATTTTTGTCTTGTAGAAAGAAACAGTAATGTGGCATTGAAGCCGCAGAGCACATGCAGGGACACACTATGGGCCTTATTCATGGGCCTGCAGTCAGCTGGGTCTCTTCTGAGCATATGCTTGGTGTTGTAATACCCATGATATCCAATGTGAAATCAGAACAGGACTAAGAGATGTTTACCAGTGGGGATGAAATTGCTTCTAAAACATCTATATGGCCATAGCAAAGGGTTATATACAATTGTGAAACAACAGGCCAGAACATGACTAAATCTTCAAAAACAGCATGATGTTGAGTTAGACCTTTTTTCCACATTTTTGCCAGGTTTCTAGCTACTCTCACTTCTGCCTTCTCTGTACTCTTCCCTTCCTTTTAAGAATCAAACTGAATGATGTATGCTTAAGGACTGAGATATAAGCAGTATATGTAAATCTGTATTTGTATGAGCTATGAATAAAATGACAGAGGCTCAGCAGGCACCTAATCTAAACTGACACTCTGACAAGAAGAAAAAATTTGTACTTAACAGAAAATTCTTCATGCTGTCAATATCCTTTCCTATAAAAATCAGGTCACTTGAAGCTTTATTACTTCCCTGGAACATGGGACAACACACCAGAGTTAGACATGACTTTCCTCTTAAAGAAGAAATAATCTCAGAAATGTGGAAAGGAACAATGTAATATATCTGCCGCTCTCGGAAATATTTTTTTTTCATTTATATACATAGTAAAGAACAGCTATTGAATTCTGACATGCCCCTTGAGATCCACCAGGGTATTGTTACATCTCCCCTGGCTTGCCACAGGCCAGAGGACCAGCATGTAGAATCCAGGTGGCTTTTCTTTTGTCATAGTAGGATAAATTCTGCCTGGTTGTTCTTTAGTAGATTACTATGATATTTTATTAATAAAACTTTGGAGAATTATTGATCTTAAACACTCATCAACCCGAAGTTGATGACTATCATGAGAGCAAGCAATGAATACTGCTGCTATCCCACTTAGGTCATGGAATCACGGAATTACAGAATACTTTGGGTTGGAAGGCAGCTTTAAATGCCATCTAGTCCAGTCCCCTGCTGTGGGGAGAGGTAACTTGAACTAGGCCCGGTTGCTCAGTGCCCCATCCAACCTGACAGTAAATGCTTCCAGGGATGGGGCATCTACCCCCTCCTTGGACAAACTATTCCAGTGTTTTACCATCCTCACTGTAAAAAATTTCTTCCTTACATCTAGTCTGAGTGTATTTGCAACAAACATACTTCTTGACATTTGTAAACAGACTGATGTATAACCTTGTTGGATTGGGACATTTCACACTGAAATATTAATAAGTAACGGAAGGTTGCTGGGAGGAATCAAGAATTCAAGTAAGAAAGAAGTCCTGACCGGTGACTGAAGACAATTAGAACAGTTGTTTGACGTGCAGAAAGGTGGCAGGGGAAATGCTTGTACCTTAAAGGTGTTGTGCAAGTTTGCCACAATAATGTACTAAGCAAAACCAAGAGAAAGTATTTGCTATGTCACAATAACCCAAATCCCCAAGTAGATGGTGAAATATTTATTTTGACTGCCTTTCCAGTGAAAGATATCAGGGATATTACTATAATTTATGGCTAGTAAAAACACATTTATCAATCACTAATAATTTAACCAAAGAAAGTTTTATAGTATTGTGCAATTAGAATAATTTTTCATGAGTCAAACTATGATAAATGTTCATTGTTATGAGAGTTAGAAACACTTGAATGTGTAATTTGTCATAGAACATATAATATGGTTCATGATATATTACAGAACCCGGAAAATCACCAATAATCTCATTAAAGGGTAATGACACTGGAGGATTTACTCCAGTCTGCACAAAGTATTTATAGTACAGATTTTAAAAGAGTATGCTCTTTTACACTCTCACCAAACATCTGAAATTGTGGGTTTGTTGTTGTAGGAATAATACATGTACAGAGTTACCTGAAGTAATTATTTCCCTTCAGCACCTGAAACAGCCTTTGCAAGTTTCAGTAAGCCTTCCACAGAGGTGAGAAAACATTAATTTTAAAAAGCATGCTAGAGTTGTTGCCCTGTATATTTAGTTAGAAATGTAAATATGATGTTTAATTTTTCAGAAACCATTCAAAACTTAGATTTGCTTTTTCAAACTTTAGGTATGAAAAAAAATGAACATTATTTACATAACACCCCAAATGTAGGTTTGTCTTGTCCTTTTCCAATGCATATTTTCACGTATTCTGTTTAGAATCTCTAAGTTCATACAAAAACTCCACAGACATCAATCCCTGAAAGCTAAAAGGTTCCTACTGAGCCTTACAACATAAAACTAGCTAATATAGCCTAAACTATAAATGTCTGAAGACATGGTTAAATTGTGAGCATAATGAATGCAGCGTTAACCTCAGCAGCAGAAACATGTCACTATATTTTATGCAGTGTTTTCAGAATTCTAACTGGCAGATATTCAGCATTTCAAATGAAGTTAGATTGTTTTAGTCATGTTACATGCTTTCCCATGCATTCAACACTCGGGCCATGAAAAAGAGCAGATGTTTCCTCTAATAAACAACTCACTGTAATAAAGAATATACTCAAAGTGCACATAATTTGGTTTATGCAAATGCTAATAGTTGTGTGTGGCCATGTATCATAATACAATAACTGGTTTAATAAACGATTCTTAGTTTAGCCGAAAAAAATACAATTATAAACTAGAAAGTAATTTCCAGTTTAAATAACCTCCTTTTTTCCCATTGAAAGATGTTTTAAAAAATCATGTCTTGTTTGAATATCAAGCTATGGGAAAATGCCTATTTAAAATAAAGGCTATTATATTAAAGGAAGATAAAATGAGCTGAAATCTTAGCTCCATGGAAACAATACTTCTCTGCAAGATACTTATGCTGTAACGCCTAGGTTTTAAGCGTACACACAGTTACAATTGAAGCAGCAAGCATGAAGAATAATTCCTCACATTATAAGGGCCAAACCCATGGAAAATGTTAGATATTGAGAAACCTTAACGTGGAGTCAGCATTTACTTGACAGCAAATGCAAAAAACAATTAACATGCTACTTTATGTTAAGCAGACTGGCTAAAACTTTCGCAAATTTAATTTCTATCAATTACTGCACCAGTAAGTGAAAAATGTATGGGTTGCTGTGAAGGGAAGAGAGGAACTAATGCACCTAAGTAAATCTTGAAGCAAGACACACCTGTGTGAATAGTAATCCTAGAACAGTAAACTGGCTTGACTGGAGGGCAGATAACATCACTAAAATGAGACATTATGGAAGACGTGTTCTTTGAAAAGAAAGCTTTAACACCAAAGGGTGTTAATCCATTATCTATTACAAATAATCTATACCTTTTTCAAAAATATTCTATATATCTATATGCCCATGCATCTTGTTCTGAAGTCTAGTAAATACTTTGACAAATTTGCACAACAGAAACCAATTAATAGATACCATACACAATAGATTTGATAGAAGCTACAAATAAACATTTGCTATTTCAGGAAAGAGAATCTTCCATGTTTAAAAGTTTTTAACACTGAAAAAATAAAAATTTTAGTATGTTTGGTATAAAAGTTATTATTGTAAGTCAAGACTCTCTTAAAAGAAATCTCTCAGCATGCTTCCACAGTAAAACAGAAAGAACAAGAAAACATTTTTCAAAATATTACAGTTATTGAGAGTCATATTGATGCCTGAAAACTAAAAACCTTGTTGTGAATCATACCTTTATTTGTTACACAACTGAAAAGTAAGATACAAAAACAACAGAAAAAGAGTTTAAAATTGTTCTCTAAAGATTCCAGGATGCATGCCAAGTTTGTAAAAGCTAGTACTTTCTGATTAAATAGTACCAAATAAACTTTGTCTGCAGGTATTTAGCAGTGTGAAAACTGAGCCTAACAGTAAGAGACGATCAGAGGGAAACTAAATTCATACTATAAGTTAGAACTAGTGCTTAAAAATAGTAAAACAAGTTAGTTACTCCATGACAACAGGAAAAATATGCACAATAGCAATAAACAAAAGGTAAGAGAATATTGTCCCTATCTCCTATGTTCTTAAAGAATCCAGTAATTTTCTATTTCATACCACAGTTCAGAACCATAGTTCTGAATGGGATCCTATGAACTCAGGTACTTCCTAGCCAAAAATGTGCGAAAGCCCACTAATATTAATAACATTAATAACATGGATAGTTATGTTTATGGATACAAAAAGCTCCATTGCTCAGTGCTATTTTACCATACTGCTCATATTCTTGGGAATTTTATGAGGGTTGACATGGCCGTGTCAAACTCCAGCAGTTAAGATGAAAATATAAGGACAATACATTAACATAATTACCTAATTCACTACTCTTCACTGAAGGAAAACCATTCCACTAATAAACATGTTACTTCCATATGGCTCTTAAACTAGAAATCCCACTGTTTTACATTAAAGCTCTACTGCTTTAATTGTTACTATGATGATTTCTGTGGTATGATAATCTACTTATTCTTCGCAAAATTCTCAACCCTAGCTATAGTAAAATGAAAACAGAATGTGAAGATTATACAAAATGAAGTTAGTAACAGTTATAAGAGAACTTAAATCAAATTTTCAATAAAATTTGAACTTAAAAAATATTCTATGGGTTCAATGCAAGACTCCAGTTTTGGAACAGCTACTGCAGAATCATGTGTCTATTTCACAAGAATTAAGGGATCTTGCTCCAGGTTTGCAGTCACAATGGCTGTACGGTATACTTTTACTGCAAGCATTCTCTGATAATTCTGTGTGATCTTCCTCCATATGTGAACAAACCACTGTGTCAGGGTTTCACAAAAACAAGACAGTAAAAAGTTTTCACACAAAACTCTTTTCCTAATGATTCTATTGCTCTAGGTTCTGATTCAAGGATTTTCTTGTATTTCAACAAATTAGTAACTCAACCTCAAAATAGCAATGTAAATGCTAAAACTTAACAAACATTAAAGTAATTTGCAAACTCAAGATCCTTTCATAATTTCATGGTGAGAAAACAGTGTTGGTGAGTAAAAGAAATTTGCTACTCAGAAAGCCTGCATGTCACGTGAAACCACCTAAATCCAGTCTGAGATTCTAGTGACTTAAAATCCAAACTACAGAGTGTCTGCAGTTCTTTGATCATACAGTCCTGATGAGAAATAATTGTCCTTGGGAGAAAGATATTAAGATTGCTATACTTAAGAGCAGCTCAAAAATTGTTCATGAACTTTACCATAGAACATTACTGCATTCAAAAGAGATAAAAAAGGATTCACTCAGCCTGCCCACTTTGGAAGTGGGCAGAAAAGAGTGAAGGAAAGCCTTCTGCTTTGTCAGCTGTGCACCCTTTCTAAGTGCCCTGGTGTTTAATCTGCACAGAAATTCAGCTCAAAAACTAGGCATGTAGTCAAACACATCCCTCTGCTTCATGTCTCACACTGGCTGGCTTGCAGTGGCTTCCTGTTCAACAGAAAAGAGCAACCAATTCAACATCTTCAGAGATGGGCACACTTTCTTAATGATACAAGGAGCAAAAGCATCTGGATGCGTTTTTGAAGGAACTTTCTGCTGTCAATATTTATTCTTTACAATGCAAAAACACTAAGTGCATAAAACCAGTCTGAATAAGGCAGAATTTTATCACCTCTCCATATACAAACAGATTACAACAGTTTACTAAAATGTTTTATGTGTATATAGTATCTGCTAATCATAAAAGCTGATTAGGGACAAACCTGGTGGTTTGTAAGTACTTAGACCATTACGCTAAAACACTGTCTGAGAGTTATGGATTCAATTTTGCTAAATTCAAAATTAGGTAGATATAAATAGGACTCAACACTGCCTAAAGATTTTATCTTTTCCCTTCTTTTTCATGGTACAAATATTGTGAAACAAAACCTAGGATGCTATAAAATTCTAGCACCTCCAAAAATAATATCGCTGACTTGATACTGTCAATGTATTAATTTATCTCAATGTCTTCACACTTACATCTTTTATATTGAAAAAACTCTGTAAAATGCCTGGTGGACTTTTTAGGTTATACAGAGACATATTTATAACATGTTTTTGTTAAAAAAAGCTATCTTCCCCTTTCTCCAAAGGAACATAACTATTCTCTATACTATTAGGAGTATTACTGTTATTTCTTTTTATTATACTAAGATTTTATGACACCAAACTGCTTATTGCTTCTGGAAAGTGAATAGAGCATCCGCATTCTACAGCTATATGATTAACGCCATTCTAGATAGAAAAATATTAAGTATGAGATTCCCATTTCCTAGCTGAAGTGCCTTTCTGACAGACCTTAAAGTAAGAAGTATTTCACTATAATTGGTGGATCACATTTTCTGTCAATAAACAAATCCAAAATAGGTTTTCATGAAAACATGAGACAATGTAGTCTTACATATATCCCTTTGATATCTCAAATACAGACTCCTCCTAACTTCAGTTTCATTTTATTTTACATCCAGTTGATGAGTTCACCTTAATTACATGTTGTTAGTAGTGAAAAAAACCATAACAATCACCTTGGGATTTTAAGAAATTCATAATGTTAGAACCAGTTTGAATTTTGGTGAAAATATAAGCATCTCTTGATAAAGTTCCATTTGTATGGAAACCCGAGTGGAATTAAGCACATTAATGCTTATGGTTAAAAAATTTGTTGATTCAGGACCTATCTCATTTCCAGACCCAGTATAATGGATACCAGTACTAAAAGTTTTCAGTAATACAACCACCAGACATGACTTTAAAATGTCTAGATAGCACCATTCAACTGATCTCTTAACTCCAGATACCTCAAATACCAGCCTTTTTGTCCACAAACTCTTTTCCTCCTGTTACTATCATAGGGACAACAAATACAATTTATCTATGACAGCTTTTTCCCCCACAAAATGTAATACTGAACAGTAGCCCAATTTGGCCAGATTAACCAGGAACTTCCAAATAAATTTTCAAGTTTCCATGTAGTGCTTTAATATTTCTGTTACAGAGCAACTGAATTCAAACATGAAGTTTTTAACACCAGGTTGAACTTCTTTCATGTACAAAACTAATTACTATGCGTTATTGCTATTCATTCACTATGCAATTCAAATAGATTTTTTTTTACATTTTCCCATAATTTGACAGGCAGTACTGAAAGCAAAATAATTCCATGAAAGTGTGTCTTCTGATTACCACTAAATTGCAAACCACAAAACAACAAAATGTAACATACTTATACTATTTAGGATCTTCCCAGATTATCATTGTGACGTTTCTGTTAGGTATGTGACAGTGTTCAATTCAACATTAATTTCTACATGAATGCGAATACCATTAATAGGAATAAAACTTCATCTTGTAAGCCATTACAGTCATCAATATTTCAGATTATTTCTGAATTATATCAACAATTCCAGTACTGTTTTGCACCTCTCTACTTTCTCTCTCATCCCATTTAATTTTGCTGTTTCTTGATCCCACCAAGAGAGAACACATCCCAGCAGTGCCCAGATTTACACAATGCTGGACAGGCATAGCCATACTTTCACAGTCAGTTATAAACTGTGGAGTCAGTTTTAAAATTTTACAGAAATTAGCTCATCTGAGGTCTCATAGCTATACAGAGAATGATAGAATGTAGATGTTAACAATGATATGAAAGAGATCTCTGGAAATCATCTTGTCCAAACTTTCAGTTGAAGCAGAGCTAATTTAACCATCAGGTTTCCCTGGACCTTGACCAGTCAATTCTGAAAATACCCAAGGATAAACAGATTACAACTTCTCTGGTTACATTACATGCCTGTGTGGTGGTGTCTAAATTATACAACTAGCACAGTAAAAATGCATTTGCCACAAGACACCTGCAGTCCACGGGCAACTGCAAATTTACACTGGAAATTCAGAAACTATATATGTAATAAATACCATATTCAAGAACAAAACCTTCAGCTTTATTCCTCAAAACACAATCAGAAAATGTAGCATAGCACTAAAATAAGCCACATTTTTTTCAATATACTTATTTTCCATCACCGTTCAGCAGGGTATAATCATCACCTGCTGATTCCTTCTAGGCAGAATACATATTGCACTTTTCAGTAGCTGCTTCAGTGTGTGGGTGGCATGTTCCTGAAATTACTAATAAAACTTAAGCTTACTGCAAAAGAGACAACACTGCAAATCAAGAGTTTAACAAATATTTTTTAATGAGCTCTCTATGTCAACCCCATTTAAGTAAACTCATCATTTAATCCACTAAATTAGGAAGAGAAAAACATATTTTTCACTTAAGGTTAGAAGCTATAGGAAGATATTACAGATAATATAACAATCTTACTCTGGCTATCCATGCTCAGGTATATTTTATGCCAAAGCTCTCTCTGCTATGTCTATATCATCACCTAGCAAGATGACAGGTTTCCTCCTCTGTAACATATAAATTAGATAATGCTACAAGACTGTTTCTAATTTTGGAGAACTTCAACACCAAGTAAGATTAGACAAATCTGCTTCTTTACCAGTCTAGTTTCAAATGTACTTCCACTGAATGCACTGGAAGGTGAAGTTATTAATGGATTGCAGGATAATACCATTTCTCAGGACCAAGTTGAAACAATTTAGCCATTAGTGTTTAATTAAAAACATTCCCTTTGCTTTTCTTTGTTTTTATTAAAGAACAAAAGAGAAATACCTCCTCTTAATACCACATCCCCTGCACTTTAGTAGTTCAAAAAATTACTCTAACATTCACACTGAATTTATAATCTAAGACAATTTTTGAGGCAACAAAAAATAGGAGGTCAAACTGAAAGAACATGTTGAAATTAAAACAAATAATGTCAAATAAAATTCCCAATATTAAAATTCTCCAGAAAGTGACAACATAGAGTCATGCTGCATCTCTCCAGAGAGTGTCAGTACAGAGGGGTTTTTAAGAATAGACTTGAACTCTATGTGAAAATTGAGTTAGCTCCTTACTTAATTACCTCATTCATCTCTCATGTATCCAGAACTGACTTTGAAAATGTAAACATAACTGCAGTATAATAATTTTCAATGTCAGGCTTTCTACAAAACAACCTTAACTAGCTTCTACATTACAAACAGTATACAAAATTTCTTCCCATTAAAAACTACTTTTTAAAATTTTATAAAAAGAAGTACAGACAGACAAGATGATCTTCTGGAAGGCAGACATGAAATACATAACCCTATTAACTGATACCTCAAACTCCAAACTCTAAATATTCCTATCATAGCATATATTGATAAAGAAACAGTATTATACACAGTTCATCTCCTAAAAATTTAGTTGCATGTCCACTTTTTCTTTCCACCCTCTAAATAAAAGGCATTTTGGGGGGAAAAGAAATCTCTCTTCCACAGGAGAACCTGTGACCAAGTTGCTGGAGTTCCTACCTCTAGGAATCCTAGAGTTCTATAAGCAGAATGTTGATCAGTCTTAAAATGTCTCCCAGAAGTTCATTCCCTCTTAAAGATGAAAATCTGACAGTAAGCAAGAAACATAGCATTTTAATATTTAAGTAAATTTGCCATATTTTTGTAAAGAACCATGCTTCCTAGCAACATGAAGATTTATACTTATGGTTTTTTAATCAAAGTTCAATTTTTCCACAGCAACTGCACTGCTCTCTGTACAGACATTATTTCCATTTTGTAATAGTTAGACAAATGAGGTGTTGTTGTCAAAGGGATTGTTGTCACGTCAAACACAGGGTGTAATTGCCATGTCAAACACAGGGTGTAACTGTCAGGATTTTTAAATTATACACACAACACAATTCAAGACACAGTCCGGTCAAGCTGACCCAGCAGCTTCTAAATGGGATGGAGCTAAACCTGCCTTATCTCACAATTACTTTATATCACAATTAGAAAAATATGCTGGCATGGCTGTCAAAATTAAGGTGTGTGAACTGCTTTCTTTAAACTGGTAATACTGGAGGGATCGTATAGGACTCTGCAGCACTCAGCACTCTGACATTGCAGACTGCCCTGTACTTATCTCTGTACATCAGGCCCTGTTTGCCCCTTAGCAGAGAAATACTCAAGGCACGCTATCCATGAAAAAGAAAATGGAATGAAAGCTACAGTTTTATACATTCAGAGTATGCTGCTTTTTTCTAAAGCAAATGTGAATATGTATGTATGTATGTGGGTACTGATAAACTTGGTAAAATAAATATATTAGGAGCTAAATAGCAAATTAACCTGCACTCTAGAAGAGATGATTAAGAACAAGAAACGATTTTATTACTGGCAAACAAGAGTGTTCTACGTTTACCACGTTCCTTACTCCTTCCTTGTCTTGCACCGCTTAACCAATTGATAAAGCGAACAAATGCCTTCCACCAAAATTGTTTGTTCAAATTGCTTCCCACTACTTTACCAAAACATGTTCAGGCAAAGTAGGAGAGAAATGAGCTATCCCTTGTTCTACCTTCTATATTTCTGCCATAAGGAGACTGTATTGAGGGAAATTGCTGAAGTACTTCAGTCCCTTCACATCCAGGCTGGAGCTGGTTAATGCCAATTTCACATGGAAGTATAATGAGATTGCAGAAGTTATGGTTCTGTCTGCCCCATAAGGAATGAGAGAAGGAATGATGGACTGACACGCACACCACTGTTCATCATTCATGTTCATCAATGCCTTGGATGAAGGGGCAGATGCCTCCTCAGCAAGTTCACTGATGACATAAAGCTGGGAGGAGTGGCCGATACCCCAAAGGGCTGTGCAGCCTTGGAGAAGCCTCAACAGCTTGGAGAAATGGGCACAGAACTGTCTGAAGAACACAAAAATATGCATCAGTTTTAGCAAGGATGGAATTTCTGCCCCAAACCAAAGGTTAACTCCAGAACAAAGCAACAGCCCCAAATTAACCTTAAATCAGAACTCACAAATGGAATTCACTCTCTGCTAAAATAAGAAGCACTGTCTAAATTTCATTCTCCAGAAATCCAGCTGCATATCCTTGCTCTCTGCATTTTTACTTTCTTACCCTTTTTTTTTTTTTGTGGATGAAGCTAGTTGTTGGGTCCATTTGATATAGAATTGATCACTTTCGATAGCACTTCCTGAAATTTTTACAAGATTTTTCAATTTTACAAGATTTTTCCATCAAGCTCTTCCAGTACTTCATCAATTTTGAGACTGTAGAAAAGGGTGGCATGTTCTGAGAAAACCTGCATTACTGCAATGCTAGGGTTTAAATGATATAACTTTACACAGAACTTTCTAAAATGACACTTTTCAGCACGGTACAGACAGCAAGGACATACTGTATGCCAGAAGTACCTCCAGCTTTTTTCCTAACTTCAATAAAGAAATCAAGTTTGTCATGGAGATAACTGCTCTCTCATTTGGCATATTGAAAACTGTTATTTCACTAGGTCACAGACAGACGTTTTCATAATCTCACCTAAAACTCACTTTTACATTATCATTGTGCCTCTGTGTATATAAAGCAAGAATCAATCTTCTTGTTTGTTCACCTTTGATGTGCAAACATAATATATTTCTATAACTGTAAAATCTATTTTTAAATAAGGAGAAGTGTAAAAACTAACTTGTTGTTTGTGTTCAAGAGTAATTGATAGATCCTCTTCCCTATATTTGGACCTTTAGGAGAGTATGGATTTTACTACACCATGTCAAGTACCCTTATTTCACTGTTTCTTCATGATGAAGTCTGCACTTCCTGATATGTTAGTGCACTGACATGAGTATCAGAAACATATTTCTGTACTTTTACCTAAAACATGCTGTTACACGTAATATCTATTTTAATTTGTTAGACCAATTCAAGACACTTTTCTTAATCCAAAAATTGACATATATACTTTGTGTTCTCAATCCCTTAGAACAAGATGTTCTCTGCTGCATTCTGAAGTAAATGTGCAAATCCAACAGATCAGCTAACAGCTTGAAAGACTGCATACAGTGATGGTAATGCTTTATAAACCAAATTCATGGGTTTTTAATTTGGAGATTTTTCACTACCTAATTTCTTTCCTTTCCTCCATAACAAGAAGTCAACAAAAGACCTAAACTATCCCTGTCTTCAATTTTTATGGATAGAAACAATCTAGAAAGGTAATCTGTCATATCATGAATGAACACATAATAAATATACTTTTTGCACCCACAATTAAAAATCTTATTAGTTCTCAGAGCAAGATAGATGAGGTATCATAAGGTTGAGCTTAAAATTTAAGTACAATGAATAAAACTGATTCAGGAATCACTATTTTAAAACTTACATAATTCCTGAAATGAATCTCTATAAATAGGAAAGAGATACCAGCCAACCAATCTAAGTTGATTCTACTTTTCAAAGGCATTCCTTCATTTTATAGCACACTTTATGTATACCTTACATTAAAAAGAAACAAGGAAAACAAAAACATTTTCTAAAATTAGGAAATCAAAATGGCATGTATGTTCATCATAAGAGAGTTTAACAATAATTAAACCACAAGTGATATTTAAATAAGTAAAGTTCCATTTAAGAAATATGTTTTGAAACAAATGCTTAAAAATGAGGAATTAGTAACTATAGTACTCCTATTGTAAATCAGGATAATTCGAACAACTCTGCACTTTGCCAAATGTCTAAAATGATGGATAGTATGAAGTAGGAAACAGCTACTGAAAGGGGAAAGGAGTATAAAGGCTCCTTATAAAAAGAGACGGGGCAGTGCTCATTGTTATTCAAGCACATTAGCTGTCGTATCCTGTTTCCATTGACTGCAGGGAAGGCTTTAGCATTGACTTCAAACAGGTGCAAGTCCCATGGGACTTAAAGGGAATAAAACGTACAGTCACGGTATGAAAGCAACAGTGTATGAAGTGTGGTGAGACAGGATATGTAATTCCAACGTGGTACACAAGAATCTGACAAAGCTATTTAAATGCAGTGCCAAGTAAGGATGCAACTGAAAAAACCAGACATTTCTAAACAGAAATTTGGCAGGTCTTCATTCAATGCTACCAAAAAAGCGCAGGAAAAGTGTTACAGAAATGAGAGTGCTAAATTATAGTGGAGGGAGAGAACAAGGGAGACCCAGAAGCAGCAATAAGCATCAGCCTGTTCTGTAGCAATACAATATCACTTGTTCAGGACACAGCTGCTGGAATGCTTTGGTAGATACTGCAGACTGGTCTACTCTGAGAATTGTTGGGACTTGGACCCAAATATATTACCCACTTCTATTTATTCTCTTCTGTATTATGATGAGTATTTAAAAATGTTTGGGGACTTTAAGTTACATAACCTTCAAAGAGAAGACTTAGGCTATATTCTTACATCAGTTGAGTTACGCATGATGTCCTCAATTAATTCTATAAAGAAAGTAGCTGAGATGTCATTAGATTAATTAGAAGCTGGTCAAAAACAGAGTACTTATCCCAAAGGAAACTATGTGACTTCAGAATTTCTTTCCAGATAGAAAAGAAAGCTATCCAACACAGTAACTATCTGTCTAAAATAGGGGTAATAAACAGTCTCCATATTAAATTCATATGGATAAGTCCTACAGCAGGATGACTGAACCTCAACAATTAAATCTGGAACCAGTTTTAGACATTAAAATGAAGAGTGAAGGTGACAATTTTGAGGGGAATCAGGCAAGACTATAAATAACTGTAAGGCTTAAGGCAGAGATTAAGCAGCTCTTCCACAGTTGCTGTTTTATGATGAAAAAGGAAACACATACCTGTGCAAGCATGGGAAATCCAAGGTTCCTGCATCCATTACAAGGTGTCAGTGCCTCCCATAAACCTGAAGGACCACAAGTATTTTCACCTGCATCATCATCATCTTCCTCCCTTGGTGATAAACGCATTGAAGAAGGCCTCTGCATAAAGAAACAATACTTTCAAATTAAGCACAGTGATATATTGTAAAGAAACTTCTTACTTAATGAAATTAAGTGTCCCATTCATAAGCTCCAAAAGATAAACTGCTATTTTAATACTAAGTACCTACTCAACTATTAAACTGCTGTATGAAAATAACACTTTCTAAGGAAGGTGCATGTTGAGCTATCTGCAATTATACTTTAAAGTTCAGTGCACATAATAATATACATTGAAAATATTTATTGTCTTTATTATCAAGAAACTGGCAATTTCTACTTCATTTTACTTTAAAATTTGCTGTAATAGCATTAAGGTTAGGATATTCTACAGAGAATAAAAACTAAAATTTAAAAAAAATAAAATACCATTCCCAAGAAAGAAATAATATAAGCCAAGGGGATCTTGTTTAAATAGTCATCTGTCATGTTCAGAAAAGTACAGCTGTATTACATATGCCTGGATGAGTCCAAGGTTTTTGCAGAAAAAACCCCCGAAATCCATCAAAATATGAGGTTTCAAATTTTGTATTATATTTATCAATAATAAATTTGTTAGCTGATTTTGTAGGCAAAAAATTTATTTTAAAATGACCTGTATTATTATGCTTCATAGTCTGGAAGGGATGAAAAGTATCAGGAACAGTCATTCACTTATGAGCACTGTGACTTACTGGTCTCAGTGATAAGGGAAAAATGCTGATTTTTGCTTAAACTAGTATCCTAATTTTCTATGACACAAAGAAATAGAAAAAGTGGCCAGTTCCCATATATTTCTGTTATTCTGCTACACAGGATCATTCACATCAACTGAATTGTAGTAACAACTTGTATTAATTTCAGGAGGAGGAAAACTAACCCAGTAATCAGTTATTTTTAAAATCTCATGTCAACAAAAATTATTACAAGTAAAAAAAAAATTATTACAAGTAAAAAAGGTAATTTTTACATCTTACTTCTTTGTCCATATTTAAATTGAAATATGGAATAGCTGGTTCTAGCCTGCTTGACATTTGCTTGAGCAGCCTACCTGATATTCAGATACTAAATGCTGTCTTTCAGAGTGCTTCTTTCAGAAGTGGCTGGATTTTTGCTTGACCAAAATAACACTATTTGAGACCATGGCTAACCACAACTACTAATCTGGTGGTAACATTAACTCTAAAGTACTGCTAGGAGGTTAGTTTAAAATAATTTTAAAATCCCCACATTTAACTGCAGATTGTGTTAGCTAATAGAAAAAAGAAATGCGTGGAGTCTACTGCACGGAAGGGAATGGAGAAGTGAAAGCAGAGTAGAGAGGAAAGAAGTAGAGAAACAGCAGCAGTTCTAAAGATGAACAAAAGCTGGATGGAAAAGATGGAAACTATAAGAGAAGCAAAGGCAGTGCACAGACAGGCACTGACTCCAACTGTGTAACATCTGAGGATCATTTAACTTTTGACTCTTGTGCTAACTTCTTAACACAGATGTTGTTGGTATGCCATTAAGTTAGGCAGGGAAAATATTTTTAAATTCCATCTCAGCTCACTCACCAAAGATGAGAAACACAATATATCCATCTCCATTAGTCTGGTCAATCCCCTCGGTTAGGAAAAGGTTTCTCCCTTCTTACAGACTTCATGAATCAGCCATAAACTCTAGTTAGGTGGATTTATTTACTTTTTATTTCTAAAGTCAATTTCTAAGACATTCTTAGCATGATATTTCATTAGGTTATTTTGACACTCCAGTAGCACTACAGAATTTGTTGCTATAGCAACCAATATTCTCACAGTGATTATTAAAAGGATTGGGTTAATTCTGCCGAGTGTAGGTCGTGAAAGACTATTATTGCTATGTATTTGCACAGACAAAGGAAGCAGACTAGAGGTCTTTCCCCTCTATTTATGATGCCATCTTCCATGGTGGCTGCCCTACACTTATGCTTTAAATCTCAGAATTGCTGTACAAGAGAATAAAGCACTTCTTGCCCTCTGGAGCAAAAAGCAAAGAACTGCAGCAGAGCCCAGCACAGGAAAGCAGGTAACACACATTAGCTGTGACCACACAAGCCAATGGAAGTGAATGGAGACAAAAGTCATATCCAAATGTCAGTGCACCTTTTAGAGGTAAAAAACACACATATAGCACCAGTGAGAAATTTTCAACACAATTAAAGGAAGATGAATTACATTAGAGTCACTGAAGGGGGAATATATGAGTATTTAGCCAGTAGAGGAACAGAGTATAAAAACCCCATGCCAAACAATTATTGAATGATAAAAACGAAATACACAAGCAAAATGAGAGCTGTGTATTTCCATTAGACGTATTTTATATAAACAACCTAAGATAGAGTGGGAATCACAGTAATTTAATGTCAATATGAATGAGAGGAAGTGGGGAATATATAGTCAGATCTCCTGATCATTCAAAAAAGGATCAGTCAATGCCAGAGTTCATTAGACACACTACTGGAATAAACTGACTTGTACTCTCATGCAACTAGACAAGGCAGGTATGAACATGATACAGACTAATATACAGACTACTGCAGATCAGGGTTAGCTCTTCTTATACTGCCCAGATTTCTGCTGCTGATAAAGCACTAAAAAAGGAACCATTAGGAAAAAATCTATGTGAAGGGTCAAGAAACAGCTACTGCCATCACCTTTCTCACCCGTCCCTGCTGCCAGAAGCCCCGTTCTTCCCAAACAATGGGGACAAAGAGATATGTGGGAATTACTGCAGGGAGAAGAGCTGCATTTGCAAAAATGAGGGAAGGAGTTAATAGCTACATGAGAGACAGGGGAGACACAGGTGCCCCAAATTCAATAGACTGGGTTTGCACACCCTGGGGAGAGGGATGCATCTGGAGGAGTCAAACGAGATACAGAAAGATCTACAATCAATTCACAGACCTCAGACTGTCAAACAAACCCATAAAACTCCAAATCCAGACCACACGGTTTCCTGTTACTCTCTCACAGCATTCATTCCTTTCCCAGAACTCCCTAATTTTTCTGTTCTGTTGTATAATTTAATTTTGCCTCCTTAGAGATGCTTTGAACATGGAAATCTAATTCTGTTTGTGCTACTGGGAAGCCCTGAAATAGCCCTGTAGGGAGAGTTTTAGCAAAACCAAAGTTATTTATGCCCACTTCTCAGAAAATAAATAAATAAATAAATAGAGAGGAAGATATTTCTGTCAACTAAAGAAAAACAGACACAGTTGAGAACCTCTTATTTATGTCTGTTTTGAGTAAAAAAAAGAAGGGCAAATGTAGTTAGAAAATGCCACCTAAATAACAATTGCTCAATTAATTGAATTAGACTTTATGAAATGGCAAAGTCAATATAAACTGCAATATTAAGTTTCAAAAAGGCCACTTCTACCTAAGTTAGAAGAGAGACAAGTGTAAGTATCATATATCCTCAAGAAAAGCAGACAGAAAACTTTGCATGACATTAGATATGATATGCAAAAAGAAAATCTGGTAGAGACACTGCAAGATATTAATAGAGAATAAAAGATTTATTAAAAGTTCTAGTTTTTACTGGAACACTGAATTAAGTATTAAGCATTGTTTATAATAGTAAGAGGCTAACAAAGCAATTTCTCTATGTATAAAAAAGAGAGAATAATAATGATATAGCAGTGAGAGAATAGTAAGATCTAGCGTAAGGATATTGGACCACTACAATTAGGGGCAAATTTTCTTCAGACTCTACTGGGCCTAACACATCATCTGTCATTTTCATACCTAATGAGCATTTAGATAATGTCTTTGAAAACTTAGCTATGGAAACCTTCTTCTTCATATCTCCATCTACATAAAAGTCAAAATTTGCCCACTAGGATACTCTAGACTGAAGGATGCTTTACTCTATAAAGAGGCTATTTATTCTCCCAGAACATTTCTGTACATCAGATGGTCTATCACAATAACTTGGTATCTCTATACCGATCTAAGAGAGCAAGACAATATTTATCAACACACAGAATTATGAAAACAGACACAAAGAGCAGAGAAGGTCTATTCCACTCTTAAAAGTCAACAAGAGCAGGAGAAAGCAGCTTTAATCTTAACTATTGCTTACAGTTACCAAGTTCACAGCTCAGCAGCTGTACACCACATATTAAACAGACACAAAGTTTCAGCCTTCCTTTTAACAGATGCCAAACGTTTCCTATCTACCATGTGGCCTTATTACCTAGACAAGTTTTCTCTGGGAATACAGTAAGTGATACAAGACATCTCACTTCCTTTCAGTCCCTCTTTTTCTCAGCTTTTAGTGAAGACTGGTCTGGTTTCTGCCTTAACATTTGTAACTAGCCACTGCTAGGCAAAATATGATTCAATTCCCTTGTTTCAGGATACATAGGAGACTTTCCTGTAGCAGTTCAAAACCAAACATCAAAACCTTTACTTCTAGTATCTGATTTTTTCACAATTATGATCCATTTGCAGAGGTATTACACGTACCCTTTCAGACAGTATCTGCTAAACAAGACAGCACCAGGAAACTATTAAAGATACAAAATAATAGGACATTTACCATTTGCTACTGCATCATAGCTCTGGAGACACTAACATTAACTTGGTGCTTATCTTTGCAATAAAACAAGATTTTGAAATGAAGCAGCAAAGATGAAATCCAGAAGGCAATCTCCTTCTGCTTATGGAAGATAGAAAGCAACCCGACATTTGATAAGACAAGTGCTGCCACTCGTTTGCAGCAATAAGTTCAGTAGGAAGTTTCTTCTAAAGAAATAATTTGTCAGACATATAAGTATTTTCTATCATCCTAACATACACGTGCCTCTAACTCTCCTTGGCCCAAAGGACGTATACTTACATTGTGAAATAAAAGCAAAAAATTACATTTCTGTTGTCTGGTGCTCTATTTTGACATTATACTAAGAACTAATAGAGCAGGAAACTGCGCCTGAATATCTTCTATAAATTAGGATAAGCAGGTTGATTGATCTCTGTCACGGCTGTTCCCAGCAGCTGCAGCTGCCAAGCCAGGGACGGCAGAGCCGGGACAGTGTTCTGTGCTCTCAGTGCTCCCCCTGCTGCTGCCCAGGCTGCTCCCAGGGGAAAATGCCTGAGGTATGCAAAAGACAAAGAAAAAAAGAGCATTTGGGCATGAAATATAACAATATCAGCCACTGCTTTTCCACAGCAGGATGCCTACATGAGGCAAATGTGCCCTTCTGGGATTCAGTAAGGATCCTGACAAGGAGGAGCCTCAATTACGAGATACATCCTATGTCTCATAGACAACAGTGAAAGGTTTTGGTGACATGGGCACACCTTTTCCACCTCCCCCAAGGCGGCCTTCTCCCTGCTTAATGTTTTTCTGTTTCCCATCCTCATTATCTTGTCTTTCACCTTACACTGCACATCTACTGCCATTCTTTCATAAACACGTTCCAAGTTTATATCTCTTTCTTTCGCTGTGAGTCTGGTTAGAGTTTGACTGCACCTCCTGTATTCGGCAAGGCAGAATTTTGTCCTTAAAACAGCTGAATGATGGAGAAGTGTATTCTGTACCTGTCTCTGGCATAAGCCCTGTGGGAAGCTGGGCAGTCATTTAAGCATCTCCAAGATGGTCACTAAGTTTGTGTTCCTGATCTGCTGGCTATATCGAAACTGAAGGCAACTTTTCACAAACGCTGGGCTACATCAGGAATCACCTTGCGAGATTCTGTGACTATTTTCAGTGGTATATGAGCCTAAGTGCTCTGCAAATCCAAGCTTTAGCACACCCAGACGTGGAATCTTGATCTCTACACCACTTCACACCTGCCCGGCTGCATGTGATAATATTTTCTGACTGGGGCTCCAAAAAACCACCCCATCTGAAGCAGTCACACACTTTGAAGTCAAGAACAGTGATGTCTGAGTCTGGGAAGAAATTATTGTAACTTGAAGTCAGCAGAGTCAAGGCAACAAACGTAAAATATATTAACTTTAGGCAGACGTGATTAATTCACATACATGATGAAAACTACACGAATGTGTAGTTGCTGCCCCTCAGTGGGCAAGTGCTATGGACACCTATCATGATGAGCACTCCAAAAATTAATCACTCTGTCTCCAGAGCAGGATCTGACAGCATACAGGAAATAAACTCTGGAAGCAGATGGCAGGTACAATCCATATTGAATAAGGTCAAAATTTTAAGTAAAGATGAGATTATAAAATGAGTAGATCTGAACATGTATTGAAAGCAGAGCACCCCATCTCAATATTTTAATTCATCCTTGCATGTAACATAAATAATGACAATTAAGATGATTCTGAATCTTTGTACTATTCTCATAAAAAGATGCAAGCACACATTAAACTAAAATTATGGGATTTAAAAACCTAATAGATTATTAATCAGAAAATAACAGGCATCAACTAAAAAAGATACTTTTTCTTCAATTGTTAAAAGAATTCTATTTTTCAAGACTTAAGCCAGCTTTTCATCTGCTAAATAACTATAAAAGAAAAAATGATCCATCATTGAACAGTCACTTACTACAAAAAAGGAACTTTGACTAATTACTTCTTCACAAAACATAAAAGCTTTTGAACTAAGTGTTGTGATCTTCACATGAAAAAGTATTTCATCTATACATAAGAGCCACTACCAAGATTCTCACATTTAATAATCTAATATTGTGTGAGTATATCTTAAGTGCAAAGCAAAAGAGACTTCAATGTAATTTAGTAAGAATCTTCACTTTTCAAACTCCTGTTTAATTTCACCACATAGCTAAAATATTTTTAAATGACAGAAAATTCAAGGATTCAATAAATCAAAAAATTCCAGAGAATAACTATGTCTTAGTAATTATAATTTAACAATAGTACAAAGTAGTTGGAGCCTATAGAGTTTTCATATTTAAGTATCTTGATAAGCAAATACTGTGTTTGTTTTACAGTTGAAATTAACAGGATTAAGTATTAGCTGCTTGTTCTCAATCAAAAAAAGTACTTAGAACATCATTCTTTTAAACTAATTTGAACTATTTGAACCTAAGCATCTGGATAAACACGTTATGCAATGCAAAGCAACTGGCTCACAGGTCAGGTACAAAAGGTTATAGTGATTGGGGTGATATCAGACTGAAGACCTGTCACTAGTGGGGTTCCACAGGGCTCCATCCTCAGCCCTGTGCTCTTCAACATCCTAATTAACAACTTGGACACAAAACTGGAAAAGATATTAAACAATTTCACAGATGATACAAAATTGGGAGGAAGTGCTGACTCCCTCAAAGGCAGGGAGGCCCTGCAGAGAGACCCCAACAAATTAGTGTGATGGGCAATCAGCAAGCGTAGAAGTTCTACAAGGGAAAGTGCTGCATTCTGCACCTGGGACAGAGCAACCCTGGATGGACTGACAGACTGGGGAATGAGATGCTGGAAAGCAGTGCCATGGAAAGGGATGTGGGAGTCCTGCTCAACGGCAAGCTGAATACGAGTCAGCAGTGCCCTGGCAGCCAGGAGGGCCACCCTGGGAGGCATCAGGCACAGCATCACCAGCCAGACAAGGGAGGGGATTGTCCCGCTCTGCTCTGCACCGGGGTGGCCTCACCTTGAGTATTGTGTGCAGATCTGGGCACCACAATATAAAAAAGACATTATTAGAGAGCATCCAAAGGAGAGCTATAATGATGGTGAATGGCCTTGAGGGGAAGCCATATGAGGAGCAGCTGAGGTCACTTGGTCTGTTCAGCCTGGAGGAGTCTGAGGGGAGACCTCACCGCAGTTACAATTTCACTGGGATGGGAGGAGGATGGGTAGACACTGATCTTTTCTTTCTGGTGACCAGTGAAAGGACCCGAGGGAATGGCCTGAAGTTGTGTCCATGGATGTTTAGGTTGGATATTAGGAAAAGGTTCTTCACCCAGAGGGTGTTTGGGCACTGGAACAGGCTCCCCAGGGAAGTGGTCACAGCACCAAGTCTGACAGAGTTCAAGAAGCGTTTGGACAATGCTCTCAGGTACATGGTGTGACTCCTGGGGATGTACAGGGCCAGGAGTTGGACGTGACAATCCTCCTACGTCCCTTTTCACTCATCTTATTCTGTGATTTAATACAGGCTATTTGTGAAATCTATGGATTAACCTACTTCTCTTTAATGCATGGAAATATAGGCACTTCCATAATTTAACTCCATTCTAATATATGTGTTTGGGATGGGATTGAACTGCCAAATTAATTTCACTCTCAACATTAGCTAAAATAAAGTGAACCTGTATTTTAAACACTTGTCCAACCTTGAACATGTACCCAGTACTAATAAATCAGAATCTTTGCACAATTAATTTTAAACATTTAATATAAAAGCACTTCAATTGCTTTACTTTACCAAGAAAAAGAACTTAGCACAGGAAGCATAAAACACCAAAACAGAAGTCAACCCAGCAAGTTATATAGACTGCAAGGACACTATGCTACAGAAATGTGCTTCTAGGAATGCCTTTCCATCCCACAAGCATAGTAGATTTGACCAAAGTTGGCAGGTAGGAAGGGTATACACAAACATAGGCTGTGCAAAAAGGTAGAAATTTGGTAACTTTTTTCTTTTGAGTCTTGAAGTTTAAGCACATGAATAGTTCCAATTAAGTTAATAGGATTTCTCATGTTAATGACAGACTTATGCATCTCCCTGAATCAATATGCACATGACTCACTCCAAAATGTGACTCATTGAAAAACTCATGTACTAACTGAAAAAGAAGAAACTGATAATGAAGGGCACAGGAGCCTGCAGAAAAGAAAAATCAAGTGCTAATAATTTTAGAAATATTAAATAGAATTAAAATATTTAGCATATTTGCCTTTGCATGAAGGAAGAAAAGTATAATTCAAAGTAATGACCAGCATTTTTGGCTTTAAATGTCTCATAAAGAAAATACTGCTTGGAGAATAGCTACAAAGGTATCTCTGTATTTAACAGCCCTATACTACCTGAATGTTACCATATAACATTTGGAAAACTCAGTGCAATGTAATTGCCATGAAAATCAGCCGTAAACCATGTATTTTTCCTTTTTTAAAATTGTGAAAGAGAGGGTGGGTAAGTGGGTGGGAGTTTGATGGAACATAGAAAATACATTATTTTTCATGAAATAGAACAGAAGGAAGAAAAATTAATGTAGGGGAAAAATCAGGTGGTAAGCGAGTAGGCAGAAGTCACCGTTTTATTACTCCTCCAGTGCACAGTTTTTTATTTAGCACACATTCTCAGTAAAAGTGTGCTACTGAAAATGCAGTTATTATTATTCCATTAAGTTGCTGTTGGCTTAATAAAGGACATAAAAGAAAATCATACCTGAATAGACAAAGCCAATCTAAAGAAGAACTATATACAGCACTGATTAGTCATCTGAAGATGAATGCTGGTTGAGAGCGGATAATCAAAACAGCCTTGAAGAATGTTTTTACTAGATGATTTACAGATCCAGCAGTAACAGATTACTAGTGGTTTGCCATATTGGCAGCCAAGTGCTAAACATAATATAAACACAACACAGTACAACAGCTGACAGTTGAAATGTCATGACTGTAGGAGGCTACAGAAGTTGAAGGTCTAACTGGAAAAAATCAGTCAAATAGTAATCTACTTCTTGTTCTCCATAGCACAAGCAAGAGCTCAGGCTCCTCTATAGGTATTAAAAAAGGATCACACAGATCACACACACACCCCTCACAAGAGATGCAGAATTCTATCAACTGGACAACAGCTCTCAATGCAGACTGATTTACATGGCAGGTGGATGCAGCATTCAAAATCGTCTTCACAGGGAAGGCAAAGGCTTTGCTGTGGCTGGTAGGAAAATGTGCCAGTGTGAAGCTCACATACTGCAAGCTGCTGCTTTCTTCTGCCTTATATAATTAAACCAGTGATGTCACTGCAGTCATCTCAATAACCAGTACTACCAGAAGATGTAGGACAGTGGGTGCTTTTCCTGTGGTAGCTCATCTGTACTGTTCTTTTTGCCTGTGGTAGAAACAACATAGCATGTACAGATCCACGACAATACAAGCACACCTTTATCCTGTTTTCCAGACACACTCCTAAGTAGCTGAAGACTTAATATTAGCATTCTTTCTTCAGCCAGTCATAAAACAGTGTCTTAAAGCTCTGGTAAAATACAGATAAACAAATCATTCAGTAACATGCTTCCATCTGTAACTCCTGTGTAACACTGTATTTCTTATGAACTATCAATGACTACATAAGTTATCATGATCTGTTAAAATTATTGATATTTCCTAAAGGAAACACCACTTGGACAGAGACAGTAAGGAAGTAAATACTCCAACCATAAATAACCAACTATTAATATTAAAAGAAAGGTCAGCATAGCAATTTAAAAAAAATTATATTTTAATATGATTTTTGTCTAAGTTTGATAGGGAGTGTTGAGGATGCTTCTTTGCAGGCTGTGAACAGTCCATATTTCAGAGATACTAGGCAGAACACCAATATCAACAAAAATAATACTGGTAGATTAATGCAAATTGCTTACTCTCAAATAACTACTGAAGCAAATAAAATTGAAGAGCCTCTTTGAGATCTGCCCTCATGACACTAAACTGAAACTTATATTAAGTTGAAGAAGGACAGATGCCAAGTAAAGGGGAATGAAAATAGATGCTCAAAAAGTGTGTAAATCATTCAACTCTCACATTTCTCTGGAAAAGTAAAGAAACTGGTGTAAAGACCAACACATGTATCACGTGACATGACACGTCAAGTAAATTTGGTTTCTGATTTCAATCTCAGTTTAAAAACTTATACCACTGAACCCAGCCAAGGATTTTAATATATAGCAAAATTGAAGAAAAGCTAAGGGGTGCATTTCTAGTATGTTGTTAATCTCCATGGGCAAACTTTTCTAATGCATAGTAAATATTAGGCAGCTGCCCTTAACTGAATTCCTCAAGATCTTGTATTTTATATAAGTATAGGAACCTGGTCCAATATATTTTTCTACTCATTTTCTCCTTGCTAAGCTTATTCACAGGGACTGAAAAAATCTGTCAACAGAATGCAATGAAACTCTGTGTCATGAGTGGTCAACTATTTCAGGACTTAAGGACAAAAATACTGAATCTACTTTATATGCCTATTATAAAATAAATCTGCTTGTTGCCATTAGAATAGAATAAAAATGAAATTAAGCAAGTAGTGCAAACAAGTTGTCCAATGTTCTAACTTCAGCTACTAAACAACTTTTAAAGAAAGTATTATTGTGTATCAGCTTGCCATAGGTGGTCATTTTGCCCTGTGAAATATGGCACACTATTTACCATCAGCATTATTTGTATATCTCTTACTCTGAAGCAAAGAAGGGAAAATAAGATTGCTGCTGCTAAGAAAGTATGTACTCATCCATCTTCAAAAGAATCATAGAATAAAATATAGGGAAACCATATATTTACTCTTATCTCCACCCCTTAATGGATCCTGCAGAGGTTCACATAGCTCTGATGGATCAGTAGGATCCATCTCCTGTTTACACCATTGGGATGAAACGATGTTGTTCTACTCACTACGGAAAACAACTGAGAGACACACCTATATGGTTCTTACTCTGCTCATGTGTTTCCTGTCAGAAGAGGATCATCAGGCTTTACTGCCAGTTCCAAGCTTAATGACCTTATTTTTACACTAATGGAGTAGACATGAAATCATTATTAACTTGAGGTATATATAACTTTTTCTTTTTCCTCTACTGTTTGTGACTTGTTGTGTAGGTAGAACAATCATTAATTCTGAGGTCACAAGGCACAGTAAAACCTGCATTGGTACTTGCTGACAACATTGATAAAAGTTCTAAAATATCACCGAAATTCCCACCTATTAAACATGCGGAAACATCAAAAGCTAAAAAGTTCTAGAATTACGTGTTCCTTGTTTAGATTGCAGGATAGATTATCATTCTTTCCTTATTAACTCAGTTATCTTTTCCCTCAGGTAAATACCTACATATGACTGTGGAAAACAAATTTCCCACATATTCAAGCTCAGTCTTTTTATAATCAAAGAAAATTAATTTTTCCAGAGAGCAAAAGTATGTTTTCAGAATTTAAAATCTGACTGTACCTAAATGCTGGCAAAGTCCTTCATATTCCTTCCAGATCTGATACATTGTTCCATACTCTATTGCTCAAATGTCATTAACCAATACACCTGTGGAGTATCAGCACCCCTACTGGTGATGCTCTAAATCAAATAGGCAGAAAACATATTTTGAGAAAACCGAGGAAGATCAAGATGAAAAGAACTTCTTGTTCTCTTTTGAAGGAGAATCTGAAAACCTGATTCTGACGGGAACACTGGAGAACAGTCTGAGAAGAGGAGAAACCCAAAGGAAATGGAGGGGGCAGGAGTCCATGACAGATTTTTTGGCAGACTTCTAGGGAGGGGCAGCGCTTGAGGGAAACACCTCTGGTGGCTGGTAACATAGTCTTCCTGATAATTTGGGTTTATAATAATATTACAAAGAGAGAGTTGATGTTAACACTGAAAAGTCACCTGTCTGGCTGGAAATCTTATGGTATCATCTTCTCACTCTGTTCTCCAGAAGTGACTGAAACTCTCTTGGAAGGACCCAAATGAAGTTGGAGGCTGCAGCATAAAAAATGGACATCGTGTTGTACACTACTGCATACTCCCAGGATGATGGACTCTGAGGGTACGAAAGAAATGGAAGAGACAGGTGTTCTGCTACACATGCATGGCAAGCATGGCACAATGGCACAGGCAGTCCAGGGATGTTAAAAAAAAAAAGAAGAAACAAATATTGAATAACACACAAAAAATATATTTAATGAAAGGAAATATATGTCATATCAGGAAGATGACTTCAAGATGAGTTCTGATAGAGTCCTCAGATCTTGGCTAATCCTACTGAGATTAGTAGATATCTTTGGTATTCATCTAAGTGTAATGAAACAGAGATTAGTCTTCAAATCACATATGTGCTCAGTATTGAACTGAAACTGTCCTTGTGAAAAAAAAAATCTACTGTAGTCAATTTAATACAAGGCACAGTACCAACAGAATTTTTGAGTAGACAAAATATTACTCATCATTGCCAGAACACCCCAAATTTACATACAGCTGTATAACCATAAAGACAAACAAGCTCTTTGATCTGAAAATCTTGTATTATAATTACTTTATATGGAAGAATTTCTAAATCCATATCCAAGATCCTTATGTAAAAGATTTAGCTGAGATGAAAGAGTCCACAGCAGGGCAAGTGAAAGTGTTTGGCAGCGTGGCAAGACTTACAAAATAAACTTGAAAATGCTAAGATTACTTAGTCAGGAAAAAGAAAGCTTCAAGAAAGAACAAGCCTGAAGTATTACAAGTTATGGAGGGTGTGCACAAAGAATTTGTTCTTTTTAACTCTGTCAGATTTTACCATACAAGAGTAAATGGAAGGATATACTTAGCAAATAAAAGAAAATGCCTTTGTATAGAGCACATGTTCTGCAAAACAGCAATACACAGGGTCCTGGTGGTAAACAATGTGACAGATTGGAGCAAAAGGATTAGGTACTGTAGGCTTCACCACTGCAAGCTAAACACATAACAGCATTCAGAGAGATGCATTTGTCTGTAAGCTATTTTCCTGCAAGTACCTGATAGTCAAGGAATTTGCTGCACACACATAATTGCACAGACTGGTTAAATAATCCAGAAAATCATTCTAGTGGAAAAAAAGTATAGGTATTCTATAATGCAGATTAAATGAAATGGTGGCTTGGCCAGCACCTTCCCCTAGTTATATTTAACTCCATGTAGTTTAAATCATACTAAGTAGGGTCATGTTTCGAGATTTTTATATTCTTAAATGAGTGCTGGCTTTCTCACAGGGTAGGTCTGTGCAGCACACTGGAGGATTGTCCAGCAATCCCTCTACCCAAACTCACAGCAGCAGGGAGCTGCAGGCTAATTTAGTCGGCTGTGAAGCATGATACCAGGCAAATTATTCTGCATAGAGTTCCACATAGCTGCTATTAGGAGCTTCTAACACAAATTTTTACAACACTGCTGAAGCGTAGCATGACCTACAGATACCGAATAAAATCTTTTTTAATAGCTATGGAATACAGGTTAGGAAAGGATACATTGAGAATGTCTGGACTGCCCTTAACTAGATAGTCTGCCTAGAAGAGGGGGCAAAAATTTGTATCAAGTTGGTTTCCCTCTGCTTCTTTGTAATCACCAGCTCGTTTAAATAAAATTTAGAAATAATTTTGTAAAGTAGCTTACCAAAAGTATATCATCCTGTATTGACCAAGTGGATGGTTGATACTACTTGTCACATTATAAATATCTAATGAAAAAAAAAAGTAACAGCAACAACAGTTCTCAGTGGGAAATACTACTCTGTGCATTAGGAATTGGGACTAACAGAGGGTTTTTAGTTGGGTGGTAACTTTTTAAAACAATTTTTAAGTTATATAATCTTATCTTCAGAGAGTGGGTAGACCTTTCCAACAAAGGAATCTTAAAAAGTAATGTTTACATATCCTGGGAGAGATGGCCTTCATACTTCTACTTTCCATAGCAATAGGAGTCCGTATATGCTTACAAAATAAGGTTCATAAATGAACTGGGTGAACAGAGCAACTTAATACAAAGTTCTTGCAACATCAAAATTGGGCAATACATAAATTATCTAACATTATTATAAAACAGGAATTCAGTAAAGCAACAATATTCCAAACATTGTCTCTCAGTACAATTCTCTTCCTTTTTTTAATATATCATAAAAACCTGCAAAAATACAGCAAAGACTTATTATCAAATTCAGTAAGTGTTACTATAGTTAATAATTTAAAATTGATCTGCTTCTGTCCATGAAGCCCCAAACAATTAGGCCTGATTTTCTTAATATTCCCTAATGAATAAGTAACCAAATTTGTTCCTGAATGTGTTTTTAATGTATCCTCATTAGTAAGCCACTGAATATACTTCTGGCTTGTGTATTATCATTGTTCTGTGAAATTTCCTGTCCCTCTCTCAATAATGTATGTGTGCAATTGTGTGATATTTTTAAAGGCTCAAGACAGCAATTATTTTACTTGGGCACGTTTGGTCACTCTTAGCTATTATATTTCAGTCCAGTCAATATTTATTTAAATATTATATTAAAAGTAAAGGCCAAAACAGTATTCTTGAATAATGCGACTACATTATTTACTTCAATATTCTTCAAAAAATTCTAATGATTATTACTTTGCAAAATAAAAAAAGAAACCTTGGTGCTTTTTATTAAAAATAATTGTTCTTTTCCTTAGAGAAAAAAAAAGTTAATGAGAATAACTGACTTCTGTAAAACCATGCATAATTTTTATCCACCTCTAATATTTTCTCTTGGCCAACTTCTTTCAAAACCAAACTCTATCTTTCAAATCTTTCCTTAGATATAAACCAAACACGATCATAGTTTTATTGTTATTACATAGCCTCATCTTCTTGATATTCTGACATTAGACAAAAAATTGAATCTCTTCTTTGAATACATACCATCATTGTTTTCAGCAATGTTACTGTATTTTCAATCGTATTTTTTCCACTCTCTTAACATACACAAGTATCAACTTCCCTTTCTCGATGACAGAATTAAGCAGAAACTGACATTTATATGCCTGTGATGAAATCCAAATCTTTTCCTTGACACTACACAGAACCTTTCTTCATGTTTAAATTTAAATAGCTGCTGCCAGCCTTTATTATCTCTTATATAACCACATTAAATTTAAACAGATACGCTGCTGCCACTTTTGTGAAAACCCTCTGTAGTGCAGTCACTACATGTTTTTACTATCTTCAGTTTAAAAAAAAAAATTAGGGGCACCTTAAACTTAAGTTTCTCAGTGTTTAATCCATGTAATTCAGCAAAATCCTTTAAATATACTCTGCTGTTAAGAACACAACAAACTTCTTGAAACCATGTCTTTAAACACATGTCACAAATCTAAAGACAGTAAGATATTGCATTTGCACTAGAAAATCAATAACACAGTGTTTTGTATTAAGCTTCTGAACACAACAGAATACATGTAAAATCAAACATTGCAAGCAACAGCCTGCTACACAAGATTAAAGAGACTGTTCTGAAGAAAATACTTCAATTTAGGGCTTCAGTTTTATTGAAGTGCCACATTTTAAAGTTAGTTTTAGCTCCAAAAAATCTCATGACTTCTCAAAAAATATGGAGAATAGTGGTTATGGTTACTCCATGAAAGAAAACACTTCAAAATAAGGACTGTAATAAACTTTTTTACACAGAGGAAGATGAAGCCCTTTTAAGGGTCAATTTTAGGAAAGTATTTTTAAAATAAAGTATCAAGTTTATGAAAGAAAAAGACTAAGATCTATTGCATCACAAATGTACATTGGCAAATAGAGATATATATATATATATATATGTACTCATATGCACGTGGAGAAGTTCTTAATCCCTACTATTTGTTTTGCAAACACAGGCTATCCAAAGTAAATAAAAAGTAACATTCTCTGGTATCAACAGGAATTTTTTCTTACACATACAAAAAGCCGATATTTCTCTATTCTGATTTTTTTGTTTTAAGAAACACAATGTGCAAATACATTGCCATTAAGATGGCATATTTCTGTGTTTAATATTACATTTAGAAAGATTCGTTCCCACATGAATACATACACAGGAGTCTCACACCTGACAGGAAACCAGTAATGATCTTAGTACTCCAAGGACAGAGGAATCTAAAGCAATTTACTTGCCTAAGCTCAGGATTCTCACATTATACACTTTGACATTATTCTGTTCATTTTCCCAACACCCTTAATTTTTTCTGGATCCTTGCTTTGCAAATTATACCTATTTAAATTTTCTTGGTTGCTGTTCAATTTACACAGATTGTCTGAATGCACACTTGGTGCGTAACCACTTTGCTATGATACATCTCTAAATTTAGCCCTGATGTTTTAGTTTGTAGTTTAAATGTATGTCATGATGTTCCATAAATTTTTCTCCTAGAGGAATTACAGGTGTTCATTTTGAAGCAGTTTGGACTATCAACTGTGTTAAAATGAACGATTTTAACACAGAAATGAAAAAAGTTGGAAAACTCTTATATAAGATGGTTGCTTTTGTTCTTGAAATTACTGAACCAGACTGCCATCTATTGGAAAATAAATATTTTTTTAATTAGACTTTAAAAAAAGAAAAACAAAACCCCGTAACTGCCATAATTTACTGTCAAAAGTTGATTTTGCTAAAAATTATACTTAAATCAGCTAGAAAAGGAAATACCTTAATTAACTGAATTGTGACAAAATCAAGGATTTTCCTGTATCTTTTTCCACCTCATGTTTTCTGAAACATGTTTTGAAGCACAGCTCCTTTTCTGACTTGCTGAACAATCAAATCCTAGCTTTTTTGAAAGACTTTTATTTAGGAAACATAGCAAAACTGAAATATGTCAGCAGGGAGCAATACACAAGCAAAAAGTTTCCCAGCTTGCCTGTGCAGAACCTGTCAGGGTAACTGAAGAGTGTATTCAAGTCACAATAACCAAAATGGGAAAAACAATTACAGAAACTCAGGGCAAAAATCTATAAATCCACCATCAATCCCACCCAGCATACTAGTCATTGAGAAGTACTAGGAATTCCAACTAAAATGATGTCTATGTACATGAATGTCTTTTTGGATCTCTATCTGAAGCAGAATTGTAAAACTATGTTCAATTCTGGTCTTTAATTTTGTGGAGACAGTGAACAGAGGTTTGTTGCCCGGTATGTTGTAATATACATGTTTTAATGACTGGTAAAGATAGACCAGGAAACATGGAATTAATATTTTGCATGACAGCACACCAAACACGGATGGAGTTGCAAAAGAAAATGTTTAAATTATAAAGTTTCCAGTCTAGTTTTGACTTGACTCCCTTTAGTTTATTCTTTATAATGTATTCTTCAAATAAAAGATAACTTATTAACATCTTAACTTATTCTCATCTGTCTTTGTGCTGTTCAGGTAACAAGCATTCACAGTTTTCCCCCTCTTCATTAATCATGCTCCCCATTCAGGAAGCTTTTCCAGAGCCCCAACACTGTCACAGTTTCCCTGTCAATTCTTGAAATGGAAGCTTCCTGTGGGGACATTTTTACTCATCTCCAGATCTGCTCCTATTCATGTCTACACTATAGGTCTACTGATACTGTCCTTACTTTTACTTACTGCTCCATTGTACTCTCCCTCTCCCAGATGTTCATGCCTTCCAGTCCTCAAGATCCTGACCATCAATTTTCCTATTCAGCTCTTCCTTGTCCCAAGGATACTTAAGAGTCAAAGCTAAGTAGTAATTTGGAACTCAGAAAACTAAATCCAAAATTTTCTTTCTTCATTTTTTTTTTTTTCACCTAACCTCAGAGCTGTGCAAACTCTGCTTCCTATTTGACTTCAAAATACTGCAAGCACATAAACTGGGGTTTTAATCCCTTATGTCACACATCACACACCTGGTCAATAGAAGTATATATAAAGTAATAAAAATATGTTTTCAATGCAAAATTTGATGAAAAGAAGTAGCTCCTTACTCCAAACATTCCAGAACAACTCACTATGATGTTGGATGACTAATTGCCTAATAAACACAGGAAATGGAAGAATTGATTAAATTCTGTCCTTGACCTAAAAGGCTTCCAACCCACAACTTCTTCAAAAGAAAGTGCAGAATTCTACAAGTGCTGTATCACTGAGCAACAGACAATGCAAGACACCTGAGACCAGAAAAGGAAGAGAATTTGCCTGTGAATAAGGCATCTGAAGTCCTGCTTTCTAAATTGCACTGGTATTTTTCCAATGGCTGTACAATGCAGAAACAATACTAGAAGGGATCATAGCCTGATGATCAGTACTTTATTTAGGAGACTATAAAATCAATGTTGAATCTCACCCCTATGCCATGGAAAGAACTGAACAACACTCTTCCAGATGAAGCCTTTACTGTCAAGTTACTGCATTAAAAAGCAAGCATCCCCCATACCCTTATGCTAAACAGAAACAGTGAGTCCCACTCTTTCAAACAGAGGTTAGCACTTAAAATTCAGGACAGAATTCCAGAGTGTGGATTCTGGATAGACAGACACTCCTTTCTGCAGTCCCAAATCAACCTAAACCTTATTTAGCCAGAAAAGCACCATATTTGTTTTGGCCCTCTTCAAAAGAGCCAATTCTTAAAGAAATGCTTTGAAATACACTCTGCTTCCTGATGCCTTCTCGTTCCCAAGCCCATGCTATCCTCAAGAGGTGGTTCCTAATGCTCCTTGCTTCAACTTTCAAAGTTTATAATCCACAAGGTACTACTCCAACCAGAAACTCCCCAGTCTTGGTCTTCTATTTCTCTAAATAACAGCACGATGTAAAAAATGCAGATGTCTCCTAGCATCCAGTTCCTTTGCAGAATCTCCCTAAGGGTCACAAACCGTCATGACTTGGAGTTTGGGAACTTTTCAGATCACTGCACTACAAGAAGTTGAAAAACACCAGTCCTCATCTCTGGAATCAACATTTGTTCAGGAAAGAGCATCATCTAACACATTATCAACAGGGACCTGACTTCTATAACTCTTCAGAACTGATGCCAGCACAGACAGCAATGAAAGTTAGAGAAACACTGCTGATTTGAACCTGAAGTAACTGCTCCTTCGTGGAGGCACACCAGGTGTGGTTCCAGCCCTGGTGGAGCTGGCAACAGATAAAGGCAACACCTGTTCCCACAGGTGGGAAGAGTTTATGCTCCAGTGTCACCATACTCCTGTGCTGCTCCTGCTTCCATAGGATCTTGGCATGTGCAGCAGAAACAAATGCAAGCTGAACAAATGCAGACAACAGAGAAGAAACCACTCAACCTATTCAGATTTTTACAGAAGCTTCCTATGGAGGAGAAAATAAAGTCAGAAGAAGCTGCAAGAACTTCTCTTAATATATATCCAAGGAATCTATTTCTGACTCTCCGTATCTATATACATCTTCACTTCTGTCTCTCTGTATCTTCATGTTCTTATACATAAATATTCATTTCAGTTTCTTCAATCATCCCCTTACTGTCACATGTCTTCCATGACCATGCTCGCTGGTCCTGCTCCCAGAGCAGTTTGACAGCATTCTCCTTTGCAACCATTTTCAGAGTTAAACATATCTCTTCACTTTAGTGCTTTTTCCCTGTTACTCTTTCATGGCTCCTTACAGCACATGTGGGTTTTCCTATCACCCATGCACTACACAGGGAGCCTAAACACAAAGGCAAGGCAGCACCTGCCCAAAATTAAGACACATCAAAAATGAAAGCAACTTCCATTTTTTTATGCAAGGCAGCCAGGTGGCAACTGAATAGACTGAATAACCCTAAAATACATTAAAAAATGAAATGGATGCTTTAGAACAAACAAGAATCTCACATCACAGCAGAGAGTCCTCTCCATACAGGCCATATAGTTGAGTTTACTGTAGAGGAAGACATGTTCCACCCTCCATCCTAACTTCATGTTAGAAGTCATACCCATCATTCCAGTTACAGTTTTCTATGAAAGAAAAGCTGGATGCCCTAGTAGGAGAGCACCATAAGATACTTTAAGCAGTCCCAAATTTATTTTCACATCTAGTTCAATAAAAAATATGAGAAATATCAAAAAACTGTACTGCCTAATTTACCTTTCTATTTCCCTGCTGCACATAAATTACAGATTTAGTGTCTGAATACTTCCTAGTCACATTGTATTTCATTTAGGTCTGAGCAGACAGATTTATATGGAATACATTTTCTGCAAAACAGCAGCTGAGAAGCTTTAAATAGCAATTAGCACCTAAATTCAGAGAGACACTAGACAAGTGCCTAAAAATGCTTAAATGGGATCAGTACCATGTTCAAATTGAGTTCAACCTGAGTTATATATCTAAACATTGAAATATCTAGAAGGGCTTTACAAAAGTATCTACTGGATTTCAGGGCAGCTACCTATCTTCACAATATTTTTATCTTTATATATTGTAATAAATCCTCCAGAACATGAAAATCCTTCACTTGGTGTGGTTTTCCTCACGTAAGTGAGCATAATTTTTCTCAATTTATGAACAACATTAAGTGAAATTTAGAACTTAGCCTTCTTCCTCTGTTCTGTGCTTTATTCCCTGGGCAATCACATTTACTAATTGTCATGGCTGAAGTTTAAACTTAAACTAGCTGAAACCAGGAAACCTACTGAGGAAGAGAATTCAATTAAAAAAAAAAAAGCCTTGTTACAGTAAAGAAAAAATAAATCCTAGAGTACTTTATGCATAAGACTAGCAGCAATGAAGTAACCTTCAATTTTAGTAGCAAATCACTGAAGTATCACAACCACAACAATTTTCAGTATTAGAGACTCAGTCTTCAATACCATTAGGCTACTGAGAAAGCTAAATAGTAATAAAGTGTCTAAGAGTAATAACTGAAGAGGCTTAACTGCTTTTGGGGGGGACACGTGATCAGATTCTGCTAATTTTTCATATTCAGTATAGTACTGAGCATACTGATTTCCATTCATTTCTCAAAAAAACCCCTTCCTTGCCCTCCCCCTGTTCAAAACAAGTAACCTGAACCTTTGGTCATATTAGTGGTGCCATAAAAAGCCATTCTGATGTGTGGTAACCAATACCTTTGTAAAATGAGGCGAACATTACATTCTAAGTTTGTAAGAAGGACATGCTACATTATTTTTTCTATTATAATGTTAACCTTGTACTATTCTCACTCTTTTACTATTTCTTTCTTGAATGTGCCATAAATAAAGCAGATGTAACTGAATATATTGTCCTTGTATCCCATCTTACTTACTACATTAAGCTTGGTTTGGCTTCCACTGGTCATAAGTTCTTCCTCTGATACTTTACTAAAATTTTCCAGATAATGGTCTGATATTGTATGAGACAGATCTTCAAAAGAGTATTCCTTTTCTTGGCACAATTTGATTTCATCTAAGAGCTTTGATAATTCTCCAGTCACAGCTTCACCTTTAAAAACAGACACACCATTAGTCAGTAATTAGAATATCAGGGGTAATTTATGCCTAAAAAAGGAAATGTACATGCTTTAAACTTTGAGTATCTATTGTATTCCATACCTGATCTTCTAAAAAAGGATCGTCATGCACCATTCTCCCCTCAAAAATAATGGCGTCTTGTTCCAGATTGGAAATTTGCTAGAGGCAATCTACATACTTCTGCATTGCCCTATACCTTGCATTTAATGAGGATGAATATATACTTACCCTTTCTCTGTTTTCTAATCCTGAATATTGTCTAGAAATAGCAGCTATCCAAGAATGCAAAATTAATCCAGGAAAGGAAGGTTTCTACAAACATACAAAATCAATATCCCGTGCTCTGCATCAGGTTCATGTTTGCTGCTGTAATTAATTAATGCACTACGTAAGTTCCGTAAACAGTGAGTTTCTAAGGCACCATCAAAGTAGCTATGCTTCATAAATAATTCTTGCTCACTTTCCCATGATTAAATGGAATGGTGAAAGGACATACTGGGCAAAATCCACGTTAAAACATGCCTCCCTACAGCAGCCTATCAGAAACCTACATTTAGTGCATTCTGCACTGCGTTTCATGTTTTCTCCTTAATTTATCAGGTATCTTTAGTTAAGGAATCTACCAGAACAGTAAGACAATGGGCTTTGTATGTCTATAGTAACTGAGGGCCACTACTGGAAACAGTAATAGTAGTGAGAACTAGAATCACGTTGAGTGCTAACCATTCTGCAAACAGTCCGCTGGCAGCAGCAAGGCCTCCACAGATTAAAAAGCTACTCATTATGAACAACTACATTAGGTTCTGATTATCTACTCTGTGTGTGTGTGTTACACAGCTACCTTTAGTAATAGCAATGAAAATACAAGTGAAAGCCAAGGGTTTCCAGAAGCAAATAAGAAATCCTTTTTCTTAACTAGGTTTACAACAGCCATACAGTGCTTAGACTTGACAAAATACAGATGCTTCCATGTTACTCCATCTTTGGAAATAAAATGCTGAAAAGGAAAAACAGAGTGAGCATATTAAGCTCAGCATGCATCAGGTTTATCTACATTCTGCTTTTTAATTAGAAAATTAAAATTATTCCAGATTAATATTATAACTAAAAATTGGAAATAAAATACCTAAATATTAAAACCTATTCTTAAGTCATGATTCAGTGTCCTATAAAGAAACAGAACTACCACTTCCCACAGAACTATGTCCATGCACCCAACCCCATGTTTTCCCATATATGACCAGCAGTATTTCTTACAGGGCAGGAATGAATTCTGTGTGACAAAACTAGACTGACCTGGGTGAAAGTGGACCAGGTGACTAGCTGATTGCTGTCAGAATGAATAAAATATGGATTTTTGCCTATTTCTTTCAGTGCAGGTACTAATTAGGGTATCTCTCCTCTAACTCCCTAATTTCATGAAAGTCACAGAAAGGAAATTGATACTGTTATCTCTCTTCCAAATTTGCTTTCAATTACTTGAAATTAGATTGTCAGAGAATGGCAGACAGATGGATGGGAAGCACAATCAAGTACAATTTCTTTCCTTTAGTATCAGATTACACAATAGACAAGCAAAAGCCAGCTAGCATATTTTACATTATTTATATCTTGTAAGAGGAAATAAGAAGTGTGAGATCACGACCTTATCGTTAAGAAGTAAAACGTATTTTAAAAATATTTACTACTTCATTTCAGGACGGACATCTCTATTGCATATGATAGTTGACTTCACAATCCCTGTAATCTCCAAGGAACTATTCATCGTCATACACCACATATCTGTTAAATATCCCAATGGGAAATATGATTGGAACTACAGCATTCGTTCTCTATCACCATGAAGATCATAATCTGGCATGCATCAGGAAGCTTAGTTTCTCATGAATTAAAACCCTCCCAGCAAACGTGTTAAAAAAAAACCCAACAAACAACACAAAAAAACCACCACCAACAAAATAACATCACAACTCACACAACAAAACCAAGGAGAGGCTATTTGCCAGCAGTGAATTACATTCACTCTGGATGACTACTGAAGGCAGAAGTCAGATTTGGTTCTACAGGAGGATGATTTTCATGAAAAAGCAGGATGTCACCACTCAGGAAATGCCCCGTTTTAGTGGCTGTGGTGTGCAAATGGTGAATCAGAAGATAAAATGAAAGCACATGCACACAACAGTGACTGCCACAGTGTATGAAAGCTGTATTAGATGAATGGAAGTGCAGCACACGTGTGATCTTTGAAAGAGGCTTCCAAACGTAAAACAACTAGCAGACTCATTCACAGGGACAGATGAAGTAAATTCAATTTTTAACCTGAATGTGAACAATGCCTGCAGAGTATTTCAACATATTTAGGTTTTTTGTTTTACTTGATTATGAAATGGGTATGGTCAGATAAATTAAAAAGATTTAAGATCAAATAATGCAATACATTGTAATTCATTTGTGACTTTTCCCTTCTGAGGAAAAGTTCCTCACTTTTCTATATGACATGGATTACAATGTATCTAGTCAAGATAGGTACTTCATGGTAGAAAAAGGCCCACTTGCTATCAATAACTTTCTTAATCTTTTTTTCATTTTGCAGGTTTGTATGAATGTTAGTATTAAAGAGAAGTTCAGTACAGCTTTTGCATTCTCAGAGTACATGTATTTACTTTTAGCCTTTGGAGACGGAGGAACTTCTGGGGACAAAATGCAAGACTGGTGTTCTGCACATTCCAGTGGCCGTTCCTCTGAAATACTTGCATTTCCTGTTTCCACATATTCTGCAATTTAAAGATACACATACACTTAAAAGACTGAATTAGGGGAGCTTATTTCAATCAAAAGAATATTTGCTACTTCATTTTTCATTAAAGCCTTTCCAATTTTCCATATTACAACATTAAAATTATTCATAAACACCGCTGCAAGGCAATAATTTGTTTAAAGTATTATAAAACACAATAATGGCTAGTTCTCTAATCTGCTGAAACTGCTACAGAAATCTCATTGTAAGGGTAATGAGTTTTCCTTGTTTCTTGAAACACCAACCTTACTGTTCCATTATATTATTACAGTTGAAAGATACTTCTATTCTAAGTCTGTAGAGAGTTTTTAGTCAAGAAATTCAGGATGTTCACAATACATACAAATACTGATATTGCTAAGAAAGCCAAATAGTCTGCTTACAGCAGACAGATAGTACATGAGGAATAAAAATAATACAATCTTGAAAATTTATTAAAACTAGAAGTCTAAAAATTTCCCTTGTTCCATGATCATGACGATGTCCATAAAAACAGAAAAAGATGACGTGATGAATGTGCTAAACTTCTGCTTCATTACTATTCCTTCCATATAAATATCTACATTACTTTCATGAGCTTTTCTACACAGGCTACCTCAACGGAAGACCAAGACCTGAATGAATTGCAGTGCAATAATAAGTTAGAAATTAATTTATGCAATAGTGGTACTTTTTTTTTCCCAGCAGAGTGACGGGTCTCAGTTCTGGCAGTTATTCTGCATCTGCATTTTCTTGAGCTTCTGAAGTTGCTTAAAAAATTTCATTCCGATACCAATGGTAACCACAACAGCAAACTACAATAGATTCTTCCATCAATATCACACTGAAGGATTAAGGAGTTTCTGGGAAGTGAAATCTCCCTGATTTAATTTCTACAGTCTACAATGCACTTGTTTAGCTTGCTGTTACTTATGATTAAATAACAAATCCCAAAACCCAAATATAATGTGTGATAAAATAGACATCTGAGAAATTGAAATAGTAAATGACATAAAAAACAATGCAGTTTCAAAATGCTTTGCAGATTGTTGGAGCTTTTTTTTTATGTATGATTTGAAAGTGTCATATATTAAGTTTGATGGCTGGCAGTGGGCCCTGGAATTATGTGTCATAAATTCCTTCATATGAAAATGGGTACTTCTAGTTTTTTTTGTGTCTGTATGGTTGTTGCTGAAAGCAAAGAAGCAAAGATGAGTTGTAAGAGACCATGACAAAACTGGCAGCATGAAAACATGGTCTGGAACATTTTCCAGCTCTGTCGGCTACAGTATTTGTCAAGTTAATGTGCAAGATAGAGAAGAAATAAAAAGGAAGCCAGACCCAAAGAAAACTAAAAGAAGAAAGGAATTAATGTCTGAAAATATTTGCTTGGTAATTATGCAACTGTCCAAAAGCAAACCTAAAATGCAATTCCATCAGGTGCATGTTACAATTACCAGATCAATACAGCTATTATTAGGAGAGGAAATGAAGGGGATATTGTGAAAGACTCTAACCTTACTGTCACGTAATCACACAAGACTGTGGTTTTAAAATAATTCTCTATTTTTATTCTTTGTCAGGCCCCACTTCCAGACCAATGCACTTACCTGCTGCAGGCTAGTTCTGAGGAGGTAATTCAAAGTTCAACATAAGTCTTAAATATTTTTAAAAAATGCAAAGTTCCTTCCAGAAAAGCTCTACAACAGGCTCACACAAGGTATGGTGTAAGAGGTTTACAACTGGCTAACAGTGTGCCATCCTTGTAGGGGTACAACCCATAAAACTTGGGACTTCTGTGGGACTTCTACTCCTAACTTGGTTTTATACTATTGAAAATTCCACCAGATATGAGATAAAGACAGGAGGGACTCAGTTCCAAGAGGCTTATAATCTAGGTAAACGTATACTTGCCCATAACATTGTCAGAGAAACAGACACAAAACAGGTGATCTATATCAGGAGCTAAAGACAAAGCACACACAAGCACTTTTCATCAGCAGTAGAATTCTATTCAGCTGCAGCTGGCTAGGAACTCATCTTCAAACCCTGCACAAACTTACTGACTGGTGGGTGCTTGAGAGACTGCTCAGGTTGTTTCACTTTCCTCAAAGCAAGAAAGACAACTCAGAACAAAACCAAGCTTAGTAAATACACCACTTCATGACCAGAGCAGTTTACCCACCTGTGGTTTCACACAGCTTTAGAGGAAAACCGATCGTTCCTGCAAAAGGGGATGGTAAAGGCAGTTTAGGACACAACCTGTCCTATTCATAACGGGAAGAATGGACTCTTTCACTTCTGTTTACCCAAAATGGAGCTTACAGCTCAGTGAGGATTAACAGCAAGAATTCAAAAAACTTTGCCTGTTTAGTAGGATTCTCTTCTATAGTTATCAGGATTTGTCAAAGCCCCACTCAACCTAAATAGGATCATGTGCACAAAAAGTAATAGCACAGAAGCAGTCCCATAGAAGTGGAAACAGAGCTGGGGAATATAACCAAAGAAGGGAACAAGCTCTGGAAAGTTCAAACAGCTGGACCTCCAGCTTTCTCAGTTTCTGTAACACCAATTAAGCCAAAGCCAAACAGAAGGGAAAAAGTAAATGCACAAGCAGAGAAATGCAGCTGCCTCTCCACCATAAATAGAGCATGGTCCAGCTCAGCTAGAGCTGCTCCTGAGCTTCCAAGGACTTTAAAAGCACAACTTTAACTTCAGCTCTTCTTAGATCCTAATTTCTCAGTGAGGCGATAGGGTCAAGACTTTTGTCTTATTTATAAACCTTGGCTTTTAGAGTAATGGCTATATTCACCTCAGAGAACTTTTTACTTTGAATGGAAAATAAAAAACCTGAACAACTTTTAAAAATTATTTTCCTTTAAATGAAGTATGAGCTCCTTCCTCTTTTGTTTTTAGACCCTATTTCAGTCATCCCCTGGACTGGATTCATATAGAGTTCCTAGAACAATTTCCCCTAATGAGACCAAAAGGCTTTTTAAAACCCTAAAAAAAAATTAAAAAGGACAAATTTGATTGGAATAAAAATCTGAACCCTCACCTTTGCAAACAGAAGACTCTCCAAGTAACTAGATCACAGAAATAAAACTTGTATAGAAACCACTACCCTCTATAGCAAATGTCCATGTAGGAGAGGTTCTTACTCCTCCTTCGTTCCACATCTTCCTAAAGGGAAGCAATGTTCAGAAAACCCTCAGCTCTCCCCAGCACTCTTCCAGAACCTGGCTGAGGATCTTGCAGCTCTACTAAGTCCTCCCCCAGCCTCGAAGCTCTCAAAAAGCTCCTCCCAAAACAGCTCACTTGCTCCCATGGAAAGGAGCCCACCTGAGCCTTCATGACCCAACTCCTCTTCTCTTTACAGCAGCTGCAGTGGCAGAAAACTGACTGGTAACTAATACTGTCAGGTGTGCTAAGGTGACAGACTTGAGCTGAGATGTAGGTGGGTTCACTGCAGTCTTCTAAATTTCAGAGGACAATTTCTAAATGACTCAAGTTTAACTTAATCCCAGAGAAAGTTGAAATCAGTAGATGTTTTTGTGCGTGTGTTCAAGGAAGATAACAGAAACAAGCACTGAAGTACTCCTATGATTGTGAAATAGGTAAGGGTGAAGCTAAACTTTCAATCATGACAACAACGGCAGTTAATTTATGAACACAGTTAATACTCTAGAGCTTTTGCACAAGAGCCTCCAGCAGGAGCTGAAAAGTCCCTAGAAGAAAAAAAGAACAAAGCAAACCCACAACAAAAAAAACCAGAAACAATGAAGGTGGATTGAGATCTTAATTATTTTCATCCCACACAGCTGTAATTAAATACTTGACTGAAAATCTATTCCATTCTTCCAGTGAGGTTGGCCTCCTGCTCTCAAGGGAAGATCTACTTGTCCACAGAAAGAGCAGGAGAGAAAGAGGGTGAGAATAAACACACAAAAAAAGTCAGTGCTAATAACACCAAAGTTATGAAAGCACAGAGGAGTAGAAAGGAGTTCTGGTTCTGCAGCTGCTTATGTGTTTTCCATTTATGAATAATTTGGTAATAGGTACAAACAATGTTAGGTTCCTAAGCAGCTTTAGCAGAAGAGAGGAAACAGTTTTCCACTGCATCTCCCTCCATACTGTCTATGCAGCAGCATTTACTGTGCCTTCCTGGGGTTTGTGTAATTTTTCACCTGTTTATCTACTATCTCCTTTGTTTCATAGTAAGTAGAAATCTGCTTCCAGAAATAGAAAAAGAGCAAGATTCTAATAGAGAGCATAGTGGGCTGTGGAGAAAGAGTTGAAAGACGGTATAGCTTGCACCTGCGTCACGTTCACATGTGCTAAAACTAAAACACAGCTGGCTGGTTTAATTTTAGGCCTACTAGCCTTGGCAACATCCCTTTTATCTTCAATGCCTAATTATAAAGCCCTAAGTGCCAATACTGTTAACTGCTTCAGCACTGACTGCTGCTGTTTCACTGCACCCACGAAATGCCCCGAGTAGCCTGGCCTTGCTTGGCACAGTATCGCAATTCTCCGCTCTTCGAGTACAAAGTGCCTATACAGCTACTTCTACCTTACTACGTTAAGAATCTAAACACTGATATCTATTTTTAAATGAGTTCAATGCTACTCAGACCTGACCAAGACACAGAAAATGATGTGACATATATGAAAGACATAGAATTAAAACTTAAACTGTCATTTCTATTAATTCCAACTATAATTAACAGGCAGTAAAAAAAACGTTCAGGTGTTGCATAGCTTACTCAGCCTTTTTCATGCTGCTCTTTAAAGTGTTTTTTTAAGTTTATTTGCCTTCTATCTGATAATGTGCCAACATCTCAAAAAAGATGGCAGACTTTGCAAACACGCAAAAAAAATTTTGCAGAAATTTCCACTGCTATTTTCTCAGGATAGTGAGAAAATATGTAAAATAAAGATCACAAAAACACTAGGATCACTTTGAATACCTCACAGGCAAAAGATCTTGTTTTTTTAAACCTATAACATGTAAAAAGTAGTTTTATAAATATTCTGTAAAAAAGGGAGAACAATTTCTATCCAGAATTCTTTAATTCTGGGAGAGCATTTATTCACAGGTGGCTACCAGCTTTGTGCATTGTAGTATCAGCTCAATGGATTTAACATTACTGTCTCCATGAACTGCTTCTAAACACATAAATTAATTCCTTCAAAGATGTTTCTCATAAATATCCTCAAAACCAACTCATTTTCTTCTAACCATTTCTTACTCCTGTTATTCCTCTGCATGTAGGGGTGCAGAACGTATCAGGCCCACCAGTAGTACCAGTCACATTATTTCCCTAGCCCATTTCTGCCAGCCTGTCCATATGCATCTTTCAGCCTTTACTTTATATTTTGCAAGCTAATGTTTTGTGGCAGGGACAAATATTATCCTTTGTTAATACTATAAACTGTAAAGTGATGCTCACAACAGAGCAAAGGGAAACTGCTAAAAATGAATGAGAATGCTCAGTGATAAAATCCTACTCTATCCTGGCAGCAAGGTAAAGGAACAAATTTAATGCCATAATGACTGCATAAAGCACAAAATTAGCAAGAAACTTACAAAATCTGGCCAGTAATTGTCTGATACCATTAATTTAATTTCTTCTTCCTGTAAGTCTACATGAAGGAGACATTCTCTAGACAACCATCTGAAGACAGCAGCTTTAACGGGAATGTATTTGGAAGCCACTAAATCTCTCTTAGTAATTGCCCTTTCTTTACATGGAATTCATTATGTACTGAAGTCGAACTTAATTACAGTACATTCAGGATTCCCAAAATCCCAGTGCTTCACTGATTTTTCAGCTACAATAGGATAAATACCCACACTTCAGTGAAGAGTATACTCAACTGTCTTTTTAGAGGAGGGTAGGTCAACTGTATGATCAGTAGTGTTAGTACTGATTCCTGCCACTCCTGATTTTACTTTTCAACTTCAGCTCACAGTTCAAACTTTATCTTTGATGGATAAAGCTCCAGTGAAGATCTTGCTGATGAAAAAGAATCTAAGTAGGTTTCACAAGGGAGTTCTGAAGGGGCTCCTCAGGTTGTCTTAAGAGTCAAAATGGCATCTTTGTAACCATATTTCATCCTTGCACATCACTTCTGACTTTAAGGCAGACAGAGCAAAAATAAACAGCTGCTTGTTACAAGCACAGTTTCATCACACTAATACGAGCTGAAACTACTAAGCATTTTTACACTTCAAGGCCCATATTTGAAAAAGACTGCATGTCAAAGCACCAAAAAACCTTGAAATTAATGTATTTCTGTGTGTGTGTGTGTGTGTGTATGTGTGGTAAAAACTGAGGGCAGGTACTCCATCAACATGAGAAACTCTTGAGAGGGGTTTGGGTGCTCTTATTCATAAAACAAGGGTACTTTGAAAAAACTGTTCACCAACGGGGTTGAGACAGCAAGGCTATCACACTAAGGAGAAAATGGAACAACAGAGAGATACTAAAATTAAAATTAGTTTAGTTGATGATGGGACTTCATGATTAATCTTAGATTAATATCTGAAGGATGATTGATTTGGATGTCTAAGAAATTGGGAGCTCTGACTGACCCTTTTCTGGACACTGAAGAAGTTTCAGTCTGACATTAACCCTCTTTTCCTCTACACAGTAGTATGTTCATGCTGCAGGCCAGTGAGGACATAAAGGTTGGAGTCTGAGTCTGAATCAAAATAGGAACTCCCTTCTGCTGACAGGGGAAAGCTCTGTCCCTCATCCATACCTTCCTCCCCACTTTTTGATGCACATTTCTATCAGTTACCTGGGACAGAGGTAATTCTGGGACCTGAAATACATAGGAGGCAAGTTAATTAAAGCAACAGAAAGTATAATTATATATGTGTAATATTATTTATTATTTTAGATACTATTAAATATAGTTAATATAATAAATATATATTTTGTATTCTACTGGTTCATGAACTGAACCAAGTCACTTTGAAATCTCATGTAAATGGGGAACATGTAAGGGAACTGTGTAGGTGGAAGTAGTGGAGGAGGAAGCGGGGAAGTGAGGGAAAGAGCAAAGGCAAATAGGAAGAAGGGAGAGAGGCAGACCTCAAGGCAAGCTGTTAATTGGTTCAGCTATAACAGGAATCTGCTCCTTACAGGAATACCCCTCCTCCAGTCTGCAAAATTTTCGTAATAATTACAGGAGCTTTGTATCTTCATTCCATCATCTCACTGGAAAACTTTACTGAAGCTGGTCAACAAGTTTGGAAGTTATTCAGAAAAGAGAGGACACAGTGTGGCCACATGACCTCATTTTCTCTAGCAAATGTTCTTGTAAAATACAGTTTTGGGTCAGACTGAAGCATGAGCTAGTTCGTATGTAGAACCAATGCTGAACTAATTAAAATGGTTTGTTTAAAGGTGGGAATAATCTCTAGAGATGGAGATGCAGCACTGATACCTGCAGAAACCTCCTCTGTCAAATGCAGCTAAAGAATGACTAATCTGAATATGCAGTTAACAAATTCCATAGAAGAGAAGAAATTGTGTTTAACACTGAGTTATGTCCTAGTCCATGTTTCATCACTTTACTGCCATCTTCTAGAGTAAAAGACTGAAATAAACAATAGACTTCAATCAGCCTCACACCATGAAAGTAAGATGGGGAATGAGAACAAATGTATGTACAGAAAATGTTATTATTTCTCCTATAATGACAGGAAATACTGCCTGGTTTATTATTCTTTTTTAATTTAAGGAAAATGATAAAAATATGAAATGTTTTGAAAAATTGTCATCATCTTTCACTCATTTATTTGCTATTTATGAACAAATCAAGCATTTCAGTTGTAGGTTAGCATTACAATTTAATGGAACTGCCATTGAAATATTACAGTGTGCTATTGTGTAATGAAGAATGTACAAAGATTAACTATAAGTGACACACCATGCAAATGTCTATGGCCCACAAAAAAGAAAGGGTTTACTCTGAAATTCAGGTATCAGACAACTTATTCTTGTTCAACTAGCAAACAAGACTTTTGTCTTTTTAATTCAAAAGACTGCTTCTTTGCATGATGAAACATTTAAAGAATAGAAATTACTATATACTTTAATATTTCTCTATTGTCTCTAACAAATGTGTAACTGAATATGACTTACCCTGAAGTAGAGCTGCAATTTGGAGAGACTGCTGAGATGGATGCTCTTTAAGTATATCCAAAACTGTTCTACCCAAACTGTCCTTTATGTTGGTATCAATTCCTGAAAAAGAAAAGGATCTGTGGTGGAATATTTAACCCCAAGTGCTTCGGATTATAAATGTGGTATATCAGACTCAACTATCTGGCAAATTGAAAGCAAGTGGTTTTACAACTGTCGCAGATTAGCAGCTGCGTTACAGCTGAAGTACAGGACAAATTTCTGTTTAAAGCCTGAGTAGCCTAAAATTCACATGCTGACATGGATGGTTTTTATGTTTATGTATCTCATGGGGGTATAAAGTAATCAAATTTGGGATTATTTTAAAGGACTGTTCCTAAGAAACAGCAATCCCAAAAAGAATCTTTTATAAAATCAAGAAATTCTCTGAATGTTTTTCCTACATTCCTCTCCAAACTGCTTTAATTCATTGGGGACTTTCTAGTCCATAGTACCAGTATGTGTTTTGGGAGCAAGACCTAAAAAGTTTTTATCTTTATGTTAATGAAGTTGTATTTCATGGCAACATTTTCCAAATTCATGCCCTGAATAGACTGAAATACACACATGTAGTATATGGGCACTGTGAACAGCCACAGCATTTCCTCACAGACTGTTCAAACTGCTAACAATGTAATTGTTTGGCTCAAACTGTGAATTAAGTTTGAGGCTTGCCCTGATTCAGAACCTGTTGTACGTGATACTGCATGACTCTCTACCTTTGTCTTGTAGGGGCTACCTTGGAAATGTTTGCCTTATGGTAGAAAACTCAAGTTGTTTTTCAGTTTAGATGTACTTCATAAAAAGTAAAGGTATGAAATGTACTAACAAAGAAAGTGAAATTCTTCTCAGGACACTAAACAGAGAAAATCAGAGGAAGCAGAATTTATAAAGACATTCTGAAAGCATTCACCAGAAAAGGCTGCAATTACAGTAATTGCCTAACCCAGTGGACAGTTTCCTAATTTGTTTTGTGAAAAACACAAAATTTTCTCACTGAAAATAAAGCCAAAATATTGCTGGGCTATTTAGCAGTGGCAGTTGACTTTCAGAGGCCAGACACTCCAATTTACATCCTTCCTTTGCAGCAGCTACTTATAACATCTTCTGAGTCTTTTTGAAGCAGAACTAGAGGGAAGGGGATTGTTAGGTAAAAAGGCAGAAGGTGGGGAGTGTTGCAGAAGTGCAGAGCATTTGGGGTTGAAGAAGTTCACAGTGAAGATTCTACTCCACCATCTTGACAATTGTACGCTGTAGCATGTATTAATCTATAAAAGGTGAGGTTTTTCTGTGGTCTAAAGGGCTTCCTATGTTTGTGTGATGTTCACCGGTCCTTCCTTTATCGGAAAAAAAAAAAGGCCCTGCATTTTTAAGAGCAGGTGAAGATCCCTTTTAGCCTCCTTCTTTTTCATCCAAACAGAAAAACAACTTGGAAGGACTTTTTTTTCTGAAAACAGATTTAAGACCAGGTATACACTAGTTGAGATTCAGATGAGGAGCTGTGATTAGTACATACCTTCTTTTGCAATATATAAGTAACACCACAAGATCTGATAATAAAGACCACTGTGTAATGGAAGTTCACACATCTGAGAGGAGTAATTTCTAGATATTTTCAATTTTATTGGTCTTCCCATTTATCTGAGAAGATGGTTGTCTAGATGAGTAATTTGCCTGCAACAATTCTGAAACTCTTATTATGTAGTAGATGGGTTTGTTTGGACTTTATATCCCTGTTCTGCTTTTCTTTCAGGACAAATGCAATTCTCAGAGACACAATGCCTCCCCCTTTCTTCACAGGCACTCAGTTTATCCAGGAAATGAAGGAGCAAGCAGAATGGTGTGTTTGTTAGGAACAGCTAACTGAAGGAAATAAATGTGAACATGAATCTTCTGGTCTCTACATCAAAGAATATTCTTGGCTGCCTTTCAGAGTGAATAACAAAATTTTATGTAGCCATTTTGTTCTCAGAATACATTTATTCCCAGAATACAGTGGCATACACTGAGTCATATATGGAATTTCTGAGTCTTAGTGCAAACATCACCTTTGTTCTCTGTGTATAGCAATTTCTTATTCTAAAATAACACTGTTTTAAAGAGAGGTACATGTGATTTGATTTGCAAAGGCTGATAAAGATAAAAGTAATTTGTATAACCAAAACTTAAGGAGACATACACTAGATTAGGAAAATTAAAAATATTTATTCAGTGTTTCCTGTAAATCAGATTTACCTGTTTCAAGTAAAATGCGTACTACCTCCACCTTTCCAAACAGGGCTGCTTCATGTAGGGCACTCCCTTTTTCTGTCTAGAAAAGAAATATTGTGACATTTAAAGTACCAATTAATCTTTCAGTAAAAAATACACTTAGAAAATAAGTTTTTCTTTTTCCACTCTACATCACCTACACATAGAAATCACTGAATGAGCAAGAACAAATGTTACAATTTTTTATTATTATTCAAGATAATAACAAAAATGCTGTCAGTTCTACTACAAAATTAACAATTATATAAGAAAATATGGTAGGAATGTAGTACAGCTCCCAGTTAACAAGCCTGCATTTGTGTAAGATCTCTAGACTCCTATTACAGGCAGTGAAAATCTCGTCAACACCATCAGTGGAACACAGCTCTTCAGCAGGGTCAGACAGTTTCATGTGGACATCTACAATTAGATTTTTTAATGTGAAACTGGATCACACCCTAGAAGGTCAGGTCAATTCAGTTACATGGTGAGAGATGCCCTAGGGTATCCTGACTTCCAGCTGGTGGTCCAGTTGATGTTCACATTTGATCTGCCTCACATCTGCCCCATACAGATGCCTTGGATACCCTAAGGCACCCCTAACAGCATTAGATGCCTATGTTTATGTCATTTAAATTCTACCTTAGAAGTCTGTGAACTTGATTTTGCTGATTTCTTTGACACAAAATTCTTTGTGAGCAAACTTTTACTCAAATAAAATTTACAGTACTGAAAAACACATTACTTCTCTTAACTTTTCTTAGTATTTTATAGTGTTGTTACTGAAAAATCTGAACAGAATACCTTTCCATCCAATATCATTAGCACTAGCTACAGCACTACTAGATCTCACTGTATATCTGGCTTACCTCTTTTTTTTTGATAGCAAATTAGATTTTGAGATTTATTTGAGGCAAACATAAAAGGTTTTACTTCTTGACTTTGTTTTTCCTATACTTTTTCCAAATGCACCCTTGGCATACTTCCTGTAGTAGAAAGACTTTAAAGATACACACACACACACACACACACAAAACCCAACTCTGATATAAAATAGCAATTTGTTATTAACTAGTTGTATCAGAACACATCAGAGTTACAGCAATGCAATAAAGGATATTTAGAAGTAATCAGAGATCCTGAGATGGGATGTGAGCACACTGGGTATATATATGTTCTACCGATCGCGTCTGAAAAGCCTTTCCTGTGTCCATAATAGGCACACTCACTTTTTATCTTTCTTCATACTTAGTACTTCATACGTACATAAAGTAGAGCATGCCCAATGACATCTACATCCCACACACCAGATATTTAACAGTATGAGAGGAGAAGGAAGTCACTAAGAGAATAAGCATATGAAACACATATCACAAAACAAATTCTAATCTTTCCCTTTTCAGAAGCAATCCAGTTGAACATTCACAGGCTTATTCTGAACAATAAGACTAAATAGTCACATTTACTTAGAGATGGTTTCAGAATCCTTTACTCAAACAATATCGTCAGGATATTTCCAGTTAGCAATTCACTTGGGATAACTCTGCAATGACAGTGCAACCACCAAGGTACACACAGAGTGTGTGCAGCTCAGAAATTTCTGGAAATGAAGAGTTCTTAGAAAAGTCACTGATAGCTATAGTTTTGATTACGGAAAGAAGCTTGACATCAACAATCTTGAAAAAAGGCTTTGACACAGCCTGTCAATTCTTTCTGTCTTATGGCATTTCCTTTGGATTGAGCACTTACTGACATGAACAAACCTCAAGACTATTGAGTGGATCTGGAACTATTAAGAAAGAGTTCTCTGTCATCAAGGGGGGGTGTTGACAGCAGATCAAGGGAGGTGACCTTCCCTCCTGTTCTCCACTGGTGGGTCCAAACCTGAAATGCTCTGTCCAGTTCTGGGCTCCCCAGTACAAGACGGAGCTACCAGAGAGAGAGACACTAAAATTATTAACAGACTGGGGCATCTCTTCTCTGAGGGAAGGCTGAGAGAGCTGGGACTGTTTAATCTAGATAAATGAAGGCTTACAGAGGATCTCATCAATCTGTACAAATATCTGAAGGGAGGGTATAAAGATGTCTAAACCAGGCTTGGTCACGTCCAGTGACAGAACAGATAATGGAGAAAAATTGAAACACAGTAGGTTCTGTTTGAGAACAGACATTCCACACTGCCCTGCATTCCAGGGCAGTCTATGCTTTACAACTCTGAACTATCAGACAATACTAATGAAAGACATATCGCGGAAATGAGATATATATTATGAATAGTCTGTTTGAAAGAGGAATTTAAAAGGCACAACTTATAAACAGTGCGATGATCTGTCCTCTGTAAAGGTGATTTTCTGAACAAGAGGGGAAATATTACCATGAAACTGAACTAAAATCAGTCTGAGAATGTGGATAATGAAAGCAAACTTGGAAGATGTAGATGTGTAATCCTGCATAAGATGTCATGAAGATGAATGCTGACACAAATCTTAAAAGCCCTAGGCAGGATTTCACGGTAATAGTGAATAACTAACAAGTGAATCAGATCCTCGACCCAAAAACTATCCAGAAGGCAGAAATGTCCTTGTTACCAGACAGTTCACTTACCAAACTCCATTTTAACTTAGAGGAAATGCTGAACCTCAGGATGAACAGGGCCAAGAGAAATTCAGACTGGCTGAGTAGAAATATCTCTCTTAGTAAATGTACATGTGGCTTACTACTTGAAGGTAGAAGTAAGTTCAGAATTATTTTTTCTTGTGCAAGAGAGCATTTACACAAACTGTGAGAATTAAAAAATATAGTTGCAAATAATTTCTATATATTATTTAAGATGTGCTAGAACTTTTGGGTAGATCTTTTCCACTTGTAACAGTGTACTTGTGTGCTAATAAACTCTTCTTGTCTGTACTACAGCAAGTGAGCTTAAGATTTATAGACAATATTCACTGCTTTACTTCCTGAAGCTTTCATTGCCTTGGATCAGCAAAGTGAACACTACCATTATAAAGTCTGTTCCAGTGATACTTAATACAAAAACTGCTGGTATTTTCTCATGAACACAGTGAGCTAAAGTCTGCTTGAATTTGCATCAATGAACAATATACTGATTCCCTGGCATAAGTTTTCCGTACATGAAATACAGAGATCTAGAGCACAAATTGTGCTAAGCATATAATAAAACCGTCCCTGTCCCTGCTTACTGGTGAATACAGGTACAATGTCACAGGTGGACACATAAACCAAGTGAAGATAGAAGGACATTGTCAATAGGAACATCAGAATTCCCAAATTGTACTTGGCGTACAATTTGCAGGCTGACAGAGAAGCATCAAAGGTTTTAATAATTACAGATTTTCTTTTAATCATGTAAATATGCAAGAGCTTGTAATTAGGTCACTTGTCTAGTCCTTATTCATAGGCAGTTTACTATAGTTCTGACATGCATTTCAGACCAAACCTGAAGGACAGAATGTTATCTTTGCAAATTGATTCATGGAATATCCTCCCTATATTGCGAGAGCAAAAAGCAAGGGGCAGGAGAAGTACAGTGGTAAGCTGTGGAAATTGCCATCACTATTGGAACAGAGAGGGAAGGCAAATAGGGAAAGTTGGATAAGCAGAAGGGGTCAAGATTTTAAGGTATTTACAATTATTGAACTACCGTTTACATGAAACACACCAAACTGTGCAGGATCTTATTTTCCTGAAGGCCCAAATTTATCACTCACCCAAAACCCGTGTGTTTTTCATGTGTTTCAATTTAAATGAAAACGTCAAAGCATAAAGAGATGAAGCAGATTTGTATTGCCCAATCCCAAAAAAGTTCAGATGTAGGGATATTGGATAGACCTGGTAAATGAATATATTGTGTGATTAATGAAATAAAAAATTCAATGCTGTCTTTTATTAGTCCAAATATTTGTTATGATTAAAAGTACTCAGGGAGTACAGAAGAGAAAGATAAGATGGCTAAAGCAAACTTCCCTATTAAACAAATACATCTTTACAATTACAGAATGATAGCAGACAGGCTACTTTTATAATTACCTCTTAACATTCTGAGAGCTCTTTACCAGCGATAAACTGAATTTATTTAACATGTTTAAATGTGTAACATTTTATTTACCACATAAAGACTTTACTTTGTATATTGTTCTTTCCTCATCAGTAATGCAGATCAATTTAATTAGTAACAAAATAGTCACATTCAGTTTTAATTAACAGTCTGATATTGTATGTTCTCCACAGTTTAATAAGCTGCCAGTAATCATCAACAGAATTTTTCAGAGGCTACAGAAGTAATAAGTCAACAGTAGGTACAGAGCCAAATTGCCAATATGCTAAGATGCTGAATGAAAAGGAACATATTGATAGAGATTATGTATACCGGTGAGAAAATAAATAAATGATATTTCCTTATGGCAAGTAGGACAAAAACAGAAGGAACAAAAGAACCTAGAGCAAAAAAAAAAAAAATTCCCCCTGCCTCTGAATAACTACAAAAAGATCTAAGAATATAAATTACTTAAAAGCAATTAGAATAAAAATACCAAAACCCAAATAAGCCCTGTAATTTTAGTGTAGATACCAAAGAGATCACCATTACTTAAAGAATCTCTCATCTCTTAAAAGAAGATTGAAAAAAAAATTGCAGACACTGTATTTTTTAAAGACCAGTAAAAAACTTTTGGTATAACTATAGATAAAAATGGCTTAGGAAAATTCACAGTAGTGCTAAAATTATCTAGATTACATAAGAGGAAGAACACATTTCATAAAAGCATTGTATAATATTTTGCCCTCATGTAACCATCGGTTTGTAAGTTGTAATGACAGAGACTATTTTTCTTCAATTATTCTATTTCTTAAACATCAATTTAGGCATCAGTTTCTTTCTGACTTTTCCCTCATTCATTTGCTAGAGATAAAAGAGAAATGATACATTCAGAAATATGCATTTGAGAGTTCTGTTATGTTTTGCTGTAGCATAAAACTCTTTTAAATTACTGAAGGGGTAGTAATAGCAAAGGACGGATGAAAAAAATGAGTGGCTTGTATTAACCTTTGCAAGTGTAGAAACTCAAAATCAAATTAAATTGAAAGCATGATAGTAGGCAAATACAGAAGCAGGCAAATCACAGAAAAGTGTTTCACTTTAGTTTGAAGCAAGTAATCACACAAACTCAAAACATGTGAGAGATCATAAAAGTAGTAAAACAATTTTACCACATTTTCATTTGGAAGGCACTTGAGAATATCCACTTTTAATATTGAAATGTGCTAATATTTTTGCATGAAAAAAGTTGAAAATCATTCTAGAAATAAAAGTGCATGGAATCTGGGTCATATCTTTCTATATAAAAGGGAATTTTATGCACAAAGGTGTTTGATTAAATGCACCTAAAACATAAGATGGATATAAAACTTAGTCAAAGTTTAGGCAAAGCTCACAAGATTTGTTCACAGATTGACAGAATCTTCTGAGTTGGAAAGGACCCAGAAGGACCATCAGGTCCAACTCTTAAGTGAATGGCCCATACAGGGATCAAACCCACAACCTTGGTGTTAGTAGCACCAGGCTCTAACCAACTGTTAAGTGGTAGAGGATGTCTGGATGTGACTCTAAAACAGATGCAATTATGTTTGGTTGGTTGGTTTATCTGAAAATCGATATAAACCTGAAACAACCTTAATTCAAGGCATATTCTAGAGAGAGAGAGAGACAGCAAGAAAGCTACTTTAAACTTAAAGATAAAATACACTTTAATGGAAATACAGTGCCATCAATCAAATCAAGAGAAATCATAAGATTGAGGCAATACTTCACACTTAACAGAATCCAGTCCTCTGCCTTGGACACTTTCCAGTACAAAGAATTGAACATAAAATTTACTGCTACTGTACCTTGTGTCTCTTCCCATCTATGTCTATTTTATTTAAAGTTATCCCTTTTACATCATTATAGCTTACTGTGCATAAAACTAGATGCATCAAACAGCTAACAGGTGGGAGTCAGTAGCTGCAAGAGTGTATTGCTATAGAACTTTCTCTTAGATTTATACAAGTATTTAGAAATGCAGAAAATCAAAATTGTTTTTACTTAGTAACTTGGGTGTAGAATGGGATAATTACAGGAAAATGAGCTCTCAGTCAAACACTGTTTCAGATTTCTACGACCACGAAGGGCCATCACTTTAGCAAATCAGCTTAGTATCTTTATAGCCACTGCTGTAGAAAATACATTTATATACACCTACGTGAACGGCTGATATGATTTGTGTATCTACATGTCTCAAGACAATATTAAACTAAGCACTCAGCTTTGAAGACATATCTTTCTTGAGTTATAACTTTTAACACATTATTTGAGTTGTAATAAATAAAGCTGTATTATATATCACCATGCAGTATTTCTAACAAAGTAAATGCAAGTGTATTTTAAAGTAAAAATTTAAGAGGTTATTTCATTTAAATCATAGTCTAATGATAATGGAAAGTACGGAAAGGAAGGAAAAAAGGAAGAAAGGAGGAACGGAAGAAAGAAATTACACACTAACTTGGCAGCTGACATCCATTCCAGCCTCCAGAAGCACCTGTACGACAGCTTTGTGGCCATTACGTGCAGCAAGATGCAAGGGAGTGTGTTTTCTTGTATTACAGTTCATCAGGTTTGGATACGCTTTGATGATCATTTTTACCACACGCAGACGTCCATAAAGTGCTGCCAGATCCAGAGGTGTTTCCAGTTTGTTGTTTCTTATTGTAGGGTCTGTCAGCTCTTCCAGCAGAACAGCAACAACTTCTGAATGACCATATTGAGCTGCACAATGCAGTGCTGTTTCATTTTCATTGTTCTGTTAAAACAAAACAAAAGCTTCAGAAATTCATGTTTAATCACACAATAGACATGCTCAGTTTCTATAAATTGACTCCATGAGATCACTACAGAGGCAGGCTTTGTAATATAATGTATGGTAATGTATGTTAAATGCTTCAAAATTAATCCACTGAAATTTTAATAATAACACATTAATACTTCAGCTTGTGGATTTCAAGCAGATGAGCTCCCTATGTGTCCACATTGCTCCCAATCCATTTTTAACATGCCCCTCAAAACCTGGTAGCTCATGATATGCCAGAATCTGTAACCTTCTTTGATTCAATTGTTCCTGAAACTATGATTGAGTTCTTCTCTTAGAAACAATCTGACGCTGAAGTCTCTCGTCTTGTTTTTGCTGGGTTTGTACCACAGCAGTTTGTTATTAGAGAACGTAAATTACTGAGAGAAGGTGTGCAATGAAAATGTATCAGGCACAGGGTTGGTTACATGTATCCCTATAACAAGTTACTATGAAGACAAGAATTAAAGCTTGAAAGAAGACAAAATAGCACCTGTAGAAAGACATAACAAACCACTTAAGCAGCTTCTTCTTTAAGGCATATGAGTATGTGTATGCTGTGGACTGAACAGGTTTTTGCTTTATAAAGCAATGCCCTCCAAATGTTTCCCAGGACACTATTCAATAAGTTTAATAATAAATATTGAGAATAAGCATTATCTTTTTAAATTGTTTTCTTCCAGTTCTGTCTATATACTTGCAGTCCCAAAGAGACAAATAACTTCAGTCAAAGAGGAAGGAAATTATTTAACAAGATCTCTGAATTCTATATGCCATCTATATTATTAATATATCATATGTACACTTTGCAAAGCCTTAAAATAGGCTAGACTCTATAAATTTTAGATGTACATTGAATGCCCCTTTGATATATGATTTATAAAATTTTGTGACAGCTTATGAATGTTCTAAAAATACAAAGCCAATAAGCTAATGTGTTATATAAAGAAATAAAAAAATTTATGCAAATTCAGAAAAGATACTCAAGAATGGTAGATATATAATTCTAAAGAAAAGAGGTGATAATCTGAATCCATAGTTCAATTTCTCAAGGAATCAGCTGAAAAAATTTCAGGGGACAGAGAACTGAAAATAGAAAAAAAATTCATCTTTTGAAAGAGAGAAAGAGTAAGAGATTCAGAGAAATGAGGCTTTGGACTCTTACTCAAATGCTAGCTAGGATAAGAATATCCATGCTGCACAGTAAAAACTAGAAAGGTGGAAAGGGGAAAAACTTTTCTTTTTGGTAACGGTGTTTCTAATTCTATAACCAAGAACTCAGTTCTTGGGTTTGTGATTTTAACAACACTGCTGCCATTTTCATCTCTTCTGGCAATCCAAGATGACTCAGATGAACTTGGGAAACCGAAGAGACAGGTCAATACATTGAGGTAAATCAATGTTGCAGTTAAACTCTTTGGGTGTCTGCAACACCACACACAATCAGAGAGACTGGAATGTGTTTCCCGCTAAACTGCAAGACAGAGGCTGGAGGAGAGCCAGGTAGAAAGTGGGAAGCTTCCACTGGCAGACGTGGCTAGATGACTAGTAAGCATTTGAATCACTGTGCATTATTCAGACCACCACATGGGCTTGCTTTATTACATAGACCAGAAATCCAGACTAAAATAGACATACCATCACAATACTACATGGCTGCAATGGTCGATCAAGTGACAAGTGTGACAAGTTCTTGTGCCTTAGTGACTTCTAATGTATCCTTTATATGGGACTGAGCAAAGAAATTTTCTTACGTACAGAAGCATACCCACAAATCATAAGCACAGTTTATAAAAATTTACTTTTAGATTTTTAATATTTCATGGACAGATAGATGAACAGGCAATTACAGCCTGATTTTGTGTACAATTAAGAATGAAAATCAGATAATTGCACATAAAATGGCCGATTATGGTAATTTGTGCCTAAGTTACTGTATTTATATATCCAATGGAAATAGTTACATAAATAAATTAGATGTATAACTATAATATTCTGTGAGGTAAACAGGAAAATACACACTTACAATTGTAACTATCTGTCCAATATCTGCTTATGCTTGAAGTTTTTTTCAAGAATTTATGGACATTAATTAAAGTATTTAGAATCTTGTGCCAATGATCTAATATTGTAGCTTAAAAGTGCTGATTAAATTTCAAAGAGACACAAAAATTAAATTTGCCATGGCCTTTTTCTCAAAATCTGGTGATAGATAGACACATAGAGACCAAACAATCCAAGTCACTGCTGCTGAGCAGCAAACTGAAATTTGCTCCCTCTAGATAAAGAATATTCAGCTGACTTTCATGCAAAGGCATATTTACAGAACAGTAGATTTTAAAACAGTCTGGTATATAAAAGCAAAGTAACAAAATATTATTTTCAAATGTATGTTGTCAAACATTTTTCTGTGGTTTGTATTTGCCAAATTAAAGCTACATTTCAGTTCATGACCAAACAAAATGATATAAAATTACAAAGAACTCACTATCACTGAAATATAGCAAAAGAATCCAACCTGGGCAAATATGATAATTACCTACATAGATGCAGTCAGAACAGGCACTGCATATATTGTGTTACCAGAGCTGAGAGGTACTACCTCATTAAAACTTGATAACACAACATTCTTCCTTCTTCGAAATGTAAATTAATCAATTCAATTCAGGAATAAAAGACAAAATTATTTTTAACTCTCAAAGAGTAAATTAAAACTTGTTTAACTGCCTTCTAAATGTATCCACTTTGACAATTTAGTACTACTTAAATAAAACAAATCACCTTGGAATCAAGAGGTTTTACTGAGAAGAGGGGAGAGAGTTTTTAAGTAGGCCTTGACAAGAGTCTGTCATCTTGAGATTTAGGAAAGGAGGGAATGCCTACCAGATAGACAAAGTTGGTTCAGCATTCCCAGAGAGACCCCTAAGACAGAGGAGGCTGAAATAGTGAATTTCCTGGACTGGAAGAAACTGTCTTCCTCTTCTCATCCCTCACGGAAAGATGGACACGAATGTCTGTCAGTGTTATGAATTTCGTCCTTAAGGAATTTGTTTAAAGAAGATATACAGTAGTAATAACAATAAACTTTTTTAAACCCCCAGCGTATAATATTTTAAGTATTTAAGTTATGTGATTTTCCTGCTCCCATAAATGTTATGACTTCTGACAGGTCTTTTGTATGGACAAAGTTGATTCAAGTGTATCTATTGATTTTAAGGTAGCTTATCTTCCTATCTCCAAAGTAACATACTGTTTTGATGCAACGTTTTAAAGATGCAAAAAACATTCTTGCAGAAATTACCAATAATTTAGTACTATTACCTGTGTTTTCAGTCCCAAGCGTAAATAGTTGTTTCTGGAGTACAGAAAGTTTATGTGTTAACAGTCACTGCAGTGAGCAGGTAATCTGCTATAAAATGTCCGCATGCAAGTTACCTTTCTGTAATTAGAGCTTCAAATCTGATATCCAAGGGCTGAAAAATACTTCTAGTGCTGAAGAAAAAGACTAGAATGATTGCAGAAATTTCAGATATCTCATTACATGTTAGAAACTACAAGACAGACTCTAAGACTGGATGATTCTATAAACAGAAAGATCAAGAAATCAGAGCCAAGTAAAGACATACAAAATGTAAGATAAAAAGAGAAGGGTAGACCAATATTGTGTAAACACAGTATAAAGCAAAGCCTCTAATATTCATAGTTAGTAATACTTTTACTAAGTAGTTACTCTGATGGTCCAATGGACCTCTTTCAGAAATAAGGAAAGCTTTCTATGATTCAGCTTTTAACATTTTAAAAATTTTCTCCATTATTTGTTACATGGGTCTCTTCATGGGCACAATGCTGACTTTTTGTAGCCTTTCTCTGAATCTTTTCTCTTCCACATACAGCCAGATCTCAGGCTTGTGTGGCTGCAAACTGAACTGTGCCTTCACAGCCCTGCATCTCATCAGTCCTGCAGGCTGTGCTACACCATTTAGCTACTAGGGGTGCGAGCCACTGCAACCTGTAGAACGTATCTTGAGGTCTATTCATTAGAGGGCAGACCAGCAAATACATTACGGAGACAGTTCTTGTAGCTTGGCAGTCTGAAAGTGAAGTACAGGAAGTATCAAGAGAATGAATGGCTATCATGAATATTATATAAACCCTTGTGAAGACACTATTAAACTGTGGGTAAATTTAGGACTTTTATTGCATAGTTGTGTAGTCCTGTATTTTTGCCAAGCAAGTTTTACAGCTCCTAAAGTCCATGCAAGTACTGTAGAAGAAATAATGACTCAAGTAGTGATTTAACAGACCCTTCCAAAGAATGCTCAACTCCTTTCTTATCAAAGAGTTTTGATGATGTACTTGAAAAGGGAGACTTCCTAAATCACTGAGCCATTTCTTTGTCACATAATCCCAATGTCAAGTAAGTGAACAAGACATTTGTTATGAAAAGTTTTTGCTATTTTCTCAGTTATGAAATGAAAATTTAAGTTAGAGGAGGGAACAGTGGGAAATTTTGAAAACATTTATCTATATACTGAACATACTCAAGAATAGTCAAGTAGAGAAAAAAAATTATAAAAATAAGGCTTTACTGACTAAAGAATTAAATAGAGAAAAAAAAAAAAGAAACAATATTTCTCCAAGATAGAGAAAGGAATAACCTCAGGATGGTCTTACTTTGTATATTAAATCAGGAAGACCGTTTCCTGAGAAGTTCCACAAATAAGTTAATCATTCTGAAAAAATAAAGGACATTTGCCTGCAAATTACTCAGTGTGGATCACATCAAATCTACAGACTTCCCATTGAAATTCACCCTTACTAATGTAAACATTGTAAAAAAGTCATGCAATCTGGTTGACTAGTTTGGAAAAAAATTCTTCCAATATATTGCTGCACTTGGCTTAAATCAAAAAGATTGTTTCTGCACTTTTTTCTTTCTTCTGAAGAAAGTATAGTAAGAGTTGCAAGGGAAACTCTGAAATTCATCCACATAGTCTCAAATTTAAGGGGAGGGGGTAAAACCAAATGCAAAAGTTGAAAAATACTGTGTTTGCATGCTGTTTTGGAACTGAATTAAACTTCTGGAAGTCCCTGAGGTGTCACTGAGAGAAGCATATAAGGTCTGTGTTTCATTGTGATGATTTGGAGAAGTCATAATTTGGAGAAGTTAAATATGTTAAAATTTAGGTATTTACATATCATGAGTGCATCTTGAACTCTTTTTCTTCATATTTCAGAAGAAATGTCTAATAGTATTAAAGAAATGTGAGTGGGTTTTGTGACAATTACAATTTGATGCACAGGCAAATTCTACAGTACACTGAATACATAAATTTAAGGTAAAAGACACACTGTGTGTGTAAAGAGAAACATAGAATCACAAAACAGACCACATCATCAAAAATTTCAGAACTGTTCACATTTTTTCCTGTAAATTTTTCACTATTCATATTCTATGTATATATAAAATATAATTTGAATATATTTTATCAATATTTAATAAGAAATATGTATATTTATTTCTGATGTTATTAGTATTTTTTTCCTGCAAAAAACCCAGACACTACATACTGATCTACATGTGGCTGTTATTTTAGATTATCATAGACTAGGATTTGTTATCAATTATGTAATTTTATTAAGAGAATTGCCATAATAAATGTTTTTGTTACCCATATGTCCTTAGAGAAATAAACATGTATGTAGTTTGACTGTTAACAGCACACCTTTTTATTTTATTTGGTAATATTGATTAAAAAATCTTGATCTCATACTACCTTAATTCAATTTATAATTTACATAATTTTAAGTCTTCATCAATTTAGTTAAACATTTATATTTTTGCATTTTCACCATATTTTGTAATTTAAAACATGTATCATACCTGTCAACTATGATTCCTATATTAAACAGTGACAGAATTCTTCTTACATAATTGTTATGCTGTAATCATTTTCTGTGTATAGAGTTGCCAGTCTACATTCCAGCATCTCCATAAAATAATTGTCATTTAACTGTTTTTCTCTTTATAGTTTTATCTAATTTTATGTAATAGGAACAGTAGGGGGCATTCAGAGCTTTAGATGCTGGATATGGTTGGATATGATCCTAGTAGCATCATAATGCTACTTAACCGCATTTTAAAAGTGTAGAATGCAGTTCAATCATTTTACAGTATACCATATTAAATATATGATTTCATGTAATAAACATTTATACATCACAAACTTGTCATTTACTTCTTTGTTTTGTTCTTCGTTACTTTCACATAAGTTTTTAGAAGTATTTCTTTTACGTAGAATTTTAACAAGACATGAAAAGCAAACGTATTACAAATAAGTGGCAATCATTTGTAAATCATGAACAAATTTATTTTCTTAAACTGAAAACAATTACATCTTAATGTGATCCTGAAAAAAAAGGGGGGAGTGGGGAAAGTCTGACTTGAGTACACTACTTGCTGTGGTGAAAAAGTGTCATGAAAAATGGCTGTCCTTCTCTCCCACTCTCAGAAGAAAAAGGAAGAAAAATAGGCCAGGATTTGTTATAAGCTGTAGCTTCAGATCCACAGATCTGAGAGAACTTATGAGAGCTAGGAGGAGACACCTGCCTTAGTCACCTGCCTTTATATCTGCAAATAAGCAAAAGCCTCAGAAACCTACAGGCTCGTAAGCATGTACAACAGGCGTTAGCGTGAGGATGCCACTTAGGTGTTATTTGAGGATAAGTGAGTGGAGGTGGCTCTATAACAACATGACATTTCCCTCTTTCTGCGATACAGAGAATATTCTCCTGCGCTGCGTGCTAATTAGACGGGGAAAGTAGGTGCCAGCAAAGCACTCCACATACTAAGGCTGGCCATTGTCTAGACTGGAACATCGAGGAACTCACAAGGTCAGAAAAAGTTTGTGTGCTTGAGTTTAACTTCAAACTCTAATATGAACAAGATTCCCTTAAAAAACTTAAGGTGCAACATTTCTTGTGAGGATTGCTCACACATTTTCTCTTACAAGGTTTTTGGGTTAAATGCACAAACAGGACAGCAGGACATCTGATGACCTTTTTTGAGCCAGTGGGGTAGAGATGTATCAGATGCAGCACACCTAATCAAGTCTGAGAATATTCTAGAAGTCTGGATGTATATGTGGGATTGGGGAGTAGTAGGTTTGAATTTACATTTCTCTTTCTGATCTTACTGAAATATCTTTTTCACTCTCACCCTCTCTGAAGTTCCTACACAGTTTCCACTATTCTGTCACTAGAATATATGTAATGTCTTCAAGTAAATGCAATCAGAAAGTTGCTTTTTGTTTTGTTACATAAATAAAACTGGGAAAAAACCTCTCCTTGACAAAAAAAGGTAATCCTACAATTCAACTGGTTTCATCCTACATGAAAAAGCTACTGAGAATGAGAAAGTTGGAGAAACTCTTAATCTGTAACTCAAACACAGAATGACAAATTTCGAGCTTGAATTTTTTTCTTGGATGTGTCAGAGTATTATAGGATTTCCCAGAAGATTGTCACATGGGCATATTTTATTACTTTATTTTCCTTTATTTCCTGCACTAATACTTGATTTTCATATCATAGTTATTGTATGGATTCTAATGGCTAAGTATAGAAGTTCAGATATCAAATGGATTACTCAAGGTATGGCATCTCGCACTGGTTAAGTGTTTGCAATCTAGGTCTCACATTTGTTATTTTCTCACAGTTTGCCTTCTGGCCACACTAGTGTAGGCACTCTCATTGCTCTTTGCCACTTGAGGTGCTGTGGGGTACCAGGTGGTACCCTACCTGGAGTTCATCACCCACTGCACAAGGACCTGGAAATTCTGAGCATCCTCTGTCGTGCCATCAGGCCTGTGCAGATGTCTCGGTCACTGCAGGGCCTTAGAAGGTACTGCATTTCTGTGTTTGGACAATGGAATCCCACCTTACTTTTGGTCACCTGAACTGCCCCGTTGGCTCCTGTGATTGCACTGACCTGACCTCTGTGGAACCAAAGGTGCACATACAGGCAACGCAGACACTACAGTTTAGATCTGAATCAGGAGCTGACTCCCACCTTTACATTCCAACAACTCTCTGACTGCCCTGGCAAATTCAACAGCTTAACAGTTACTACCTGTATTTCACAGCCTACTTCCAGTTCTTAAGCAGCTCAGCCTAGATGGTGTCAAATTTTAGTCATCTTCTTTCTATTTCTAGATACTAACCCTATGAATGGACCATGTAAGAATATACAGAATAAAAACAGAAGGTGTACCATATGTTTGACAACAGAATGCAACAAGCCCTTCTTATAGTGCTCTTACCCACTGCAAAACTCTCATAATTTTTCCTTGGTATTTATGTGTCCTTTCTGCTGCACGTGCATACATGCAGTCCATCTGGTTTGTCATTTACCTCTGCATATCTGATAATTTACAGTACTCTTAAAATATACCAAGGATATTAATTTTATCTCAAAAGTTTTCAGGAGCTTAGTATATAATATAGTAAAAAAGACACAAAGTTTATGCAAATTTGCAACCACATATAAAAGATGCATAGTTAGAGTTTATCTTCATATGATTTTTCAGAAACAAGCAGAAGGTTTTTCCATATTTTTTTAATCTAATATTCTTTAGGTCAGTGCCCATCCAGAATAAAGGTACCTGGTATGCTTATAATGGAAGATTTTATTAGTCTTAGAGAAGAAATTACTGAAACAAAGGAAAAAAGACTAGTTTTTAAAATTTGATTATAAATTTGTCAGACCTAAAGAATATGTGCTGCTCTTTTTTGATGATGTACACGAACATTTTTTATCACTTCACCTGTTCATTCACTCTGGAGTGTGATGGTCCATGATGGATGAGAATCTTCACAATATCTACATCTCCTCTCCAAGCAGCCAAGTGAATAGGAAAGTAACCTTTATTATCTGCCACATTAGTTGATGCTTCATACTGAAGTAATTTGAGAACTATATCCCTGGAAAACAGGAGGTAAATCTAAAAATCAACAGGTAGCTTATTTTATTAAGTTTTTATGTGAACATACATATTACCAACATTTTTATCTTGGATAATAGAAAAAAAAAAAACCCTGTATTTCAAATGAAACAGCTACCAAAAAAAGTAAACATTAATAATTTCTAAAAATGAAACAGATAGTAAAACATAAACAAAATTCCATTAATTGTAATGATTCTTACTTCTTATGAATACCATCAACAATATTATCATCAGCTGTCTGAATCTGTTCCTTTCAATAGGATCACCTGGCCACAAAATCATATTTAGAATTTGCCAGTCCAGGCCATGTGCATGTCCCTCACTAAAGGCAGAGAAGTACTCTTGTCCCCATCACTGCTGAGTTCTGGAGGCAGGAAGACAAGAGGATAGTTTTATGGAAACATTTCTTGCAGTAAGGCTTAAGTAATACTTTTTCTTCTTCTTTAAGGCTTTATCACAAAAATAGTTAGAAAACAATTTAATGATGATCTAGCTAGATATATACTATCTTCTATGAAATAACTGCTTCTATTTTCATTTCCCACATCAAGCTGCCTCATAGCAGTGAGAGAAAAAGTGACTTAGTATAATTTTAATTCTTTTTATATTCCTTTCAGTACTTTTGGTGTGGCTTATCATACATTAAATGAAAGATTAGTGTAATTTGGTATATTGCATCCCTGATTTTTAAGCAGTCTCCCGTACTGAGCTTCAAAAGCTAAACATAAAAATCAACTGTGTGGTATGATAATGTTACCAAGTGTGTCAGAAAGTAAATAAATCCTGTCTTATCACTGCATTTGTCATCTCATAGTTTGACACAGTCAGGCCTCATTAGCTATTAAGCTAAGTAAATCTATGATTCTGTGTTTACAAATATGGAAACACTGACTTACTGATTTGGCTCAAGAAATCAGTGAGGGGAGGGAGCTCAGTGTAGCCTATGTTATGACTAAAAATGAAACCCTTGACTACAAATTAAGACAGAAGATAAATCTGAGGCAATTATTCTTCCAACCTTGATGGAACCTTATTTTATTACCTATTGAAAGAAAAATGTAGTGAGTTATGAGGGAATATATCGAGGTCAAAAGAAAGTCCCAGTTGATTTCAAAAGATACTGGAGTCATCATATCTAAGCATTGCGGGGAATTTAAGCCAGATTTTGGTTACTCCTGGCAAGGTCAAATAACATGAGAACAACCAAGAAAGAGCAGCTCCACTACAGAAAGACTTTTGCTACACAGAAAGTTACAAAAAAGTGACTCCTGAGTAAAAACTTTTTAGTACACATAAGGATTGAGAGAATTCTCATAAAATAATAGTTGATGTTGCAGTAAATGGTCCAATGAGAGCTAAAGATAGACAGTGGTTGGAAAAGAACACTAGACAAAGGAAGCATAAATTGAACTAAGTGGAAGAAAATCAGAAAAAACCCTCCACAACTGAAATCTATAGATAACGATATTCAGGAATTGTTGGGAAGAGTCTATTGCAAGATTAAAGGTACAAAACAGAACATGCATCTCCTTCATCCTCCCAGAATGCCCTGACCCACCACACTTATCTAGGGTGAGTCTTTTTTAGAACTTTGTCAGAACTTTTTCATTTTGTAGATATAAATTTCAGAGAGAAGACTGAAAGTCCTTAGCCCAGTAAGATTACTGGGCTAAGTAAAATTACTTAGGGAGACTGAGATTCCAGTGCCTGCCCCAGATATTATTTAATTACTTATATAAAGCAGAATAGTTTCTCAAGGAAAGAAGACTATCCCAGAATAACCAAGTAGGAGGGAATTCATCACATAAAGTGATCAAGCAAGGATTTGAACACTGATGTCCAACAAGTGTCTCAGACACAAATTCTTGGTTGGGTCATTATGTCTTCTGTTCTTTCTTTTCCTGAAAAAATGTGAAATCTCTCAGGTTCAACCTAGAGTAAAGTGGGAAAAATTAAAACTCCAAAAGTTTTTGAAGGACAGGAACTTCTTCTAAATGGGAGGATTCTTGTGTCAAAAGATCGTTAGCAATTTTGATTTTGAATATCAAGTTTGAAATCTCAAATAGAGTGTAAAGAAATTTATTTTTTATTTGTGGTGACTAACAAAATTAGAACCACCAGGTTCTATCCAATTCTCTTGCTGGCAGTGCTACCACTGCAGCAGGATCAGTATAATGGCTTGGATAACAAGTCCTGAACCATCATGTTTTACCATAAAATACCTCATGATGTATTTCAGTTTACTTTAATATAGCAAGGCATAATTGTATGTCAGTAACTGCTACTTATCCTGCTGTGAGTGTAAGGGGTCATAGCAGCCAGCATTGGACTTTTCAAAAGCTGCAGTTACATCTGCTGCTGCACATTATTAAGTCCTCCCTGACCTCGGCAAAAGTTTGGTCAACACTGTGTCTGAAAACACGATTTGGCTTTTGTATGTTTTGGGATTTTATAGTTTATATTGCTAGGATTGACTTGAAACCTCTGATAGTTTCAGTGTTTATACAGCAATATTTTTAGCTTGCTGGGTAACTATTGGTTTATTGTCAGTATTAAACATACTAAACCCAGTTTTCATCTATTTAAAACCAGCAACCTTTGCAAGCTAATGCTTGAGCAATAGCACAAGAAACAATCCATAAATCATGAACAAAAAGGCTGCATTTAACAGACCACATTAAGGAATTAAACCTAATTCCATGGAGGTAAAAATATATTAATGGATTATTCTGAATCTTCCTACACAACTGAAACTTTGGAAAATGCACAATATCTAGTTTAAGAGTATTTTAACTTCATACATTTATTTGGAAACAGAACATCCTATATTCATCAAAAGATTAATCTGTCCTAAAGAAAATAGGCACCTTTCTAGAATACAATTAAAGACACATTCTAAAGTTTTCATTTTTCTATGGAAGGATGCAAAAATTGTGCAACACGTAAACTAAACACACAATAATTATGTATTCATGTGTTATTTTATGGACAGTCCAAAATCACACTAAAGTTAGTTCAAATCACTCTTAATTTCAACTGGGTTTGGGTCAATTCCTTATCTCCCACAGATGAATAACCCAAAGCTTTTTGTCAAAATTTTCTTTAGTGAAAATCCCGTCAGTGTTAACATCACCAGTTTGCAAACACGATAGCTGGACTGCATTAGGTGGGTTAGCTCTTACCTTGGTTACAGTGGAGTTCATCCCACTAGAAATGTCTAGACTTCATTAAAAGTTTTCTTTCTTGTTCTGGCTTAATAACAACATGCAGTCGGCATAATAATAGTGCATAAACATTCCAATGGCAGTTGGACTAATACAGTGGAGGTAACAAGCAGCGAGGGGCAGCATGTAACAGCAGAGGGAACGCAGGACAAATTACAAAGTGTAAAACAAAACGTGCAGCAAGTTTCCAGATGTTTGTCAATGCCTTAACGAGTTCACCTGCATAGCTGTGATTTTGCAGGCTTTCCCCTAAGCTTGTTGAGACACGCACGTGGTAACTTGGATGGACAGCAGAGAGGGAAAAGCTGTAAGGTCCCATACAAGGTAATACTCTTTTTTTGTCCTGTTTTGAAGCGTATAAATACTAAACATTCTTTTCATGTTACTTTTGCTTTGATAATGATTAATCTATACTGTTTGTTTCACAGAATTGCTTCCTGAAATGGTTCACACACTATACATGTGTATGCACACATGAAAGTACACTATAGAATTTTCTGCTGCAATTTCCCAGCAACTAAAAAGCACTAGAGCCAAGACTACCACTAACAATACTAAATTCCCTCAAAACTGAGGAAGAATTTGGAAGAAACAGTATAGAATCAATAGCTTTTAAACTACATTTCCCATTTGTCATTACTACTTGGTGATATTGATGACATTGTCAAAACATCCTATATATATGCATCCCATGGGAAAAAAAGGCTATTTTAGTAAGTCAAGGTTTGCCAACTTTTGGTGCAAATCTCAGTGCTAAGCTATATTTTCTTATGTTACACAGTCAAATACCATTCTACATAAAAACTAAATGTGAGGCACTTACTTGTGTCCATTTAAAGCTGCATGATGTAAAGCAGTATAACCTGAACTGTCTGTGCAGTTTATGTTTGGTCCTCGCCAGATGCTGCAAATAAAGCAAAATGGTAAAGTTAGTTTTTTGGCTTGGCAAGTACAGAAATTTGATTTACAAAATACTAGTAATCTAAAGATCTCTGCAACAAGTGTGATTAAACTTTAAGAGATGAATTACCTTGAAAGAAACTTAAAATAGCAAATGTCATCTTGATATCAATATAATTTATTTATAAAAATAATTTTACACATCCATCTTTATAACAGTCATGAACTTTATGTAGGGCAGTCTCAAAGACTAATGACAGAACAGTCATTTCAATTAGATCTGTTCTCCCGCTATTAGTCTGATAATTACACTGAGGTTATCATCTGATTTTGCACTACTTTTTCACAAGTATGTATTCAATAACTTTAGGTCAGTCAGTCTAGAATCAAACGAACATAAGATTAGTTAGAACCAAACAATTCATTTAAAGGGGCAGTAAATTTATTCTTTTTATTTGACTTGATATTTTAGCTCCCAGTTTAACTGATTATATTTTTTAAACACATTAGATACACCTTTAAAAATAAGTTAATTAAATTATGTTTTGTTATCTTTCTGCATTTTACAGTCAGTTTCATTATATGTCCTGTTTAACTAGATTCATGATCTACTATGGACTGTTCAAAAAACAGTAAAAGAGATATTTTGTTTCAAAGTTTAAAAAATGGCTGTTAATCTATCAAAACCAACAACAAAATTAGACCTGGAAATTGGATAACAGAGGTGTATTGAGTACTAGCAGGCTTTTTTTTTCTAACTGACTACCTTTGAAAGTGATTGTATCCTTTATGGAAGCAATTTACTCTTCTGTAACACAGTTTTTGAGCGTTAGTATTACAACTTCCAGAACACAAAATTACGAGTCCTGAATTGCAGCCTGTTTTCTTTAGTTTCTAATACAGTGCTAAACAGTCACTGGCAAGTCATATTTTCCCTTCACACATTAGAATCAAGTGCTGTAGTTTAAAGAAAATAATTTGAAGCTAATAAGTGAAAAGACTTTTTCATTCTGACATTTTTCATTATCTACATCAATAAAATGACATGTTATGCTTAACATATGCTTTTTAAGAATTATTTACTATTGAAGCTGTATTTTATTACCTATGAAATTGAATATATATATATTCATGTACATATATATCTATATACACACTATGGAATACTGATGTAGACTGGTCTCTTTTTCATTGCATGTGTTTGAATGATTCATTAGCTCATAAACTTAATAAGTTGTTTTCCCACAAGTAATACTGTGTGCATACAGAATTATTTGTGTGAAACATTGTGTTCTGCAGTGAGCATAATTCTACATAATGCTGGGTAACTCAACCCTCCCTGCAATTTAATTTCTTGAAGAACAGGACTGAATTATTTTCTTGGGTGCAGAGAAGCAAAATACTAAGTAACTTTTTTAAAAATCTGCTCAGACAGCTACAGATGTTCTTTTTTACAGAAGGCAACTCCCAGTTAAGAAAAGTCACTCTATTTTTTTCAATTAAAGGAAATTATTTTGACTTCATGAAATAGTAAAAATTGAGTCCTTGAACTGGTAGCTCCTCCATAATAGGCAGATGTTATTTTTATGGCAAAGACAAGCTGTCTTTATCTATTGGAAGGAAAGAAGTCTTTATCTACTGATAAGGTACAACCTATCTCATACTTTTGCATAGTGTTTATTAATTATTTTCTAATTTATTAGATTATATTTTCATCCTCTGATTTATACCAGCTCTTAAGAGAATGAAGAAAAAAGAAGTGGTCTAGAAAGTAATATTTTAAATATTTTTAAAAATACACAACCAACCAGAATATAATTTACTTGGTTTTGATAGCTTGCTTGCTTTGACTTACAGTTGTTAGGACTTGTCTGTTGGTTGTTTTTTCAAAATGGAAGGATCCATGAGTTAATATATTATTCATTATGCACTAGGCATCATGAACTAAAAGAAAAAGAATCAAAGAAAAAACTAAAAAAAAACCAAAGAAAAAACTAAAAAAAACCCAACCAACCAACCAACCAAACAAAACCCCACTAAAACCCCCAAACAATTCCTTGTTCTTTCTCCCCCAGTTTTCTCCTTCAATCCATGCACTATTTAAATCATTGCTGTACTTCCTGACTCTGGTCTTAGGAAATAAGACCTGAAAAAAGAGCAGGAAATAAACTCTGAAGCTTTATCAGAGAGTATATATGTGAAACTCCTCAGGACACACAGGTTGGGAGGTTGAGAGACAAAGGACAAAAGACAATGTGTAAATCCTGCTGACTCAGAGACAGAAGACAGGATGGACAGACTAATTACTGTCAGCTCCCAAAGAGCACACAAAGACATGCTCAAAATCACAGCTTGGTTACCAAACCAAAGAACACAACAAACACGAGCAGGCTTGGCTGCAGGCAGCTCCTTTCCCTTGGGCCAGTGCAGAAATCCTCCCCGAGGAGCTCTTGCATTGCTATAGTATTGCAACATTATTTCCTACAAAAGGAATGCAGCACCAGTGTATAAATGGGGTATTTATGCCTTAATAACTGAGAATCAAATTCAAATTGAACAGTCTGTGAATACAAATTCTTACATCCTAAAACTCCCAGTTTCCTCTAAAGCTCTTCTCTGGCAATTAGAATACAGAAGGACAAAAGTTCAGTCATATATAAGCTCCATAAAAAGCATCCAACTTCAAAGAAAGTGGAGTAGAGATTGAGAAAAAGCCTAAAGAGCCCTTAGTTAGTATCATAAACACACATGATATGTGAAGAATTATTAAATATATTGATTTATCTGTGTATTAAAACACCTGTAAAAGAACCACTAAGGAGAACCTGGCACAAAACAAAAACCATTTAGCCTCCAGATAAGGATATTTGTTGACAGAAGATTAGCAGCTCTTCAGAATACTGTTAATATTGAATGTTCTCAAAAACATGTTTCTTCTAGTACTCTGATGCAGTCAATAATCAAACTTCTTAATCTGGCATGCATTAGTAAGTTAGGAATCTATTCTTCTCTGTACATCAGTAAATAAAGAAAATCTTCCTAATATTTAATGAATTTTAAGAAAGTAACTGAACCCACTTTTTGTGCAAAAAATTAGTTTCCATTCAATGATGAATTAAAGCATGATTATCTATTAGTTTCTTCCATTACATCTTGCCAAAGTAGGGCACAAAGAAACTGAAGTCTGTTACGCTATTCACATTATTGCCAAAAGCAGAGACCTCCTTATCACAGTCTTACGTGGACAAAGAATATTGACCTTTTGAACAGATGTCAAATATTAATTGAAAGTACTCTTTACTTGGTAAGACAATTACTACTGTTTCTTTTTTTTTAATGAGCTGAAGATAATGAGCTGAATATAAAGAGTAGCATTTCAAAATAAACATGAAAATGACAGATTAAAAAAAGAGATGATTAGTTGATTGATTTCTTATTTTGCTATGCTTTTCGCTTTATAGAAAGAAGTAATTATGACCTGACTGTTATTATACACATATGAACAGAAAAGCAAGGAAATCAAAACTTTATCCAATTAATAATCACAAAGACACACTCCCCATCAACAGTACAAGAACTGTGCTTGCAAAGTACACACAGTTTTTCCATTGCATTTCCTCTCTGTACACATATCTTCATTCATTATTTCATTATCATTATACTATTTCATGACCATTCAGTCATCCATGCAATAATATTTCTAGTCCTTATATGGCAATTTTGCCAAGGTGAAAGGAAAATATTTTTGTTAAACCGTGACAAGAATCTTTAAAAGCCTTTGAAAGCTTCCTGATGACATGAGTGTCTGTCTGCCCACTGGTTTCACTAAACCTTCTCTGACACCTGACTAGTAACTCTCTTTGGAATTTATTTATTTTCTGAAATGAAGCAACAAGGAAGAGGATGGCACTGGATGGAACCTATTCCTCCAGAGAAGATGCACAAAGCATGGTGTTCATGCCTGCATAGTTCAGGGTCTAAACCCTGTCGAGAGCTGAGGGGTTTACCTAGACTCGGCCTCACCCCTCCCACTCCTGTCTCCACCTTCCCTCCTAGGTCCTCAATATCTTTGGAAGCTCTTCCTAGAGGCACCTGGCTCTTCAGTACAACACAAGTAGTGAATCTCATCTTGCCAAGTCAGTTTTAATAGTGGGAAGTTCTAAGCTTTGTCCCCTGTCCATTGATGTCAGTGGCAAACACCAATCAGTTCAGATTTATACAGCTTCTTTACTGTTCCTGTGTTCCATAGAATAAATACATATTGCAGGAATTTGTGTTTTTCTGAGCCAAAATCTTCCAAATTTTCCATGTTTATTGTTAATCTGACAGAAACACATTGACTAAAGTTATTTGAGCACAGTCAGGCTCCTATATTCATTAGTGCTCTGCCTACATTTATACATGTGTTCAGTTGTGTAAACTGAGTTTATACAAAGTACATGTACAATTTTACAGAGAATTTTGAAAAAAAACATTTACACAACAGTATGTATCACCATTCAGACACAAAATAATCATGCTGTTTATTGTGAAGAGCCGAAAAACAGCTCCCATTCTCTATTTTAGGCACAAATACACCAAACTGAAAACCATCTTGCTCTAACCTGTATAATTAATAATGTTACTTTTCAAATATAGAAGCATATCATTTTAGTAAATGTGGTATTTTTTCTTTCTACAGATTCCTCTTTGGTAGAATCAAGTGTTATGGCAGATATATTACCCTGTAAAAAAAAGTATGACTTTTTCATGTATGGTTTTACCTATTATTAAGACTACTTTGCTGAATTTGAGATACATCTTCAAATTACTTAAAGGAAAGTAAATTTAAATATTTGCCTTCAGTGGCAGTGGAGATAAAACCCTTTTGGAAAATCATATTTTAAAGTCTAATCAATAACTGGGGAAAAAAAAACACTGAAAAATTTATTTTAGGATTCATTTATGCAAATACAGCTGTAGGTATTAAATTGGAAAAAGTAGATGACATTTTGACTAAGGTTATCTTAGATCTTCTTTTCAGTATCAAAAATCCTATTGCATGTAGAAACTGAGAGTTAAAAATCTGAAATGAAAACAATTATAATGTTTTTATTATTTTAATTAAAAATAAAAAGGGCAAATGGATTATCAATTCAATTAACTTTATTCTTAGAGCTTATTGTATATATAATTCCAATTTTCTAAGTGCTTTTATTTTACCAGTGTGAAATATTACTCAAAACCATGTCAATTTTGAATGTTCTTATCTCATTTTGATTCCTGCTGTTTAGTTGTCTCAATATAAATAATACGACAAAATTCATGATCAACTATTCTTGCGATTAAGTATGTTATTCAAGTTCAGGTTCTAAAGTAGCTTATTCCACTTGCTTTCTTTAACCTTGATTTGTTTACAGGCCCTTAGCGAAGTCTGCAAAACGGAAATTTTGCCAAACTGTGATCTTATTTCCATATTGATTCTGTTCAATTCATTATTTCTATTTAATAGATCAAGTATAATAAGCATTATGAGTTTGATGATTCAGTATAGAACATTTACTCATTGCTATACTTAGAGTGGCTCCTACACAAGTGGGTCCCAATCCTACAGAGTGGTCTGATAATGAGGTAGACATGTACAATAAGCTTCTTCCTCCTTCAATAGCTTATGCAAAACTTTATCTCAGCAAAAAACTGTGAGTTCATCGACACAGAGACTGTTTCCCTGAAGTCTTCTAACACCTGGACATCAGACAAGAATTTCATTGCGACTATGCGTTACCTGTGATCAAACCAGGTAAGATGCAAAACCATAGGTTGCTGTTCCTCTTTATAGGTGCATGATTGAGTTAATCCAACAAATCTTATTTCAGCAAAAAGCCAGGGGTTTACAAGATCATTACCTGTACAAGATCTACAGGTATGGCCTAGATTCCCTAAGTTTAAGATTTATCATGGCAACATAAAATTAGTACTGGAATGGAGGTATTACAGGTAAATGGAGGTAAGTAAATGCAGCTTCCATTTTAATTTGGCAATGAAGATTTCCAGAGTTAAAGGAAATGCTCCCATACAGCATATGTGTAAGATACAAAGATTCTGCTAAGATATCTGCACATCCCTATCAAGGAATTATGGACTTCCACTTGGAAATTTGAATAAATAGTTGGGATAAGCTAAGAAAGAAGCATATATTTGATTCATATCAAGGACCATATTTGATCCCTCATTAGGGAGATATAGTAGGCATTCACAAAAAAAAAAAACTTCTGGGATGCTTCCAGAGCATTTATCTGCAATTTTATGCATCTCTGACAGGCAAAGAAGGGTTTCTTTCACCCAGCCATTGTAGAAGCCTCCAGTATACATATAACTCCTTTTGAATGATAACTGGGAATGGAAATGTGAAGAGAAATTAGAAAGTTATTTGTTTCTGTCTAGTATATCTAAGTAATGAGAATCACTAGCTACCTAATAATGCTCATCTTAACAGAGAATTCCTGCCAGATCTGTTGTGACTGAATTTAGAATTTCATTTTCCTTTTGAAAACCTGTCTAAGGAATTATATGTGCAGTAATAGTAATATCCATAAAGATGGATATCAAGCAGTACAAAAAGAGAAAAAATTCATAAACTCAAAACACCACGAATTTAGCACTACTATTTTTATGTTCTGTGCTTAATGCTGCCTTTCTCCATGAAAAGTTACAACAGTGGGTTGGAAAAAGATCTTTTTCCAAATATGCAAACAGCAGGCTCAACAATTAAAGAAAGTGATAATGCAAGCATCAAACTAAAAAGGGTAATTTAAGAAAACAGGTAGAAGAAAGGGATCATGTCCAACACTCTAAGACTCAAAAACCAGTATCTTAACAGTCATTATTATTTTTCAAGTTTTGTGAGATATCACTGCTAAATGGATACTGATAGATTTAACAGACTACATCTGCCCAGACTAAAATTTGGAGTAGAGCGGCAGCCTTTGAAAGTACAGAAATAACCTTAATGTCAAATAGATAGCCTAGTATACTTGCCCACTGGAGTTCTTGCTGTTCCTAAGTGCATTTTTGGTTGAAGAAGGATGAGACTCATATGGTCATTAATCCAATCTGCCATCCATAGCTTCTCCAGTGGAAAGAACTATGAAAAGTCTGATTATAAATGACAGAATTTCAGTGTGTGGCTGAGAACAGGCAGAATGCCAGACAAGAGATACCTAAGTCCTGGATATCCAGAATACACTTAGCCACGATGCATCATACAAAGAGTTAATGTGGCCTTATCCTTTCAAGAATCTCAGGATAAAAGAATTGCAAGTGAAAGAAAAATGTCTTACAAAAGCGTATTTTGATAGTTAGGACTTAAGAAACCCCTTTAAAGGAACATCTGAGGTGAGAAATTATAGAACTTGTATATGAGGACATTACAATTGTGAAATGCCCAAAGAATAGGCTGAAATGGTACTGAGATAATTGGAAACGATACAAATTTTTATACATGTGTTAGATTATGTGATAAATGGCTCCTGTGTACATCCACAAAGCAGCATCAAGGGACAACAGCAAGTGAGAGAATCAAGTAATATCCTGGACCAGCTACTCTGAAACTCATCGCAGAAGCATCACCAGTGCATTAAAAGCCCATGATTGTAAGTCCAGCAGAGCACAGCAGAAAAAAACCATGTTGATGAGCACTCAGTCTCTCCAGTTAAGTACTCTGTACAGTAAAAACTAAATAAACTAATCCTGAACAGCAGTCACGTGAACTACTTTAACTGAGTTAGAACTCTGTTTACTTGAAGCTGCAATCAATTTCCTTTGAGGGTATATCGTTTTTCCTGATAGTCTCAATAGTCACACCACTTTAAACGTTGTAAAAAGTCAGTTAATATGCAAAAATGTAAGGAAAAAACACATTGACATCAGGATGATGCCACACAAAGGAATAGGCAATCAAACAGTCATGCTTTATTTTAAAAATCTGTCATATATAAGACAACTGCATTTGACCTTTCTCTAATCAGCTTGGCTCGGACTACTCATCCAGAAGTACACTGGCTGAGTATACTGCGTAACGCTGCGGCTATATTCAGAAAGCAAAATGTTCCTGACTAGTACTGGTTAGCTTTGCCTTATATTTACAGTCAAGACCAATTTGCCTGGAGTGGTTAAAAGACAGGAAGCCTTCATCAGTAATGACAGAAGGGTTCCTCTGCATTCCAGTTGTCTACAGGGACAAGCTGGGGTTTTGCTTAGTTCACAGAGCACCACAGTAACTCCAGCTTGTCAATGATGAGTCAGACAGATCTTTGGATTCAATCCAGAGTTCTGTCCTTGAACATTCTGACAGGAAAAAATGTTACCTCTCATTTGGCATCATCCTGCAGAAGAATGCTGTAAGAACAGCTACTAAATTATAAAAAACACTGAGTCCAAAACTAGATCAGCAGGTAGTATCTTTAATAAGTAAAATAATTCATTTTTAAGAAATGTGAATCATGTTCTAAAACCAATGCCAATATCATCTCCATGTATGATCTTACACGATCTGAGCAATCTGCAGGAATACCACACAGCTAATGCTGAAGATCAGTGCATCAGATTAACTATTCCTATGAAGAGCAACTTCACTCCCTTTGTATCATGAGCTTGGGCTCCCTAAAATATATGCAGTAGATGGGTTCTACATATTTGTGATGAATCAGGCCTATGTACTTTGTATTAGATCTACAGATTGATCAAGATTAACCAGGAACACAGCTCACTGTGTTAGGTAATATTAGGCCATATAATAGAGAAAGGCAAATAATCCAACATGCTTAACTGTATCTTTTTCCAGTGTGTATGTAATACTAATGGGTACATACATCTATTGAATTCCCTTTATAAATAAATACTGGGTTCTTTCAACTCTTCCGAGACAACCACTATTTAGTGAAATTATATAAACCATCGTCATTTTTCTGAAAGCACAACAGAAGTCAATCTTCTGAGGGGTTGTGACAGCCCTTGCATATCTCATGATTCCAAGGGCATCAAACCCTGCCTCACCAGTTGGTTGAGGGAAGTGATTGTTCCATTCTACTCTGCATTAGTGCAGCCTCACCTCGAGTGCTGTGTGCAGGTTTGGGTGTCACAAGAATGACACAAAGCTATTAGAGAGCATCCAAAGGAGAGTTACAATGACAGTGAAGGGCCTTGAGCAGAAGCCATATGAGGAGCAGCTGAGGACACTTGTTCTGTTCAGCCTGGAGAAGAGGAGGCTGAGGGGAGACCTCATGAGAGGAAGAGGAAAGGCAGACACTGATCTCTTCTCTATGGTGACCAGTGAGAGGACCCGAGGGAATGGCCTGAAGTTGAGTCAGGGGAGGTTTAGGTTGGATAATAGAAAAAGGTTTGTCACCCAGAGGGTGGTTGGGCACTGGAACAGGCTCCCCAGGGAAGCGGTCATAGTGCCAAGCCTGACAGAGTTCAAGAAGAGTTTGGGTAACACTCTCAGGCACACAGCGTGACTCTTGGGGGTGGTCCTGTGAAACGCCAGGAGTTGGACTCGATGATCCTTGTGGGCACCTTTCAACTCAGAATGTACTATGATTTTTTGAATCTATACACTTACATGAATATACCTATGAACACTGAAGCATAGTAGATACATCAGTATTGTCTCTGAAAAAACAGAGCACGTTCTCAGATAGACCACTCTGACTTCTTCTTTTGAAAAACTAGCTGGCATTAAAATAAATTTTTTTAAAGGCCACTTTAATATTACTTTTATCAGAAACAAACTGAAGCAAAGTCCTATTTCTCTTTCCCTCAAGAATACAGATATGATGACATATGTTGTTAGTAGAGATATTTCCTTAGCCATTCTTCTTCCTGATTCAACTGACCTTGAATCTTTAGTAAGAAAAGAGAGCTTTTTTCACAATACATTTTTGGAGATCCAACACAGTATTCCCATCCATCATAAATTCATGGTGTTTGCAATTTTAAACACATTCTTATCGCAGACAGGCAAAGTCAATATTTACTATAAAAGGAGATTTTAAAACCTCTACATGATTAATTATGCATCCTGGAACACTTACTGACATTTGTTTAAGTTGAATAAAAATTCCTGAAGCTCTGGCACTGGAAGTAGCACTGGGAAGAGTAACAATTTGTATCAAAAATTTTTGAATATGGATGCTGTTAGATCCATGACCTCATTCCAGTATTAAAGATTGTTCATCCTAGAAACCAACCTCAGATGAGACTCTTTGTTATAGCTCTAGGACACACAGAACAGAGCTTGCTATATATAGAGTCTGCAATTCAGCTGGCTTTAATACCTTGCCCTTCCTCATCTGGGTTTCCTCAAAAGTAGAATAATTCTATCAGACACCAGCAAAATAGACACCAGAAAAAATACATGATTCCATTTCCTCTTGATTCTTGAAGGGCATCTCACACCTCATTCTCAATTTATGCTGAGATTTGAAAATGAGATTCAGAAATCAACCTACAGAAGTATTAATCCCTGCATCAATGAAATCAATTCCTCGCTAGCTTGACATATGAGAATGTAACAGATGTAAGAGTCTCACATCTTGTGTTTACATCCACATGGTATTAAATCAGTTATCCACATGATTTCCTATATTCTCAATTCAGAGCTTACATATCTTCATCTCATAACAACAGCAATAATGTCCAACCCCTTTGGAAAACCTTAAGCCATAACCTTACCCTAAACTCAGAACACTGAAAGAGTGCAGCTCCTGCAGCTACCTTCCAAAATATGAATCCTGAGATATTAAGGCTCTTGAAGTCTATCAATGACCTATAAAATATTTAGAACATACAGGTAACATTTGTGCCTTCTGAAAGAATTCTTCGTCAATTACTCAGACTCCATGGCCCTCAGCAGACAATGAGCATCAGAACAACAGTACATTTGTGCAAGATATAAGGTAATTGAAAATAACCTTCCTCAAAATTAATTCAAAATAGTACTAAAACCTTTCCTAATCATAACATAAATATTAAACAGTTTGAGTCTGTTCTCTGGAGAAACACAGTTTCAAATCAGAGGTGCACTTATTGCATTTGCTAGCATGCTATCATGGAGTATCTGCATGCTGCCTGGCTCCATCCAAGTGCTAACACACATCAGCACTGTATTAACCTTGTTAACAAGAACACAGCCTAGGAAAGACATATGAAATGTAAAGACAGAAATTATAGTTACTTCGTAGAAAAAAAAATAGCACCTGTTCAGATTACATCAGCATTTCTTTCCTTTCTTAAATGGATTATCAAGTTATATAAGGAAGTCAATCAGAGTGAAATTAGCTATTGCAGTAGGTACAACTGGGCAAAACCATCCACTGATCAGGTTTTCTCAGAGCCTTTCTTAAACATTGGTGGCTGTATGAGACATACTGCAAACCTCAAATGGAATCCTTGCAAAATCTCATCTTTAACACATACAGCTATTATAACGACACATGTTCAAATGTTTTCAGCATAGCATAGAAAACCTGAGTAAGAAAGATATTGGATGAAACTGTTGTGTGGTACTAAAATTAATAAATCAGATAATGTTATTAACTAAGGACAGTTGAGCAGAAATACGTTATCCTATGCTCTAGGTAATTGGAACAGTAGGACAAAAAAAGCTTTCCAACAATAAAAACAGAATTAATGCCTTAATCTCTTCTCTCAGCAACATGTCATGTTTGTAATAAATAATATCAAAACAGAAGTGTGCTACTGAGCACACATTTCATTTGCTGTGCTTTGCCAACAGAGGTCAGAATTACCTCAGCAGCATCCAAAGCTTTACTATGATCTTGACTAGAAATACTTTTATCACCACAAAATTACTTTCACAAAGACAAATAACATACTTTAACCAGAGAAACTGAAGTTTCACAGTGACATACTACAAAGATCTCCCATAGCTTTTGGGTATGTAACAACAATATAATCACTTAAAATTTCTTTAACACTGTTATTGAAGTAACTACAAAAGTCATATTCATCACATCACTGACAAAGTACTTGGTAAGATATGCTAGCAATCACTTGGATCACTCAGAAAAAATCAGTTCATTCAACATGATACTTTTTATTGAACAAAATCATTTATGACACATAGTTTAGAAGGAAAAATGTAATTTCTACTATCAGCACTATGGTACCTGCAGGACTCATGCAACAATTAATGTGATTTGTTCAGCTGTGTTTAATGCACAAAATGGTCCTAAATCTTTATATAATACCGCAGTAAAAGAACCCTTAGTTACTAAACTAAATGTAACATACAAGCATAGACTGGCCTGTAAAAAAAACAAAGGGAAGTGACACACCAGAAAAGGTTATGAAATGCATGTGTGGACGGTAGATTCCATCTTGCTTTCCCTTATTATAAGTATAAATCATATAGGTTTATTTTTTTACATTAAAGGTCATACCTTTGCAGAGAGGAAGGGATCCTTGTTTGTGAAATCTCTAGAAAGATGTAGGTTTTTAGAAAATGATGGAGACAGAAGACCTCTGACATACATATGGGCTAGGGTCTCTAGAATCTACTTAGTATTAACTGTTAAAAGATTCCANTAGTTTAGAAGGAAAAATGTAATTACAGTTAAAATATTTAGTAAATTTGCAGTCTTTTTATATTAGAATTTCCCATTTAAATCCATTAGGAGTTATTGTTTCTATTCTATTTAAAAACGTTTTCAAATGTAGACATGAAATCCAAGACCAAGAGGTTTAAATGACACAGAAGCTTCTACTATAAAGGAAGGTCTGGCTTATGTAGAGTTTCAAACACCTTAAAAAGAACAATAACCCATACATGCTTTGTAGTTTTATAAAAACCAATTAAACACTAACAAAGAAATATTCTTTGTACCTCAAATCATTTTACTGTGGAATGTATTCTAGAAAATGTACCTGACACCTACTCCATAAGTATTGCAAGAGGTCTGTAGAAGTGCAGCTCTGTGGATCATGAACTTTTCAGGAATATTAAAATACAAATGCTAAATTTGGGGAAAAACATCTCAAGCATGTTAACTAAATTATCTTTCAGCATCTTTCAGCTCCTTTAAATTGAACTGATAGGATACTCCAAAAAATCTGTTTTGGCACATACCTTTATGTAAAAGATATTACAAGACTCAGCCATAACAGGAATAATTTAATGTTCATTCTGAACTGCCTGTTTGGTAAGAGATATCTAGAGAACCTAAATTTGTGTGCAAATATTCCTCCTAATACCATAGATTTTTAAAAAACATTGGAGAAGAGATCCCAGTTCCACAATAAGACACCATGCAAAATGAGTCATTGCAACTCTCTCTCTCTCTCTCTCTCTCTCTCTCTCTCTCTCTAATCTACTATCAGCACTATGGTACCTGCAGGACTCATGCAACAATTAATGTGATTTGTTCAGCTGTGTTTAATGCACAAAATGGTCCTAAATCTTTATATAATACCGCAGTAAAAGAACCCTTAGTTACTAAACTAAATGTAACATACAAGCATAGACTGGCCTGTAAAAAAAACAAAGGGAAGTGACACACCAGAAAAGGTTATGAAATGCATGTGTGGACGGTAGATTCCATCTTGCTTTCCCTTATTATAAGTATAAATCATATAGGTTTATTTTTTTACATTAAAGGTCATACCTTTGCAGAGAGGAAGGGATCCTTGTTTGTGAAATCTCTAGAAAGATGTAGGTTTTTAGAAAATGATGGAGACAGAAGACCTCTGACATACATATGGGCTAGGGTCTCTAGAATCTACTTAGTATTAACTGTTAAAAGATTCCAGATCCCAAATCCCCTGAAAAACAGACTCCAGTTGAATTTACCTTAGTCTGAATTTACTTTAAATTTCAATTATCTTTAATCTTGAAAGGAAAGATCTTTTACTACATCTAATTCTAAGAGCACTTTTAACAAGCAGATTTGATTGTTAGTTCAACCTTGGCAGTAAAATTATACAGTTAAGTGATGAAGCCATCATTTCACCAGAGGGTGCACAATCAGATTTCAAGAGGTGAGAAGAAGGGCATTTTCCCCCAAGTACTGAAGCCTGACCAAACCTACACCTGCCATATTTGGAGTCCTACTAGAGAATAGAATTAAATTTAAAAAGTGGCCAAGGCCCAACTAGTTGGTAGTTCATGGCTGGCCCCTCTTGGTTACACTATCCAGGCAAAGAACCTCACACAGATGTCTCTGACATAGCTTACGTTAGTATAATTCCAAGAACATTTCTTTCCCAGTGTGAGGGGGTTGCAGTAGAAGGTAAATGTTTAAAAACCATCTAGGTACTAGGAGAGCCATCTCTTCTGGATTTTCAAGAAGCCAACTTAAAAGAGTGCAAAGTGATCTGAAGGAACTTGGCATCTTAAAAGGCATGAGAGCTCACCCCAAATTTATATGAAAGACCTGCGTTGATAACACACGATTTGAAAAAAAAATTGTAGTACAGCATTACTCCTATAATACTGATAACTGAGACACTGAATTAATTTGGGGTACATTATTAGCATAAAGATGCTGTACGGCCATGATTCCATACAGACTTTGATCATGTCAGTTCAGAGCAGTCTGAATGAACAGAGAATCTGTAAACATTTCCAATAAAAGCATAATCAAACAAAGCTATAAGGTTAATTTCTCCTTGGGCACAGAAACAATACCAGGATGCAGTTTATGGTTGTAGAAATTCTAAAACTATACCAAATCTACAGCAAACAAAACCAGAAACAAAACTTCTGACCTTTTTTTGTCAAACAGCAAACATTTGAACCAATGAAGGAATAGATTCTCATTACAATGAAATACAAATTTTAACATAGTTGATCATATAGTTCTGCCAATAGAAGACAAAACTTTAGGAACAGTCCAGGGCATGAAATAATTTCAGAATGGCTTGGAGGCTTTTTTAAATGGCAAGATTAATTTTACAGCTTCAGTTTTGTAGCCATCACAGTTCCAAAACCCTTCACAAAAAGGAAAACTGTTACAGGATTGTCTTTTTAAGTGTGCAAACAGAAACTAGTTTTTGGCTTTCCTATATTCCCTAGTCACTCCGAACAACGTAAAATCCGGAACAGATTGTCGAGACAATCATGTTTGAACAGTAGAGTTTTATGTACTTCTCCTCCATGTAACAGAGGCACAACTGTTTCAGTCCTCATTTACAAAATGGCAGTGGACAATCTGGGATCTAGAATGTTTATATAATCTTGAGATCAAAGTACAATCTAGAGCATTAAAACTATCTGGCTCTACTTAGCTCCCAGAAAATATGTCATGGGTTCTATACAGGTTAGGACTCTCCATTCTGCCAGATTCTGAATGCTATGTCAGTTCTCTTCTCACTTCCACTCTGAACCATCCAGGAAGTCAAGCTGCACCAGCTATAGTAAATTACACATGTTTGGAACTATTTTCTGGCATTGAGGTCATACTGGCATAGAATGCTTCACACCTACACTACTCAAACCTCCTAAACAGGATAGCTGCATCCAGATTGTCTATCAGGCCCTAGGCACATACTAATCCTTCAGCTGTGTCTGGTAGCTCATTCCTTGGGAGAATGCCACATGGCACCTTCCAGTACCCAGAAATGTTCCCTGGCATGTTAAAGTTAGATGTGGCTTCACATTCCTGTCATAAATTTGGCAGAAGCCTGTCTCTCAACAGCAGCATTTGTTAGTTTAGAGGATGCAGGAGCACCAGTGTTTGAGTTTGGGTCCAGACAGATCATGATGAGCCTCTGTCCCACGATTCATGTTTGTGCTTTATGCCTTTGATTCTCCCAGCAGAGAACATAGAAGGGAGAAGTGGTGGTACACTGACTCTAACTCCTTTTTTAGCTCTTTTCTTGACTCCAGGATAGAGAATAAGGGAAAGAAAAGCTGTAGATGTGAATATCCCAAATAATACACCACTCTGGTTAACTTCTTTGCTTCTGTTCTCCTTCTTCACATGTACACTCATACTGAAGGAAATTCCTAGCAGTGCATCCCTAATTGCACATTATACCTGCAAGGCAGTCTAGGAGTCTCATTCTGGTACAAACTTAAGAAAGGAATTCACAATGGACTCAGAATGACCTTATTCCAGGAAAATACTGCTAATGGCTACAGCAGCATGAATCTCCTCAACTTCTTAGCAGAATGAACATTTACTAAAAAAAAAGCAGTCCTTAGAAAATCGTTCAAAAAAGCCAAGGTAGGCATAGACCTGAAAAATTTTCATGTGAAAATTTAAGTTCTATACAGGGACTCTTGGAAAAAAAATCCAAATTGCATGGCAGGAAGCCAGAAGTGACTGAGTGGGAAAAAGGAATGAACCCCACCAGTACAAAATGAGCTGAAATTAAAGACAGTCAAAGTCATAGTAAACTGACAGATTTCTCAGTTCTGATTTCCCAGTCATAACAAATCAAGGAGAAAGAAGCCTTCTAGGTGAGAGGGACCTAGTTAAACATTAAAAATTTGTCCCACTTATAAGAGATATTATTTTCCATTATTAATTAGATGGTCTCTCCAGAAAGAAGAACAAGTTTCTGTCCTGTGAGAACAGGTCAAGGATGAAAGTGAGAGTTGGATATCCACACCCATCACGAAGGATATCCTGGAACAAGGCACTAGTATAGTGCCAGCCTGCCATACTGTCTCTAAAAGTCCCTTAAAAAATCAAAAAGAAAGGAAAGTATAAATCAGGAAATTTGAACAGAGAAGAAAAATACTCCAATGCCTCACCACAGTTGAGGCATGGCAAGAGACACTTATTGATCTCTGAGACAAAATGTCAGCTTCTGGAAGGCTGAGGTCATAAAATCAAATTACAGAATGTTGTCCTAAATTGCCTACTCACAATTCACCAGCCTATATAGGTCAAATTGTTTGATAGTGTATTCAGAGCTTCTAGGAATTCAAATCTTTAACTGGATATACCAATCTGAGAGATTAGCCAGCTTCCAATATGGCAGAAAGAATTTCATATCACTTTGTTTATGTATCACATTGTGGCTGAGCTACATTTCCACACTCAATCATTACAAGGAGAATAAAAGACACTCCAGTCCACCTGAGAATGGGAAACTGTCACCGAAGATACTTGGAATCACAAAGAGGCCACACTACAGGATTATGTACTGGAATTATTCAAAACCGGTTTTAAATAAAAAATATTTCCCACAGATAAATCACATTATGGAAAAAAAAAATTCTCACAAACCAAGAAATACAAATGACCCCTGTTGACTCTAACATAAAAATAGCAATGAATTTTATACTTTGAACTAGTCTTTAAGTTCAAGATGGATCCCAATTTATTCAAACTTGAAAGTATCTGGTTTACCTTTGGTTTCTTATGCAATAGAAATGGAACTGATTTCTTGGCCACTGTCACACAAAGTTGAAGGAAAATGGGAATGGTTCTGTACAATAATGGGGCTGGGAGGAGAGACTTAAGCAAATGTTTTAATCAATGCCAGTACAAAGATATGCAACAAAAGTAGAGTCCTCTCATTCCTAGCATAACTTCAATAAATTCAAAGCGATTTCTATTATTATTTCTCTCTATTTCTAGGGGGAGGGGGAAAGTTTATGGCAGTCTCTTAGTCTATTGGCCACATAGAAGCATTTTATGCTTCAAACATTGTTAGCAGTTGGGCTGTGCACAGAGCCACAAGGGACTCTTATTCTTCAGTGTCACCCCTCATACAGCCAAACTTCCAGCAATGGTTGTAGCACAGATGTGTATTTTCCTGAACCCAGGCACTAAAAAGAAACATTACAGATGTGTGAGCTCTCCTGGACATAGTGTTTTGCTTATGCTGATACGCTGCAGATTTTGAGCTCTGTAATTAATGAGACAAGTTATCATTCATATAATATTATCTCATTCATATATAGTATTATATCATTCATATATAATATAATTATCCCCATACAATAGGGGATCATCCATTTAGTATTATAATTGCCTGGAAAACTCCAGTGTTAACATTTCTAGTGTCAATTACCAGAAACTGGAAGCACTCATACCTCTTTTTTTGGACATGGGTGAGAGCTGTGAGAACACAACTCAGCCTCAGCATTAGGAATTACAATGGTAAGTCTAAAATTCTTACTGCTTTTCTCCAGTATCCTCTACAAGCTGCAACAACTCACAGCAGTTGATAACAGGAGATCACTGCCCTGACCACCATGCACATTGGAAATATGTTCCTAAAGACTCCAGTTTCTCTTTCCCAGACTGTGAAGAGTTCACAAAAGTGGTGTAACTACTTGGTTCTGAGAGAGGGATCCAGCACTGAAGCTTTTATAGATCTCCCTTCCTTTCTGAGGACTTGAAGCCCCAGAAAGTATATAATGGGCACAAACTAAAACACCTATAAAAACTAAGGGCAATTAATACTGTGTGTTAGAAATAAGGAAGAAAGAAATCAAAATTCAATGTATTTGAACTGAGTTCCTACTAGTTCAATCCTGTAATTACAGGTGTTAAAAGATCACAAAGACCTGCTAGTGGGCTACACCATCTTCTTTACACTTGTACATGGTGGATGTAGTGAATTAGAGGCACTGCAGGTCAAGGAGCTCTAATTTCAGCTGCATGGATGTATGTGTGCAGAAATCAATCAACCACAAACTCGTGGTAAACCACAAGATTAAAAATAAGAAGAACTTAAGTTAGTTATACTATAAAAGTCATGTTATTTTGCTATTCTTCATTTACTCTTTTTTGTGATGTGGTTCACCGTGAAATAAAAGAAGTATTCAGGACTAAACTCAGACCCCAAGCCATGGATCTCAAATGAAATATAAAAGAAGAACAATAATCCATATACACACAATCCACAGTATGAAACTACCTCTCTCTTGGCACACTGTATAATGTAACCTTATTTTAAAGTGAAATAATTTTAAATATAGGCATTGCTATAAGCAAAGACAGACATCTGCAAACACAGTATAAAATAATTTTCTAAACGTTCCTCCAATAAGAAGTATATTCATATAGTATGATTATTCACTTCTTCCCAAGGACACTTCCCTTCTTTGGAAATAATTTTCATAATTAGTCATTGAGCTACATCAAGCAGAACTCATATTTGTAACATATCTGAGGAAAAAAGCTTCATATTCCCCAAAAGATGATATGTGGATTTTATCCTTACAAAGGTGACCATTTAGTCTTACTATACTGAACACCACCTAAGCATTGAATGAATAAGATATTATACCAAAGTCAACATAGTTACTATCAAATCATCATCAATATTTCAGCTTTGTAAAGACAGCAATATAAAATTAGTTTTTACTACAACAGTTGCTACTATACTATAAAACATAAATTATGCATAAAATATTTTGAAGTCGAATGAACGAAGTTACTTTGTCAATAATTCAGGCAATAAAAGAACAGCAATTCCCCATGTTTTAAGTGCTTCCAACAGCATTTGGTTCTATTTTTATTGGTTCTATTGCTATTTCTTTATTCTTGTAGTTAAGATGAAAACATAAAATGTGGGTAAGTTATAGCTGCATAATACATGAATAAAACAGTGATTTTTTTCCCTGATATTTTTCTGAATTCTTTTTATGTAAAGGGATAAAGTTTCTTTAAATAAAGCTATCTTTTCAGGAAAAAAGAAATCAAAATTAAAACATTTGTCAAATTTAAGTCCAAATTATCAACATAATTACTTCACAATTATTACTGAAAGAAAAAATAATTTAACTTCCAAAACTAAGGGACTGGAGTATCTTTTAAGACTAGAAGCTGAGACTTCTAGCACTATTTAGGCTAGAGAAGGCTTGGGGAGGATCTCACAGTAAGTATCTGATGGGTGGGTGTACAGAAGACAAAGCCAAACTCTTCTCAGTGGTGCCCTGTGGTAGGATGACAGGCAACAGACGTGAAGTTCAACACATCAAATTCCATCTGGATATTAGAAAACACTTTTTACTGTAAAGGTTATGGAACACTTGAGTGGGATACCCCAAGAGGTGGAGTGTCCATCCCTGGAGATACTCAAAATCTGGCTTGACACGGTGCTGACATATCTTCTAGCTGACCTCTGCAGATGATCTCCTGACCATCAACCGTTCTGTGATTCAGTAAATTAATTTTACATGAAGGTATATTTACGGTTTTTACTACAAGGTCCACCTCTTGATGTCATGCATAAAAGTACATACAACAGCAAATGCACCTGTAACATCATGCTGGTTTGAGACAAACTCAGGAGGAATAGCCCCTTCCCCACCAGGGGGGATTTTTCTTCAAATACAGAAAATTAAAATTCTCATCTTCAACTAATCAGAGCTTCATCTAAAAAATAAAGCTAGATGCCAGTAAGCAGATTGCAACAGGAGTAACTCACATATGACAATCATGGAGCAAATAAACACAGTCGATCACAACCAGGCAGGTTTTTTTCCCTTCTAACACACGTAAGGCACTTGCACCTCACATTCCATCCTGCATACACTTCCTAAGAAACTTGGAGCTAGGATGCTTGATCCATTAGTAACATCTCAGCTGCTTCTGGCAGTCCTAGAGAGACACGTAGGAGATACATTGAACTGCATTCAGTATTGTCATAAAGTCCTCCCATTAATCACTGGGATAACAATAATGAGACTGGTTAAAAGTTGATCAAATGACTTCTACCAAAAATAAGACCGCAATACATGACTATCCACGTAAACTTGCAACATACTTATTTCTTTTCTACTGAAAATCTAAATGTTTGTGGTCCAGATAGCAAGCCAATTTGAATAATTTCATCTTTTCAGAGTGTTTGTGACAATGTAGGTAATGAATTGACCAGGATAACAGAAGTTCTACCCCACTAGAAGACAACTCCCTAATTTCCAGAGGCTGAAGGAAATCCTAGGTACCACAACTGGTCTACTGTGAAATTATTTGTGAAGAATGTCACCTTTAACAATGACAGACTGCAGCAGAAAACAAAGGGAACATGCAATCATCTCTAGCAACTCACAGTGAAGAAAGCAACAGATAAGGAAAGGTACTAAATCAGTACACCTTAAATTAGTCAATGAGAAAATAATACCATCAAAGAGACAGGGAGGAGAAAATCACTCTTGTCCAAGAGTCTCACTGCTTAAGAAACTGAGTAACAGTAGCAAGTAGCAGACATGATCGATCACGATCAATTCTTGAACAAGCTTCAACACCAGAAGAACCCGTCAGCTATAGACATTGTTGCCAGAAAAGACAGAATGCTTATGGCCAGAAAGTACATTTTGAATATATGAAACGGACCTTTGGAATCATCTAATCCGATCATTTTCTCTGAGATGGAAGTTTTCAAAGTTGAAGCTAATTTTGAGGTTAGTTCAGTTTGCTTGGGAAATTGAGCAGTCCAGTTTTAAATATCTTCAGTCATGGATATCTCGCTATTTCTCTTGCCAAACTTTTCCAGTGCTTGATTACCCTCACTGTGATTTTTATCTGTAATACCTAATCATAATTTTCCTTGTTGCAGTTTGTATCTGTCCTCATTTTCCCCTTGCTATGCACACCTGATAAGAGTGGGGCTCTTCTCAGCACCAAATGAAGTAGTTTAGTTGAGGACACCTTAATGAGATCCCTTTTTGTCTCCTTTTCTTCAACCTGAACAAACAGCTCTTTCAACTTCTTGTATGTCAATGCTCCAGCTTCTTAAAGATCTTGGTGTGTTTCTCTCTTCTGGATCTTCCCCAGTTTGTGTCTCCTATAATGAGGTCCAAACCTGTACTTGTCTTTGAACAGAGGTGAATAGCTACTTCCCTCAACTTGCTGGCCATGTATTCTGCTGGCCTTCCCTGCTGCAAGGGCACATTGTTGACTTATGTTCTCATCACAGATGGCAGACAGTTTAACCAAGTACAATGCAGACTGGGTAAATCCATGCTGATTCCTTCATTCACCCTCTTGTCTTTTATGTACTTGTATGTGCTGTCATGAAGAAAATACAGATACCCTGATGGGCCTGAAGATATCAAAACAACTGAAGATGATTGAAGAAAGGAATAATCATTTTACACTCTTTATTCTATACATGGTTTAATAGAAGTTCATTATTATAATGGCTGCCTTTCAAATCTTGATCCTACTTCCTTATTCATAGACTGAAGCCCAGATATTGTCCTTCAATTCACTACTGCAAAACCCTTTTTATTTTCCCAGTTCTCTTCTAAAAAGAAGGGCATACAAAACAGTAAACAAATACTACCTGGAGAAAGCTGAAAGGCTTCTGTGTTCTGTGCTCTGTATTTACATTACCAAGACTTGAAATTTTTTTTTTCATTCACTTTAAAGTGCAGTGTTGCTTTTTTCTAAGTCCTAGAATTATGAAAAGGACAGTAACTACAAGATCGGTAACACACAGATTTTAGAGATCTTCTCCTCAGGTTGAACACTGAGTTAAATACCTATGAATAAATATACATACATTGCATTGCCAAAGTCAGGCACCTCAGCTAACACTCAGCAGAGTAACCTAAAAAACAACACTCAGTATGCAGCTCCTTAAATATAGTCGGAGGAATTTCTAAGACATACATGTTTCTGAAAACCCCTCTTGTTTCATAATAAGGCATCTCAAGGCTAAAAAAAAAATGTCCTCCATTTACAACCCATAGATCAGAGGGCCTTTCAGAAATATAAGCAGCCGTCTCATCTTCCCAAAGAACTCAGAATAGCTGACTTCTTTCTTTCCAGGGTTCTCAGTGGTGGTGGCAAAAAGGGAAATGAGAGCATCCCCACAGCTGGGAAATACCCTGACCTCCAGTCCTTAACTAATGAATGACTGTCGATTTTATATTTGGGTAATTCTAGATAAAATACAGAAACAAAAATAAGAATAATAAATCTGTTGACATAGGCTTTGCAACAGAATATTTTGAGCATAAAGAAGAGTGAGGATTTTCTCTCAGTAACCTATGACAAGTCTCTACAGAAAGCCTACATTTAATATTGCAGGAGACGCTGCAAATGGCTTGTGTTTTTAATGACAAGTAGTTTTATTAAAATCTGTAAAACAAAAGTAAGAAAAACAGAGTTTGTGGTAAGAGATCCACCCCAAAAAAGCAAAATCTATGGAGTCACATCAAAGTCACATCAAAAATCTCAATTTTGCCTGCAGTAGCTTTCAGAGGTTATCCCAGAACTGTGCCATATTTTCAGGATTGGCTTCTTTCTTGGATTTAAGACTGAGAGATTACTACGTATCAGAAAGAATAAAATAAATATTATCTGACACTCCATATTATCTGAAACCCTTACAGATCCAAATAACAACCAATTCCAAATTCTACTACTCCTGGTCCTTCTTGCACAAATCAGGAATGGAATCTTTCACAGCCAGCTCAGAAGAGAAAAGAGAACAGTCAAAGGATCCACAACACGTCAGCATTAGGCTGTTGCTACCAAGTGAGTAGAATAAGTGAATGGACGTGAACTTCATTTAGTTGTGTAGATTTTAGCCATGAAAAGAGCAGTAGACACATTCACAGAAGAGTACAATTATGCTGTGAGAGCATATGAGAGAGAGCTGGGAAAAGGTATGGGAGCTGTATCAACTTAGAATTCTAAGGACTGAGACATTTGCCTTATGGGATTAAAGGGTTAAAGCAACAACTATTTTCTTATTGCCAACAGCCTGGTCTGTCAGAGTCCAAATTTACCAATTATCCTGAAGTCAGCTGTCCATACTATTCTGTTCTAATTTGATAGTCTTGAGATAAAGTTATCTTTCTAAATTAAAATGATTTGTAAAAGACAGGGTAAACCACTGTCAAGTAAGATATCCACTTAGGCACACATACACATCTTTCACTCTCACTGAACACACTCTCCCTGCTTTTACTGTCTCACACTATACACTTGTTCCTGAAGAGCATCTACAGTTTTACACAAGGCATTTCAGTATTTTTCACTGTTCCAGCTTTAATCCCTTCCTCCTACTTTATTTCTCCCCATGATAAATAAATTCTGATAGAAGCTTCCATTATCCAGATGCATATAACTTTGGATGCCTACAGAAATATGACATTTGTCACATTTATTAAATCCTTGCTTTATCTTGAATTCTGCAATTTCCAATTAACTAATTTTTAATTCTTTGCTCATAAATCAAAGGATAGTCTTACATTGTCATCTTTAACACATACTAAAATTGAAGTTCAGTTGAAAATATTGCCATTAAAAAATTTTAGGGCAAAAGATCAAGATAAATAGAGAATAATTTCACACTAGAACTTGGTCTGATTATTACATTAATAATATGAACAAGAAGACGAACATTAACAATAATTATCCTTGTAGAACCTCCTCAAATATTAAACAAAAATATTTGAATAGTTACTCTCTTTATAAAAAAAATTAATGACAATTTCAAACCTTCCTCTGAATTCAGTTCAATTTTAAGTCTGACAAAGAACAAAAGCTTTGGTTTACTTTGACAATGACTGCCATGCTTTAGAAGGCAACCCAACAGGCATAGAAGATTTCTGGGTGATGGGTAATGCTAGATCCATTTAAATTAAGCCTTAATGTATTTGATTAATCTGTTATCAGACAACTGCATGATGCTTCACTGACATTACTTCTTGTCATTTCTAATTCACTGTCTATTATGCTTTCCGGGAATTTTCAATCATGCACTTCACTAAACGTATTCATAAACACCTGAATAGGAAATAATTTCATACACCTGCAATGGGATAATGTAATACAAAACTAATACATGATGCACTCATTCCAACTGTTTAAATACCATACTCAGAATAGCAATGCAATATCCTGAAGATGTGCTTAAGTTCCTGCTGACTTCAATACCCTTAGTAATGTACTGAAAGGGAAACATCTCTTGAGGCTCACAGAAGAACTTTAGTTCTCAGGTTTGGCCTCAAGGACCAAGAACAGGTCCTAGTTTATTGTGCTAGGTCAACCACACAGTTAATCAATAGATTTTGCCCCAACTACCTGCAGGTACTGACAGATTAGAATTCCCATAGATGTTTCTAAACAAAATGAACCGGGCACTAGGATGTGCCCCAGGTACCAACTGTGTAAAAGACACTATTTTATTACAGATATCAGAGAAGAGGAAAACAAATACCAAGATCCATCTACTGAGATTAGACAAGCTAAAGTTGAATGAACCGAAAACCAAAGTGCAGATGTCTGAGGAACTCTAGACAGACTCTAAACATATAAGAACCACTTGCCCATACTAAGCAAAGTGAGAAGAAGTTACAATTTTGGCACACACTTCTTTTGTAGCCTTGAGAAAAATTTGAGAGAAACTGTTCGGGAGTTTTCTATTGGTGTTTCTTGCCAATACTGTGGGTTTGTATTGTAAATTGGGATTAGGAGTATTCTTACTGTATGCTGCTAGAGAACTTAGCAACAGATTCCTTGGGCTTTCTGGAGATCTCTCAATCCTTTTGATAGTATAAACAGAAGTATATGTGTAGAGTGCTTATTCTAAAGAATCTGACTGCAATTTCTTAATATTCAGTATTCTTTTTATATTTTGTCTTTAAAATTTTATTTTTGTTCTTAAAAATATTCTTTGCTTATCAAAATGTTTAATCGTGTTCAACCCATTCCTGCAGATCAAGGTTTTACTGTAGTCTAATCCTGTTTTGTAAGGTATTTTGCAATAGTTCGCAGTTTTTCAGCATCTGTCAATTTGACCAATGCAAATTTAGTTTCTTCCTCCAAAATGAAAATACTCAGCAGAATCAAACTTTGGCATGTCTCTAAGTAACAACGTATTTCAAGACACTGAACAAAGGAAACAAACAGGTTGGAGGAATATGACAGCTTTCAGACCAGACATTTTTAAGTTTAGCTTAGGAGTCACCCATATATAAATGCATCTTCTTCTTTGTTTTACTGTTAGAGCAACCCTCTAGCTGCTAACATTAAAATTTGGTAGAATAAGCTGTCATTTACAGTCTCTATGTTTAAAGTCTCTTATCTCACAACACTTTAATCCATTACAACATTCATATTCAAGCTAACGCAATGTTTGGTTTTTTCAACATTGAAGTTGTAGGAATCACAGTATCATTTGATTTACTTAAATCTGATTATATATTTAAAATAAAAATGTTGCATATTCTGCATGCCTTTCATTATCCAATTTTATAATTCTATTTTAAGATGGAACTTAGTTTTTCATAAATTATGGTTCATTAATTATTAATACTTTCTGCTCAGGTTCTAGATAATTAATGAGTTTTTTTCTTCAAATTCCAAGTTAAATGATAGCAAAGTATTATATTACACTTAGAGAAAGCAACATTTATTGTCATGTTTTTCCTTTCCAAAAACTATAAACCATACCATGGGATGATTTCAGTTCTTCACAATTTTTCTTTAAAGAAGAAGTCCCAGATATGGCAAACATTTTCAAACTAATATCCTTATAAAAATAAAATACCCAGCCTATATAACAAAAAAAGGACTTATGTATCATGGATTCTGAAATTTGCATTTTTGGGGGGGAGAAATTTTACCAGGTCTTCTCCCACTGTTCATCAGTCCAATACTTTGAGAATGTATCTTTCACAGTCAAGACAGATTTACGAAAGTGCTGCATGTACTGACATTCTGAAGCTGGGTCTCTACTCGGAACACGCTACCAGGACAGCAGCTCTAGTGTAATACAAAGTACCTGTATCATGCATATATGTTGGATGTGCGCAAAACAGCGCTTTTAATGGCACAGATGAATTCTCCCATTCACACTCCAAGCAATCAGTCAAGGCAATAAAATTAACTTCATTTACTGAAGGATTTATTTTTGCCTTTTAGATATATGTGTATATATATACATGCATATAAATGTCCTGTCACCTTTTCAGCAAAAAGCTTTCCGATTCACAAATTTTCAAGCATTATCATGCATTATTTTTTTAAAGTATCTTAATATTAAGATTTCTAAAACTATTCCCATACCACTTGATTGCAGCATTCCCTTCATTCTACTACAATAATCAGAGTTGCTTTTATAAACAAGTTCCTTGAGTGTACTATTTACACACTAGCACATTCTAAGACTCTGTTCACCCTACCATGCAAAATTAAATAAATCACAGTCTTCTGTAAAAAGTAGGTTCAGATATGTTCTTTCTCTGGCTAACTTCTCTTCTTTATGGATGGTGAATTTAGCAAGTGCCCTAGCAACACTGTCTATTCTTACACATTACCTTCACTCCCCAGTGTAAAATCACATTTTGCATGTGACTAAAATTGCTTTATTTAAGACAAAAATTCACGTCAGACATCTACTTCAGACTAAAGAGTTCTAAGAAAGGAGCTCTAGAGTAGTAGGAGAAAATATGGTATGAGGGCAGGAAATGTGAATTAGCATATGAAATGAAATTCACAGCAAATTAAAATAAAATTAAATGAGAAGACAGAAAAGAGGATCCAACTTACACAGACAAGACCTGAAATTTGAAGAGGAGGCGTGGAAATAATTAAAATAGCTGAGTAAAAGACTGTCAGCATTAGCCTGCCAAGGGTAAAATGAACAGCTATGAAAGGACACAAAGAAGCACAGGGTATTTGGAATAAAGGCTAAAGCTAAGCAGACAGACAGACTAGACGACTTGAACTTTCATCAAGTGACCAGAAACACTCATTAGAGACTCTGCTAGAAGACATTTTCCTAAGGGGAATACCATCTGGGCAAATGTCAGCAACACTTTCAACAAAATAATAATGCACAGGACCACTGGCTACTCCTGTCAAGCATTCTAGTAAAGCACATGGAGTTCTGTGCAGCACATCCTGAAGTTCCATTTCTTATGGACATACATCAGATTCATCTATTTAGTGGCTTACAAGCTTGACAAGGCCTAAAAGATGACTTCTTTGGCCATGAACACTCAGGGTCTTAGCCCTGTGAGCCACTGCCATGCAGCTGGTCAGCTGTGATGAAAGAATTGAACAGGCCTAATGTATCCCAGTGTTGATACCACAAACATCATGAAATAGCTAGTTTACCAGGGATTTTTTTACAAAAGAAAAAGCAATATATATAATAAAAGATACATATAATTACATACAAATATTATAACAAGTCACACATAAAAATCAAGAAATGGCACAAATAAGACTTTATTATCTTAGTTTGATTCCTGTTTATGCATGCTTTTTTTTTCCTCAATAAACCTGCCTCAGACTGTCTATGTAACGTACTATAAAGGTAGGTCATGATTCTGTACCAACAGAGCCTGCTAAATGTAAAGTTAAACAGAATGGGAAATGTATTCTGAATGAACTAGAGGATTGCAAGGGGAAAAAGAAGAAATCCACATGCAGGTTAGTGCAGTATTGCCCTAGAGACCTAAATTTTTCGTACCACAGAGGTTTTCTGACAATAGGAAAGTCTCTTAAATCTAACTTTGCAAGAATGATCATCAAGCATGTAACTTTCAGGGTGCCCACTTCATATTCTGAGTTTTAACTGTAAAAGCACTATTTACAGTTGCCTTCCAAGTTAGAGGAAATTGTGATTTGCACTTTTAAATGGTTTGTGGTGAAAAATACTCTGCAAAAAAATCGGAAACCAGGTTTTAGGTGTTTTGAACCAGGCATCTAAAATTACTCAATGATGTTGACCCTAGTGTCTCAGGGCCTCACACACCCATCTGTAAAGTGAAGTAATAATACGCTGTCATCAAAATGCTGGTTTTGAAAATAAATGCATTATACTTGCAAAACTCTGCTGTGAACTGGGAAGAATTCTCTTTACAGAAACACCTGCAAACTGTGTGCTAAAGGCACAAGCTCACAGCTACAATGAAAAAATAAAATACTAAATAACAACTAAGGGGGCACTATCCATCTTGTACAATTAAAGGGGAGTGAATTTTATCTAAATACCATGTCATAATGTACAACATTCAGTGATACAACACGTCACCAACATGCAGCCCACATGCCACAGTTCATGGGCAGACTATCTGCAGACAAATATGGATACACAGACATAGGACTGGCTGTAAAAGCCAGTTTGGATCTAATAGCATTTCTTAACCAACTGCATGCATTTGCTCCCAAAACTAGCTAAAGTCTGGAAGAATTGTAGCCACATTTGCGTGGCATTGAATCTGAGCTAAGAAATCCTGCTAATCCCAAGATCTCTCTGTGTCGATCTAGGCTGGGTATCAGTACTCCATGTATGCAAATCTAAAGAGAACCATATACAGATTATTAGCTGCCTCTGTTGATCCTGACACAGGTAATGTCATCTACAGATAACAGTGGTGTGTGTTATCTCACCATGCTTTCCAGTGCTTCTGGGACTAAGAGATCCTAAATTTGCTCTCCCCACTTTCTATGACTCTTTGCCTAGACATAAGATCTTTATGAAGGAGAGAAAGAGGATTATGCAGTGCAATATATGACCTTGATCTCTGCAAGACAGCTTTTTTACTCATTACCTGATCTACCTCTTTCTCAAGACAATTGCAAACTGACTGTAAAGGACTTCCCTTCCCTATCTTCTCTCTATATCTCTTCTAAGTAGAATATGTTTATTCATGCTTATGTTTCAACTAGCAAAATCATCTCTCCAGTTTTCTATAAACCACTAAATCAGCCAGTCACTGTACTTTCCCCCACTCTTTCTGCTTTTCTATACAAAACATTACATTGATTACCCTATTCCAAAGCAGCTCCATTGTAAATCTGAAGAACTTGAGTGTTAAATTCTTTAGTTTACAATACATTCTAAAGGAAGGCCCAGCCAGTACTATCTAGTAATATCACCAAAGTCAGTTAAATGTGTGTGAATCTAAAACTTCTCCCTTTACTGCCAGGAAGCCTTAGTCACACTTTTTTTTCTTTTCATTGTCATCTAAATTATCTCTGGAAACATACTGGACATCCTCATTTTAAATTCTCTTCTCAAATGTCTGAAGTAGTTCATGTTCCTATCAGGTGTTTTTCATAGGCTTTTATTTCAGTCATATAATCCAACAATTTTTTTAGGATACCTGCTATTCTTAGTATGGTCAGTCAGTTAATAGAAAAGAGTATCCAACCCAAGCAGATTTCCATATTCTAAATAAAACATGTCTTCTCTATTTCACTCTTTTCTTTTTTGATATTGGATGGGATTATGGATGACGTCCTGTTTTAGTCTAATCATACTTGCCATTGGCTCATCCTCTTTGTTTTTCCTAAACAAAGACATCAGTTTCTCTCTTTTCAGAATACTTTGTCAATACATCCCTCTGTCTAACTATTTCCAGCTCAATAGGCAATGCATCCTGATTTGTGCTTTTGTATTATTTTGTTTCAGGTGATTCTCTTTATGGCTTCAACTGGTGGAGAGAGAGAAGAGAGAGATGGGGGCAGAGAGAAGGGGGTGCAGAGAAATGATGAGAATGGGATGAATGGACAGATAGATTAAGGGAGAAAGAGTGATGGGGGAGAGAGAGGCAGGGAAGGGGGGCCACAGAGAGGAGGGGACAGGTGGGCAGAGAAGCTAAGAGGAAGGGATCAAACAAAAGGGGAAGGAAGAAATTGAGATATGAACGAAAGACCTCTATGCTTCAAACTGATATATTTCAGTAATGTAATATTTTAATGAACGTATTTTTCTCCAAACAGTTCAGCTAGAACTCATATATGAATAGTAATTACTTCAGCAGATGAAAATTATTGTACAAATATAAAACTTCACCATAGACAAGAATGAATTGATGATACTCATCTGAAAAGGGTACAGTTTTAAATCTTGTTCAGTGCCTAAACAAATCAAACCTATGACCGATACATGCATAACTGCACAGTTCTGCTAAGTCTATAAAACTATAGCCATAATACTGTGAAAAGTTCAAAGTTCTGTACTTCATGTCCATGTCCATGTCACAGAGAAAGCCGCAAGTGTGCTTCAAACAGTGCTAACACTTCGGAACCTCTCATCAGCACTCCAAGACATTTCTTACTCATTCAAAACATTGTCACACAAAAATAACAGAGTTGAAAGGTGTAGTTTAGAAAGATTTCAATATAGTACAAACAGAACACTCCCTTACTTTGCAACAAAATTTCCATTAAAATCCACTAAAGTATTTGACTTACAAATTTTGAGTCTCTGGTAATTCCACTGTCCTATGTGAAACTTAAACTAAGAATCATTCTGAAGTGGTTTTTTTTGTGTTGACTTTTAAGTTTTTTAAACAGAAAAGAACAGAATGTAAAACTCAAGGTTGCTGGATTACTATGGGAAGATTAAGTTTAAAGTAACCCTGTACCATTTTCCAAGCAAGTGTCCTGACCTATACTGCTTGCATGTTTTGGGTTTGATAACTTTAATCCATTTAAATATTTTTATGTAATTATATATAATCTTTGGACCAGGGAAAAGTATATGCTGGGTAAACCAGTTATTACGAAACTCTCTTGGGATGATGACAGACCAAAGACCTGAACCTGAGTCTCCACATCAGAGATGAGTGACACAGTTAGCAGCTTAACTACTGCTTTGGACTCTGTTACACTCTGTGCCATTTCTACGCTCAGAAACTTAGATCACAACAAGTATCATAAAAACTAGTGCATTTCAACAAGAAAAGCTGGGGGTTTTGTCATTGAAGCTTGTTTTTTAAAAAGAATTATTAAAAAAAAATATCCACTTTAATTTCACTACCTGATTCATTAGGACTAGCTGCTCCTCACAGCTATGTGAAACGGTCATGCACAGCTACAGACATGCAGACACCTCTACTTTCTTGGAAAAATAAGATAGTGTTTGAGAAGGAAGAGCACATGTACCTTCACCATCATCATATCATTGATGCATGTCTCTAGGGAAAGGAACTTCGCTCTTTTCACTGAAGCATGGATTATAAAATGGACACATAACTACCTAACTGTGACTGAGCTCATTCCAAAATCTTCAAGGTTTCCTATATACGAATTCAAATTTATTTGCAAAATTTCTTCAGTACGTTTTCTCCCACTGGCATTATTTTCTGGAGGATGGTGATAGCCAGCTCTGTCTCATTCGCATTGAAGTTAACATCCCACAACAGGAAAAAAAAAAAAAGTGAGACGCTAAAGTGAGCAATTACTTATGTTTAAGTTTTTAAGCTGTAGTGGAAAATACTGACCTACTGAGAAATTGATAGGCTAGCTGACTATTGATTAACAGTGAAACACATAAACACAACTTGATAGTGTTTCAAATGGGAAAGAGAATCTAATGATCAAAGCACTAACAGAATTGGAAACATGTAATATTCAGCACAGTAAGACTCAGTTACACAGTATCATTAATATGTTCAGTGTCTAGTTACAGAATACATCTCTGTTAGCCAAAATGCATTTTCTTCACTTGGAATGTGAACTAATGTTGAGGCATGCAAGTCTTCAGCTGTTATGTTAAAGAGAATTGATTCCAGCTTAAGCCTGAGAATCCATTGGAAGGGATACAAGGCAAACCTCTGTTTGGATCCTGGAATTGCTACACAGAGCATATGCTTACTGACCCAAAAATCTGCTCAAAAAACAACCAACCACTTGAATATGATGGAAAAAATCAGATACTGTATTACATACAGCCAACTTCAGCATGGCAACACAATACCAAATTAAGAGACATATTACACTTTAAATTAGAAGTTAAAGGCAGGCTACCTTTTCCTTTTCTGACAATTTCTAAGGTGGGTTAAAAATCACTAATCTTAGTTCCAGGTGTTTGTCACCAGATTTCTCAGCATTTTCAAATCTAGCTAAAAACTCTTTGCATGATGCCCATGAAAACTAAACCGAAAACACCTTCAGAAAGAAAGAATGTAATTCTTCATTCAAGGAATGAAGTGAATGAAGGAATTCAAGGAATGAAGGAATTCCTTCAAAGGAATCAAAAGAGGCTTAAATACCACGTTTAAATGAAAAGCAACTATTTTAATCATTGATATTATTATCAAGTTCTGTATGCTTAGATGTGTAAGAACATGCCCTAGTGGAGTTGCAAAGGGAAAGAGATTTGTCATCAAAACTATAGGGCGTTTGCCTGTGATGATGTGAATGTTAGGCCGTGTGACTGACATTGCAGATGATTAGAAGGATGCCCTGAGCAGTGCGAACATAGTCAGGACAGCCTCCTTTGCTACTCTGATAAATCTGCACTCCTTTAAAACAGTTCCTGGCAACTCCCTGTGTGAGCGTCAATTTAACTGCTTTGAAAGGTAGCATCTGCCTCTAGTGACAGTGAAAATAAAGCCATTCTTTGCAGAGTTTCATATGCTTTACCTGGGGCTCATCTGATGCCCAGTAAGTTTGGTAGTGCAATACTGTGAAATGAATCTGCTATATAGATTGCTTTCTATGGAGCTGAGAAAGAAAATTCCCAAAGACCCAACGTTCCAGGAATACAATGAATTGTCAGTTTAACCAAAAGGTTCATTTTCCTCAGGAAGATCTTAGCTGTATTCCGGACTTTTCCAAGAATCCCAGATGACTGTAATAATTCATGCTGTGTGACAGCTGCTGGAACTACTGACGGGGCCACAGCAACTCACAAGCCAAATGAAACTTAGCAAGAGAGAGACATATTATGAACTGACCTCTGGAATAATCACTCTTAATTCCTCTTTAGGTATTGTGACACCCAGAAATCCTGACATCTTGTGCAATTTAACAAAGTCATACATTCAAAGGAGATTTGGGTAATTAGCTCCTATGAAGACTAGCCAAAGCAGTAAACTTTCTTTAAAAGAAGTCTAGACATTCTTGCCCCATCCTTTAAAAAATAATCCTGAGGCCTGCTTTCTCACTCTCACTTGAGTTTTTTTTTAACCCAAGAACAGACATTTAAACAGAAATACCACAAAGGGACTGAATTCTTTCCTTCTACCTTTTTTTAGAGATGATAGTGCTTTTGGTTTTGGCATTTTCCCAGGTAGCTAGGCACATTCATCTACATGTGCTATGGGTCTCTTGGGAAAAGACCAGACAACACCCAACCACCTGTGTGTATTTTCTTGTCACTCTCTAAATAAATTTCTTTGCCACTTCTTCGTTTTCAGCAGTCTTTGAGGAAGGTTCTGAAAGTGGACCTCTGCCACTTTGTCCAGGGAATTATCATGCCCCACTTTGCAAATCAGTCCTGTATCCCTGATCTTACACTTTTGACCAGCACTGCGTCTGTTCTTTCAAACTACACAATGAATTCTGCTCTGTGTTCAATTTTTTCATGCCGCTTTCCAGCCCAGTGCCTTCTGCATTCTCCAAAATCATTAACTTGGATCTCTTTTTTTTTTTTTTTCATACAGACTCCCTAGCCTTGAGGTATCTTCAGCAAGGTTGTCTTTTACAAGGCTGGCATAAGCAACCTCAGGATTCTTCACGTCCCAACTTTCTCCCCGTTTTCAACCTGAGTATCACAGTCATGCTGGGAAGAGGGATGATGATGGGAAAAAATCCTATGAAAACAGTATTTAGTTACCGAGGGAAGGGAAAGAAATCTCTTTGTCTATTACCACCATCATAATTAGCTGATCTATTCCCTGGAGGTTATCTAGTGAAGTAGGCAGCCTAACAAGGAGGATGCTCCCTTGGCATTTTAAAAAGCAGACATTTCTAAGCAACCTCACTTGCTTTTCTCACAACTTATTTCCTCAGTTTGTGCCCTGTTACAACCAGTTGAGCTTTAGAGGAAGAGAAGGAGAAGCAAACATTGCAACAGTTCATGTCACAGCAACAGCTATTCATGCACTGGAGACACATGACAAGGCTTCTGCTGCTTTTACCTCTTTAATGCCATTTATACCTATGTAACTCTTTCTTGCTTGAATTACAGAGACAAGGATGCTCGATGCTGAAGCTTCTCTCTCTTTTTGGTTAAGCAGTACCAACACAGTAAGAACCATGGATCAGGAATGACTTCACTTCTGAAGTAACTCATTAATTCTGGTTCACAGTTTAAGTAGGAAAATTATACACATCCCGTTTATGTCTCAACCTATCTTTCTAGGGCAAAAGAGGAAACATTTCATCACTAGGGAATGACCTTGCTGTTTCCTCAATAACTATTTCCCACAAGAGAAGATGGGAAAATAACATCCTTCCCCTACACACAGCTGTTCCATTTCATCTTCACACATTACTTTCAACAATTAAAGTTTGATTTTTTTGCCTCACCTATTCTGTTTCAGGTAACATACTGGGAATCTCGTTCAAATGTGTATCACTTGCTGAAACGAAAAAAAAAAAGGAAAAAAACCTCACATCCTCCAGCACCTCAAATTTTACATGTTTTATGTGGATATTAGATACACATCAGGAGATGCAATTTTTGTAAGCTATTAGAGGCATCTCCAAATTCTTTATGTTCTGTTCACCACCATGCGGGTAGACTATATTTACATTCTCAAAAGAAATATATTTTTCTCTGGAAAACAAAAAAAAAATCTGTGGAAATGCATACATAACTATATACAGAAAAGTGTATTAAAAACTGTTGAGATTGCAAAGGCAAGAATTAAAGTTAGTGCTAAGTCATCCTGCTAACACATAGATAATAGCCTTAATCACATGATTTCCTTTTACTGTGCAATGAATGCTGATTTTGGAACAGTTGAAGGCCTATCCCCCTAGAATGGGGATGATTGAATAAAAACTCTTTTCTTTTTGAAAACCAAAGGTATTAAAGGGTGCATTGGTATTTATTAAGTCAATTAAACAAGTTAAGAACAGGAACAGCAGCTTAATGCTGCACCAGAGAACTGAATTCTATCTGTGTCTGTACTCCAGGAACAAACCTCTGAACATCTGAACAGATCTTTATACATTTGAACTTATAAAATGCTACTTAATGTAAAGACAATATTCTTCATTAAGATATGAAACCCTTGCTCTGAGATGCTATGAATGCTAAAAATTTGCATTGCTTCAAAGACCAATTGAACAAACGCATGGAAGAAAAATCCACTGGAGCTATTTAATACCAAGACAATACATCTGTCTTAGAAAGCTGCTGTAAATTGTTAAAAGCTGTGAGAGCACACTGGAGAAAGCGTTACTTAATATGCTTGCTTTGCCACTATATCCTTCTAAGACCAGGCTCTTAACCCCCAGTCAAAACTGGAGAAGAGCACTTTGCTAGACAGACATTTATTCTGACCAAGAACAGCCACTCCTATAATCTTACATTAACCAGCGAGCTTGTTGAAGTCACCAGATGGAAACACCAGTTCAATACATATTTCTCACCACAATCTAACAGTGCTTCAGTCAGCACTTGTAAATGTAGATATTAAAACCCCTACCCAGTCACAGAAGTACTGGGACAGTAAACTCATCAACGCTGTGAAGCAGCCAGATACCATAATGACAAACATCACACAAAAAAAAAAAGCCTAGGAAAAAAATTAATCACTCTTTTCCTAGAGAAGAGTTTGGATTGTGTGCAAGAAATGAGGCTCAGGGCTAAACATTGAATAGTAAAAAATGCTGAATAACTGCTCATTTAATGAGCACTGTCTATCCTGGGCTGCAACTGAGGTAAAAGAAAAGACAACAGATTGTGTCATTAAAAAACACATGTAATGCCTGCATTCAGGGGGCTACATAAAAACTGCACTGGAAACCTTACTATTATCATTCATTAAAAAAGTAAACTCAAACTCCTGAAATTTCACCATGTAGTGTAAACTTGGCAAAACTTTACTAGATGATTTATCACAACCACTTCTTCCACTTAAACTAATGGCATGACTGCCGGCCCGTTATTAACAACTATTATAGCAATTTATTTTAGTGCTAAAAGAAAATGAGACAGTTTGCAAATGTGTTTCACAAATAACGCAAGGAAATATGAAAATGTCAGGCTTTGAATGAAAACTATATTTCAGTGCATGTACATTTTCTATTCTGCTGAATGAATTTTTCTTTTTTTCTGCCCTCTGTCTTGTAGCTCATCTCCTAAATTTGCCTCACTCTCCTCAGCACTGCTAACTGCCATGGTCAATCTCAGTTCTTACTCCTGGACTCAATTCTAATATCTATTTCCTTTACTTTCTAGCATTCCAGCCTTTTCAGAGGTTTATATACAGCCTGCTTGCCAAACCACTCCATATACCTTGATTCACTTGTCTTCTACCCACATCCCAGAACACATGCCCATTCACTACCTTTAGAGGCTTCATTTTCTGCTTGTGTCATGACTCCTATCCTTCAGAAATCAAGACTTACATAGTCCACATGATTTATGTTGTGACAGGCAAACAACAGATTTGTGACATATACGTACACTACATGCTGTATGCTTTATTTCCACAAATTATATATTTGGTTCTCTGAAACATTACTTGTGCACATTATGTGAGAAGATCCCTGGCAGATCATTACCACTTGGTTATGCAAGATATTGCTCGGCAATAAATGTGCACAAAACAGGAAGCAGAGTGATTGCAAATCACTTATGAGCATATTCTGACAAATTAACTATACAGATGACAAGGAGGATATGGAAGTGGATAAATAATTACTTGAGAAAACTGAAAACTAAAAATAAGAGCAAATCATGTTTTTAAGAAACCTTACCAATGACTTCATTGAGATTCTGGGGTTAAACTGCTAATATTAATATGCTGGAGGGTTAATTTGTAAAAATAACTCAGACATAGAGATTCACTATTCATATCTAGTGACATCTAAAAACAGAAAACAATGACCCTGACAACTCAGTAAGCAAACATGGAAGACATGAAACTCAAGAGTTAATTCTCAGAACTACCAGTAAAAATGACACTAGAAAGTTGTATCATGAAGGTTTAAAATTCAAGCAATATGCAGTGGGAAAATACCTAGTCTAAAAGATATTCCCAATTCTGACTTATAAAATTCTTCTTTTTTCTTACTTTCTCTAAAAGGTATCTATTTCCTGGACACTACTCCTACTGTGACAACATGAATGCTCTACAACTTAACCTATTTCAGCACTTGTCCAGGCTCTGAAGGATTAGGAGACAATCCACACACCAATCACACTGTTCTTACAGGAGAAAGAAAAGAAGTTACTAATGTGTAAACTCAAAGACTTAATGTGATATTTGTGGTTTTGTAATGACTAACGTGTCAGAAAAAGAAGTAAAATGCAAAAACCTGTCCAGCACAAGAGTCCATGGTGGTGCAAGAGGCTATTCACTCCCAGCTGAAGGACTACATGATGTCTTTGGCTGAATTTCATGAGGCTCCAAAGAGCCCATTCCTCCAGCCTGCCCTTCTCACAGCAATTCTTCATATGAATTGTTTCTCCCCAGTTTGGTGTCATCTACAAACCTGCTATACTTGACATATTGCAATCAATACTGGCCCTTGAATCCTGAGGTAAACCTCTAGTAGGCGCCAACGGTTGGATTTTGTACTGCTGATCACACCCTCCCACAGCTGTGCAGTCCAGCCGAGCTTCAACCCATCTCACCATCCTCTTATTCAGCCTCACCATTTTGACTGAGACTGCCCTGAGGTAAAACACCATGGTTTTCCCCGTGTCCACAGAGGCAGTTTCCTCATAGTAGAATGAAAAAAAAGGTTGGTCAGGCATGATTTGAGCTTAGTAAATCCATGCTGGCTGTTCCAAATCATGTTCTTATCCTTTGTGAGAGCAGAATCTACATCCATGCGGATATGCTCGGTAATTTTCTCTAGGACTTAGGATAGACTGATGAGCCTGATGTCCCCAAAACCTTCCTTTTGCTCTTTCTGAACAAGGATGAGACATTTTCCTTTATCAGTCATCAGAAACTTCCCATGTTTGACATGATCTTCCAAAAATTAACAGTGGCCTCACAGTAACATTGGTTCCTTGAATATAAATGTTCCCCTGCTTCCTCTGCTGTAGGCAATGTTCACTGCCACACAAATTTTGCTAAAAGGCTCAGTCCTCGCCTTTTCTGTGAGCTTTGCCACTAAGTCTTCTGCCCCACTGGGTTCACATTTTCTTTGCTTTCAACATGTTTACTTTTGCCTTTTCCATCCTTCACCAGTTTCAACTCCAGCTAACATTTCTAATTGCTTTCCTTACACTTGGCACATTTTCCATGAATCTCATGTGACACAACATCATGCATTTTAAGTAATTTTCATGCATCTCTAACTTCAAGCATCCAGAAGTCTGCCTCTTGACCAGCTAATCTACTGGTTATCTGATCAGTACCTAAAGTTTACTACTTCTGAATTAATATTCTATGTATACTTTCAATTAGAATTGTTTTCCTGTTCTTCAGAGTTTCCCTACAAAAATATTTAAATTAGTGATGTGTTTCAGCTTGAAATAAAATCATTCAATACCTACTTTGGGGAGAGCTCAATCACTCTGTGTGCTCCCTAACTGTATTGAGCAGGTTTCCACTGGCTGTAAGGGGGAATTTAGACAGCTAGCACGGACATCAACACCTAGAGACACCAACACCTATAGGAACACAGCTGCCACTGGGTGTTTTAAAGTGGAACTAAATTGCACTCAAGATGTCATTTTTAACATTTCTTCTTTCTTTAGAAAACATATGTGCAATACATAGGAAATAGCATAAAATGATTATAATAAAAGTATAACCTTGTGGAATTAAATGTCACAGAACCTTTCTTATAGTAGATACCTGTACATTATTAGAAATTCACAGATGTTATGTGAGGTGCAGACAGCTGTTGTACCACTTCTTAAATGCAAAGTGATCATACTGAAAAAACTGTAATCAGGAAAAAAGTAATTAAAAAGTCTTCCCATAAAGGCTAGAAGGTTAAAAAAAAATTTATGCCCTACTTCCCAAAAGGGTCCACGTACATGAAAATGTCATATCGGTAGGCAGAAATTAACACTACTTACTGTGCCTTACACATTTAACACTAAAAGCTGTCAAAACATTTTACCTTGAAGTATTAGCATAGGATTAGGATGTGTACTCTGACTGGAAGTGGCCAGCAGAGAAATTCCATGGTAGAAGAGAATTCCAGCTGTGGAACTCTTGTCTGTCACCTCCCCAGGTGAGCAGGCTAAGCTTGCTGAAGAAAAGGCACTGCCACTGAACTCTGTATTACACTGCCCCTTAGGGATTATATACCAGTACCATAAATTAAAGCAGTTTATAGGATGCTTCAACTAGTGCCTTTGTCAGGAAAATTTAAAAATGGCCTAGAGCTGTAAGCATTCCTTAACAGCTCATCCATGAAGGTCCATACAACCTGAAACTGAGGCAAGTAAAATAATCTACCTGTAGAGTTTTAGAAACATGGCTGTGTTCTGGATAACCAGTGCAGTGACTGTGAAAACACTTGCCCTAAAAGCATCTGTATTTGCTCTTCAAAACATTTCCAACCTTCACAAGAGAGAGCAGACCTTTCAGAAAACATCATTTTTCATTCTGTTTATTTCTCCTCTCAGTTCTGCTTAAAACAGTACTACAAACATTACTACTTAAAACAGTAATGTCACGTCAATCTTAAAAATGTATAAAGCAGCATTAATTCTTTTGAATTACCAAACTACTAAAATCATAAATGTTAGACAAGGGAAAACAATGTAGTGATCACAAAGCATTGATAGGGTCTTCTGTGGAGTTAAGACACCAGCCATCTAGTGGCTAAGAATTCTAGAAGAATTCGAAAAACATTGTTTTAAGTTATAGACACTTCAACTTTCTGAAGGTTTTTCCTTACCTTCTCCTTTTAACATGTTTGTCAAATTTCCCTTACTAGTCTGCCTGACTCCATCATAAACTCCATCATATCTTGGTCTACCATATCTTGGTCCTATCCATGGGCAGATAAAAAGACCTCGGTAGATGTTACGCTAGATCTACAGTTCTTGCTGGTCATTTTTTTCATTTGGTCTAACATTTTAGAAAATTAATAGAATATACACTTGACCAATACTCAGAAAACAAGTTCTGGAGTAAGGAGAAGTGAAAAGTTTATGCATAAACCACATAGCTTGAATCAGGATTATGCTGAAATCCTAGGGAAGATTGATTACCCAGACTGTGAATTGCCTTGCCCTTAAACATCTACCAGACGTCCTGGATACTACTATATTGCTACCTTTACATACTGTAAATATTTCAAATTTGAGAAGAAATCTAAGGAATTCCGTAGATAAAATGTTGTTTAAACTTTGATTGAAAGCATTTATCGAAAATGAGAATAAAAATAAGTCTAAGAAAGGTAGAAGATAATAAAATGAAGGCTAAGAGAAGCTCATATGTTTGAAAGGGCAAACATGCAGAGTCAAGGTAGCAATCAACTATCAATAATACTAAAATGCATAAACTGTTGTCTTGATTATTAACTGGCATTCCATACTGCAAGAAAAAAGAAAGACAATTTAAATACGTTTCCAGAAGATTTAAGTTACCTACTCTAACAGGATGAAGAAGGTAATTGGGGAATCTGGGAATGCTGGTGTCAGCTTAATACATCAGCACAAACCCCTCCATTAATTAATAGTGCAACTAAAATTAGAAATAAACATAGACTAACTGGATGCCCCACTAAACTATGTAACAAATACTTTCTATTTTATTATCCGTGCTGGTTTTCTGAAATAAATACCTTCTAATAGAGAAACGAGTGGCCTTGGAATTGTGTGAGCCCAGAAACTGGTACGGCCAGCCTCACATAATTCAATCTCCCTATTAAAGAACATAAGAAAGTTCCCTTTACTTGAAATAATGCTATTTGTAATGAAAAACAGAACTAGTCCCCTTATCCTTCTTGATAAGTTGATCTGTTTGTTATTTAAATTATAACATGAAAAAACTTTAAAACTGTTAACTAAAGCTTCATGAAGTATTTCAACATTTTAACTACTTTGTGCTCTCCAAGCCCTACCCAAGTGTGATCTGTTTTTGCAAAGGAAGCTGAATGAATCAGAGGGCTCTGCACAAGGACAGAAGAGGATCTGTGTGGTTTTCCGCGTGTACTGAGGCCATCAGGCTAAACTGCGGCTTTGCTGCAAGCAAGACACTGCTCTGAGAAACAGATGAGGAAACAGATTGCAACTCACAGACTGACAATCTGCTTGCTGGGTTTCTTATACTTTAGAGGAGAAATAACTTGGGCCAGGCCTATACATGGTGTAGCTGTGCTAAGTAAGGCTGAGCAAAGAGAGGAGCCATTCCCTGCCACAGTGCCAAGTGTGGAAGGGGAACAAACCAGCTCCCGGCAGGCTGCTCCGCCCTCTCATGCTGTGTAATGGCAGCAGCCAACAAAGAGCAGAAAAGGGCCAATTCAACTTCCCTACTACTCTGTGCCAGTTCATATTAATTAATATTCAATCCCACGGTCACATTAAAAATCCAAAGCTCTTTTAACATGTACAGTTTAAAAGGACTAAAAATTAGCATATAATCGAGAACTATCCATTCTTTAGCTTGTAGCATATTAGTAGGACAAATAGGAATGTAAATGGGCAGCTGGTTAAATGGGGTAAGGTTTCTGAGATACATTAAAACCTTCAAAGTTATTTTTCCAAAAAACTCTTCAAAAGAAATGAAGCCTGTCTCTATCCAACAATGAAAAACTGGTTGGTCAATAAAAACAAGCTCTGTATACAGAGATCATCAAATTAAGTAAACTAAAAATACCAGGTTTGTTAGAAACACTATACTCTATATATTAAATCCTTTAATGTGCATTTAAGGATTTGGGATACAGAAATTGAGTGATACATTCTGATAGAGGGACTGTGGGATTTTATTGTAAAGTTTTTGTGTTTACACTGGAATAATGAAAAAGTCAGCAAAATCATGTAAAGGTCTGTGAAAATTCTCTTTGCAATCTAGAAAAAAAACCCCAACTAATTCTAAACTTAGAAACCTTTTTTTTTAATACGGAACATATCTAACATACTAATGTATGACAATTCCAGACACCGGAATCCCCAAAGAAAGAGAAAAAACAAACTTAAGACTTCATTCTTCTAAACTCTGAATGTTTTACGAGGTGTCACAAAACACCCTTGTTTCATAGTAAAAGTAGAGATCCCAGCCCTGCACTAATGTTCTAAGTTGGAGACTGTAGGCAACACACATGTAACAACTTTAGATGTCCTAGGGTATCACATACCTGGCATTTAGATGTGTCTCCAGAGTTCACTGTTCTTTGTCAAAGTCCAGCAGTTCATTTAAATGCCTCAGAAACACATGGGCACCTAAAATACCAGTAAGCACCCAGGTTTAAGCAATTAAATTACTTAGGCCAGGTGTTCACTTAGGCTCCCTGCTCTAGTATGTTGCAATGCCTTATGCTGACCTTTGCACCTGAGGAATTCACCTTGATTATATGCACCTGCTATCCTCCCAATAAAGAGCAAACTACAGAGAGGCAGGGGGCACAAACTGATCCAGAGCAGCCTTCCAGGGCTTCTCCTGAACTGAAAAAAGTTATAGAGTCCACACAGTCAAACATCGCTGATTTGTTGTCATTGTGTTAGATAAACCAATCTGGGCATGAGGTATTATATAGTAACTATTACAGATAACTAGGTGCATATGATGTTTTAATTAAGCATACATCATTTTTATGCACTTTGCACATACTCTAAGCACATATTTAAATCCTCACAGGAATTCATTCATACATTTATATGTTAGAAGCCAGCCCTTTAAAAATTAGGTAATTTAATATGCAATTAACATCAATTAATAGGCCCAACTACAGAATAACCACACAAAAGTTTGCTCTATTTTCCCCCCAGTAAACCACACTAGCAGAAAAGAAAAGTTGTTATAAAAATGTGGATAGGACATCAGAAGTCAGAAAACTTGTTCATTGGTTCAGGTAACAATCAATGTGTATTTATCAATTTATGAATATTAAATTTCATTCACAAGGCACATAATTACTGTAAAGCCGATTTCCACCAAAAAAAGGCATCTAGCCATGAAGAGTTCAGCCACATAAACTGAGTTGTCTCCAATACTTTGAAGAAATCCAAAGGGAAACTATTGGACTTTTCCAACCTAACACTAGAAACAGCATTGCCAAAAGGCGAAAGAAAAAACAACATGGACCTTTCTCACCACAGTGGGACACATACAGTTCTGGGGCACCATTTCAGAAACTCAGCAATAATTATCATCAATGAAACAGCAGGAGTTACTGCCAAACACAAGTCCTAAAAATTATACAAGATGAAGAAAAATATGTCCCTATATTTCTTCTGTTGCTTTCTTTTTTTTTTAATAACTTTCAAAAGCAGTTTTTATTCTAATAAACTGTATACAAAAATACAAGCATAGCTCTACTAGTAAGTTTTGTCAATAGATTTTCTATTTTAAAAATCTTCAGATCCCCCTAACTTCAAACTTTTATACCGTACAATTATGGTTCTCCTACAATTTTATTATTTTCAGTGAGTGTTGATTTCCTAAACAGGATCAAGACGTTCATATGACTCTCTTTCAGTACCTCATTTTGTTTCCATGTTTTCTGTACCAAGACAGATCCAACCTTAACCTTGCATGTCATTCTGGACTTAATCCATCATTAATGGCATCAGTTAGATCATGGAACATCACCCCTCCCAAAAAAAGCTATGTTAAAATGTCACATATAATTCTTTCCTGAAAACATTTACTATAATGCATAGTAGTTTCTACTTTGAGCATTCCTGGTGAACCCTCTAAAAAGTGTTACGTTCCATAGTGTGCTAGATTGTGAACATTTATGCATCAATCCATTACTGAATTCTTCCTAAATTATAAATATTTCAGTGTACAGCTGTATGCAGCATACAGCTAAAAGTTCACTTTGCATTTCTGAAGTTACATTTACAGAAGCCACAGACATCCTTTTTAACATTAGTAAGAAATTTCATAAATTAAACACTATGTGTTTTAGTTTGCTTTACTTCTCTTTTAACTAAGTGCACTTCCAGGAAAAAAAAAAAAACAGTTGACTTTACAACCTAAAATACTTAAATCCTGAGTAACAACAATGATTGTGATGACCCGTCTGTATATACAAAACACAGGACTCACGTGTTCTTTATGCACAACATAAAACAATGCTGTTTAATAAAGGCAAGCACAAGCAAATACACTCCCTCTGGACATACAACATGAAAGTAGCAGTGCAAGAATACAGCACAGGCACCAACCCTGTAGAAAGTGACTACACAAATCTTGCATTAGAACTAGATCATAAATGGCTAGACACCGTACTGAAGTGAACTTACTTCTGTACTTAGAAAAGTAGGTATCACATTTTAAGAGTCATATTTTAAATTGAACCGACTGTCTGGCATATTTCTTACTAAGCAGCCAATTCGAGTACAGTACAAAAAGCAATCACATGGTGTGTTTTGGTTTTTGTCAATGGTTAGTAATTCAACAGTGCAAAAGCTACTTGAACGGGGGCACCATAGAACTTTGGTAAACTATAAACACCTGAATTGTTGCTGTTTACAGCCCTAACCACAGCTTTAAAATAGCAAGACTTTATAATAGAGTTTAAACATGTATAATTTGGAAAGACAACACTAGTTTTGCCTGATAGGGAACTTTGAAATAATATAAATACATTATACAAGGCACTGGCAATAGAATCACAAATATATTTTCATTTAATCAATTTTCATTGTGCTAAGCCTGTTATTTCTTTACAGAACAAAGAAACCAAACCAAACCCCGAATTTATTCACGTTCTAGGTCAACAATGTTTCAGTTCATTCTGTCTTTTGCTATGCCTAGTTTAGAGTAGAACACTAGCACTGGACTGTGTGCTGCAGACCTTCTCTGCTCTGAATACAGTCAAATGTCATAAATTATTGTGACAGTGCTCTGACTCAAGAGCATGATGAAACTTATGATCAAAGCTCTGCTGTGGCTTGCAGGAGCTGCAACTAATGACTAAAGTTAAGCCCTTTCACCCAACATGGCCAGTAACCCAGTTTCACTCCACTAAATCCAGGTACCTTGAAAGTAACACTGCTCTTACCTAACCTGCTCCCTAAGTTTTACACCTCCTCTGCCTCGATGGTTTCCCACAAAAAAGATTCCCTTTCTTTGTTTTGTAGGCTTATTACTATGTCATGCCTAATTTCTTCTGCAAGCAAGGGTAGCAACTATGGGTGAGGGAATGGGGTGAAGCTATGTCTTTTTACATAGAACTCCACAATGCAATGCCTTGTCTGTGATAAACACTTCCATCTGTGATTAAAGCAGCAATTTGAAGATGGAAATATCAAAGGAAGGGTAATTAATACATTGTATTTATTAGCCCAGCAGTCAAAAATATAAGTTCTGCACCACAGCTAGTAACAGAATGAACAAGGACCCTACAGACGCATTGAAGGCAGAAAATTCAGTACCACTACATTAATAAAATGACTGCCTGTGACTTTAAACCCTGGCATGCTTGTACTTGGCGAGAGAGTGAACGATTTATTGTTACTATGAAGGATGCGGGAATGGAAATGAAGATGACAGGAGCGATGATGATGATGACAGGGAAGAAGAGGTTAATATCCCCAGCATTTGATGGGGAACGATGTCCCTACCTCAGTAAGCTGGATAAGGGAATAGCTCCAGATCCACTGCCCAGGATCCCTCCTTTCCTCCCAGAGAGGAGTTTCTCCACCAGAGCCACATTCCCAGTGCGAGCAGCTTCCAGCAGTTCCTGGTCCTTCCCCATGGTCGGGAACCAAGCAGCCGCGCACGGGAGAGCTGCACCCCGGGCCACAGCGGCCCGCTCCCTCCACAGAACGATCTCCCCTCCCCAGACCCTGCCTCAGAGCAGAGCACAGCAGAGATTCCTGCAGTCCCTTCCAGACCAGCAGGAGCAGCAGCAGGAGGGAGGAGGAGAATCACCTCCTCCTAGTTTCACTGGATCATTTCTGGGTGGAGTGTGGAAGAAGGGGGGAGGGAGGGAGAGAGGGAGGACGAGGCCAATAAAGAACCTCCCCCCCCCACTCCCATGCACACACAGCCCCGGCCGGGAAGATGGGGCGGGGGGAGCGGGCAGCCTCGGCCCCCGTGGCCGGACGGGCTGACGGGGATAACGGCCCTCACGGACGGACGGACGGACGGAAGCGGGGAGGAACGGGCGGAGGGAGGGAGGAGGAGGCGCAGCCCTGCCGTGCCAGGCCCGTTGCTGAGGAGACGCGGCTGGCGCGCTCCCAGTGGCTGCCCGGGCGCGGCGCCCCCTCCGCCCGCCCCGGCGCTCCCCGGCCCCGCGCTCC